>CM077669.1:317716478-318066478 GCA_039707655.1 Elymus sibiricus | reverse complement strand
GCGAGGCTGTTCAGGCCAGCCTTGGCGGGGGTTTCCATTGCGGTTATCCCACTTGCTGCCATCGCGGCCGCCCCTGCGTCCGGTGTCGTGGTTGTTGCGATCTATATGCCAGCCGACGCGCTCGTCACTGGGGTGGCTGAGTGCCCGCGGTCTTCGGTATCATGGGTGCGCACATTGTGGTAGGCACAGAATGAGCGGCGGGCCCCCTCGGGCACATCACGGGCGCGGCCGCGCCCCAGCCCGAGCTCCGTTGTGGGGACTTGGAGGAGGAGGAGGAGGAGGACGCAGGACTGGTCGCACGGGAGCGCATCGCGCTGAGGCTCGACTGGGTCGCTGCACCGGGAATGTGGTGGGGGCGCTCCGTGCGCCTCGTTCCCAGCATGAGACGATGGAGGGTGGAGTGGGTGAGAGGGTGCCACGGCTCCTCTGGCGACAGTAACGATCTCGGCGATGTGGCCCAGCTAGGCGTCATAGACACCGTCCGCCGGGCAATGACGAAGCAGCTCGCTCGCCATGAGCAGTGTGTCTTGTGCGTTCATGTGCCCAGGGCGGGCATGAGGGGAGTAAGCCATGGCGGTGCATCCCTCTCGCTGCACGGAAGTGTGCGAGGAGGAGTCCTGCAGCTCGCGGGTAGCAAAGTCGGTGGTGGCAGCCACTTCGGCGCCAATGGGGTGGCAGCGACCATCGCGGCCCGCAGGCGCGTCTTGGGTGACGTGGGCCGCCCGGCGCTTGGCGCAGCCACGGCGAGCATCGGCCATAGGGTTGGTGAGGCTAGAGCCAGAACCTTGAGGACCGCGGCGCACCCCTACCTGGCGCGCCAAATGTCGGAATCGGGGCTCCGGGGACCCAAGGAGCTCCGAACACTAGGGTGCGCGGGTTCTCCTGCCCTACTCTACCTTGCAACCTCACGGCGACTTTCCTGCGTGCTCGATCTAAGGAAGAAGAACAGTGGACACGACAGTTTACCCAGGTTCAAGCCACCTTGCGGTGTAAAACCCTACTCCTTCTTGTCTGGATTGCTTGAGGATGCGAATACACGGGTGTGTTCTGGCTAACTGGGGTTGATCCCCCTCTATGGTTGTGGCATGCCCTATCTTATACTAGCCCTGGTCCTCTTCCTCCGAAAACACAAGGCGGGAAGGGTCGCCACAATGGCCAGTTTGAAGGGGGACAGGACTGCAGCTTATCCTGACAAAAGTAGTCTTCGCGTGCAAAAGCCTCCTGCTGTGACGCACTGGTGGGCTCGGGGATGACCTCCGTCCTAGCGAGCCCCCAGCCTCGGTCTTCTTTCACCAAACAGGAAACCTTTGGGAGTTGCTATGGGAGCGGACAAGCTGGCCCTGCTCCCTTAGCACA
Organism: Elymus sibiricus; assembly: GCA_039707655.1. Classification (NCBI taxonomy): domain Eukaryota; kingdom Viridiplantae; phylum Streptophyta; class Magnoliopsida; order Poales; family Poaceae; genus Elymus; species Elymus sibiricus. The sequence continues at coordinate 318,065,122 of CM077669.1, read as the reverse complement.
AAAGAGGAAATCCTCCTCATCCGTGCCCGCTGGCTCGGCTCCTGGCGCCGCCCAGCATGGCGCGCGTCGCCCACGTGAGGATGCAGGACCACGCGGCCCCGCTGAACAACCCTAGATTAGTCCACTCCGCAGTGGCCCCGGGGGTAGCCTCGGGAAGCGACCTCGCTAGGGGAGCTTCGTGAGGCTCTTGGCGATGCTTGTTGAAGTACGCCTCGCGAGGCCGGCGGGCGCTCGCGAGGGTCTTGCACGCGCAGTCCAGTGGTGGGCTGTGTTGGGCCCATGGCATGCGTCGTGTCTTGGGCCGCAGGCAGACGGGCCTGGGTACCCCCAGTCCCTGGGTCCCGACACCTTGTGTCGAATCTTTAAATCAGGGTGAAATACTACCCGCGAAAACTGTTGTGATCCCCTATACTTGTGGGTTATCAGCCACTTCCTCTCCAATTGGTTTGCGCTGTTCTTCATTGAAACGATGCAAAAACTGCCTTGCGGGCTTCATTTTCGGATCAACATTTAGGCGGTGCTCAGCGAGTTCTCTCGGTACACCAGGCATGTCAGAAGGTTTCCATGCATAGATGTCCTGATTCTCATGGATGGTCTCGATGAGCGCACTTTCCTATTTAGGAACCATATTTGCCCCGATGGTGAACTGTTGCGATGAATTCCCAGGGGTGAAATCCACTTGCTTGGTGTCTCGTGCCGACTTGAACTTGAGCATACACTCGGACTCGATGGTTGGCTTTTTGAGTGGAGTCATATCTGCAGGGTCCACATTGGCTTGATAGACTTTTAACTCTTTGGCTGCACAGGTGGACTCGGCGTAAGCGGCATCTCCTTCCTCACACTCGATAGCAATCTTCCGGTCCCCATGCACTGTGATGGTTCCATCCGGTCCAGGCATCTTGAGCTGCAGGTAGACGTAACATGGTCTAGCCGTGAACCGTGCGTATGCCGAATGTCCAAAAGGTGCATGATAGTGGATCTTTATCTTGACAACTTCAAAGGTCGGAAATTCTGAACGGAAGTTGAACTCAGTGCCAAAGGCAACCTCCAAAGCGATTCATCCAATGGGATAAGCTGATTTGCTTGGGGCGATACCATGAAAAACCATGGATGAAGGCTTCAACTAGCTTTCTGACAGATTCATCCGTTTGAAGAAATCATAATATAAGATGTTGATACTGCTGCCTCCGTCCATCAGTACTTTGGTTAACCTGTAGCCACCAACTTGAGGTGCCACCACCAGGGCAAGACTCCCACGGTTATCTATTTGAGGAGGATGATCTGCTCGACTCCAAGTGATAGGATATTCAGACCAACTGAGGTATTCTGGAACGGTTGGCATTGTCGTTGGACCTTCTGTAGGACCGAAAGTATGTCTAGAGGGGGGGTGATTAGACTACTTGACCAAATAAAAATCTACGTTTTCCCAATTTTAAGTGTTGGCAGATTTTAGCATTCATAGCAAGTCAAGCACACCCTACACATGCATATCTACGAGTATAGCAGCGAAAAGTAAAGACAAGCATGAGTAGTAAAGGAAAGGTAGGAAGATCAAACGCAATTTGAAGACACGATGATTTTTCCCGTGGTTCCGATAGGTGGTGCTATCATACGTCCACGTTTATGGAGTCTTCAACCCACGGAGGGTAACGGTCGCGAGAGTCCACGGAGGGCTCCACCCATAAGGGTCCACGAAGTAGCAACCTTGACTATTCCATAACGGCTTCCGTCCATGAAGGACTAGCCTCACTATGGGTAGATCTTCACGAAGTAGGCGATCTCCTTGCCCTTACAAACTTCTTGGTTCAACTCCACAACACGAAGTAGGAGGCTCCCAAGCGACACCTAACCAATCTAGGGGGCACCACCCTCCAAAAGGTAATAGGCTCGGCAATGTCGATGAACTCCTTGCTCTTGTGCTTCAAGATGATAGACTCCTCAACACACAATCACTCTCTCACAGATTTGGCTTGGTGGAAGAGATTTGATTGGTGGAAAGCAACTTGGGGAGGCTAGAGATCAAGATTCATATGGTTGGAATGGAATGGCATGATCTCAACACATGAGTAGGTGGCTCTCTCTCAGAAAATCAGTTGGTATGAGTGGGGATCTGTTCTGAGTTCTTCTCTTTCGAGTGGGTGGTGGTGAAGGGGTATATATAGGCATCTCCAAAAATCCAACCGTTACACCTAAAGTGACCAACTCAGTGACACCAATGTGTGAATCTCGATGGTACCGAAGTGACCAATAGGTGACAACTTTTGAATCTCGGTGAGACCGATATATAAATCTCGGTGGTACCGATCAGGTGACCAACGGTCAGATTGTGCAAACTCGGTGACGCCGATTCTCACATCTCGGTGGTACCGATTTTCGACCATAGCTTACCAGAGAGTTGGTCCAGAAACTCGGTGGCGCTGATCCACATTTCTCGGTGGTACCAATTCCTATGAATGGCTATCCAGAGAGTTGGTCCAGAAACTCGGTGAGACCGACTGGCAAATCTCGGTGGTACCGAAGACTGGAAATAGCTAAACAGAGAGTTGGCAACTGAACTCGGTGGCACCGATGCAGAATCGGTTGCACCGACTGGCTAGGGCTTGGCATGGGTCTGTCTGAGTTTGGGAATCGGTGGCACCGAGTGGAAAGTGCTGGTTGCACCGATTTTGGATATTTGACTTTGGACAGACTATTGTGGAAGAGCTTGTGGGTGTTTTGGTGACTATCACTTGTGCACGTATGAGCATTTTGTTCACCAACAATACCTTACCCCCCTTTTAATAGTATTGGCTTTCCTATGGACTCAAAGTGATTTCTCACAAAGTAAAATGTAGAGTCCTCTTGCTTGAAGCTTTGCCAATCTATTTCCTTGCATCTTGGGGTATCTCCACAATCCTTTTGCCATCCCTATCATTGAACTTTTCCTGAAATATGCTTAGTGGAAACATTAGTTCAATGACATATATATTGTTATTAATTACCAAAACCACCAAGGGAGCAAATGTGCTTTCAATCTCCCCCTTTTTGGTAATTGATGACAACATATAGATCAAAGCTTCGACATATGATATAATCAATGAATATAATCATCGCTTTGAGAAGTATGTGATAAGCAAGAGCCCCCCCTAAATTTGTGCATTATTTTAAATTTGCGTTTGAATGCAAATGCACAATCGATTAGGTACATGGGGCACTTCTTCCATGTGACATACTACTTGGTGGTGTGCGAGAACAATAAGAAAGAACATCATAGCACAACACAATCAAGCAAAGGTGAATGATCATCTCATAAGCAACATAATGATAGGAAATAGTAGCAACACACATTAAGCATATGATCAAACACCACATAGTTCAACACAAACAAACCAAAAGATCAAATGTTTTGTAAAGCGATAAAAACCAAATGCTCTCTCACTCTAAGCCTAAAGATCTATATACACTTCTCCCCCTTTGGCAACAAGTTACCAAAAAGTTCAAAGGTATATATCTAAGCGCTCTAAGGCTTATCTCCTCCGGTAGCTGATGTAGGAGTTGAGAGAACTGCGTCGGCGAAGACCTCTGCTGATGTCATGGATGGAGTTGGTGTAGCAACTGGAGGTACTGGAGCTGATGGAGCTGAGGAGGTTGTAGCAGGTGCTGATGAAGAAGGCCTCAAATCTTGAGCTGGCATTGTGGCTGATCTGGCCTGGGTAGTGAAGTGAGTGCCTGGCCTGAAAGGAGACTCATCCTCATCATCTGTAGTGTGGGGACTAGGCACGTTGTCAACTTCCTTCTTCGGCTCATTCACAGTCTTTGTCAACCCATCCACTTTGTCATTGAGGGTCTTGATCCTATTCTCAAAGATCCTGACAAGACTACTCTGATTTCCCAGTATGTCCTTGATATCCTTCTGCATGCCCTGAACGGTTGAGATCAAAAGATCCATTTGCTCGTTCCTGGATCTAGGGACTGGAGCACTAGTGGCTCTAGCTGCCTCTGCCTGTGCTGCAGCTGATGTGGGATGATCTGGGTCCATCACCACAACGTTGTCCTCAAGATCTGGCTGTAGGGGCAAATGGGGCCTGTCAAGAGCAAAAATGTGCTTCTCCAGCTTGGAGTTGATAAGCATCTGAATGTAGGGTGCAAAGCAGCATAAGCGCTTCTGATCAGCAGCAACCCTCTTCACAGTCTCCACAATCAGATCCATCACCCTTATCCTGGTGTGTCTATCCAGATGGATCAGCATGTTGATGGAATAGCCTCGAATCATCTAGTCATCTCCAGACTTAGGCATCAGTGTGTGCCTCAAGATGGTGTTCATGGTGCGGAGGCCAGCCTGGAGGAAGTAAATGGATCCAAACTTATGTGATTTCAAGTTGGCAGCAGGGATCTCATTGTACATATTCTTCATAGAATCATGGCTCTCCTTGGATTCAGAATAGACATCCAAGTCACCATCTTCCACCTCTGGGACTCCTAAGATGGTAGCCCATTCCTCAACAGAAGACTCATATCTTGCCCCTTCAGTCATCCATACAATCCTACCATCTCCATAGAAATGAGCAGTGGAGTGGAATTGCATGATCATCTCGTCGTTCCATGCAGTGAATTCTTTGCCAACAAATTCATCTAGGCCAATGCAATGAAAATTGTCTTGAACATTTGGAAAGTAATCTTCATTTGCCTTGATATACTTCCAATCAACGTATCTCATGTCACTCACAGCTGGGCTCTTGTCAAGCAAGATTGTCTCATAGAAATCTTGTTGCTCCTTGGTGTAGAACCTCTAATCCACAGCCGTCTTTCTCCTCTGGGCATATGGATCAATTGCTCTCCATGCCCTCAAACCTGAATCCTTCCTTTTCTTCATGTCTTCAGCAATCAGATGGCTGGCATTGTGCTCTGGAAGGTGTGGTCTGAGCTTCATCAAAGCAGTGATATTATCAACATCCTCAGCTTCCCTGAAAGTGGAGGTCTTGTTCTTGGAAGAAGCTGGGATCTCTCTGGAGAACCTCTTGGGTTTGTGAGCAGCAATAGCCTTCTTAGGAGCAGATTTGGTGCTCTTGGAAGTGTTAGTCTTGGGCATAGCATCTGCCATAAGTTTCTTTTTCTTCTTGGGAGGGGCCTTTGCAGCTGGCTCTACTTCCTCCTCTTCAGCAGCTGCCTCCTCTGGATCCTCAAACATAGAGGTAGGCCTACCTACAACATAAACAATCCTCTTCCTGGATCTCCTCTTCTTCTCTCCTGCCTTCTTAGGCATGGAGCTCCTTGGAGGTGACTCAAGGCGAAGAGTCATGCCTCTCTTGGCATAGTCAGGTGCCCTCAAAGCTTCTGCACTAGCATACTCTTTCCTGACAGCTTTCTTTTTCTTGGAAGAAGTGGCAGCAGCAGTGTCTTTGACAGACTTGTCCTGCTTTGACTTGGGAGGCACTTCATCAGGTATGAAGTCATCATCTTCCTCATCAGAATTGAGCTTTCTTCTTGTTATTGTGGCAGCTTTGGGCAGATCAGGAGAGCTAGGCACATCATCAAAACTCTTTTCAAGACTAGAGCCTGAGTCCAAATCCACACTCTGTTCTCTGAGATCATTCTGGCTATCCTCAGCATCTGACATATCTAACCCTGTGAATAGAGTGTAGAAGAGTGGAGAAGATGAGTCATCCCAAAATGCAGACATTTTCAAAAGTTTGAACTAAGATTTCTCAAATTTTACATTCTGCCAAATGTATGTCGGTATAGCCGAGGCAAAATTTTCGGACCCACCGAGACAAACAACCTGCTTTCCAGAAACTTGGCACCATTTTCGGTCACACCGAAAATTAGTACTCGGTTCCACCGAGGTGTTCTCAGCTGGCTAGAAAAACCGAATCGGTGTTACCGATTCTTTTGCATCGGTTCTACCGAGATTCATCTGGCGGACGGCAAAACCTAAAAAATCAATCGTTCGCTATTCTACTGGAATTTCTAGTGGAAAGAGAGGTTTGCAATCCATGGATTATCGATAAATTTAACTCCAATGCATAAGATTTGGACGGGGAGTGCAAGGAGGGCCGGATCCATACCCTAGCTTGGTGACAGATCCGCTATGGCAAAGATGGCGGCGCAGATGCCCGTCGACGGCGAGGATCCCAGCGGCGGAGACGCACAGGGAGGCAAGGGCGACGACCAGGGGGTCCTTTTCGGCAGCTTAGGGTTTTGGGGCGCGACGGTTTGAGGAGTGAATTTCAAAGCGTCGGGTCCACAGCATATATACCCCTTGCTGTCGGTGACACCGATTCTAAATTTTCGGTGTCACCGAGTTTCTCAACTGTCAGCTGACAGGGAAACCCGGTGTAACCGAGAATATGGAATCGGTGGTACCGAGATAGAAAACCAGATCAACCCTAGGCATTCGCTAAGACCGAGAATTTTGGGTTGGTTCCACCGAGATGCACTTGGGAGGTTTTAATGGTCAGTCCTTGTCGATACGGAACTCCGAGTGCTTCTCACACAGAGGGATCGAAAAGTACTTGTTCAAGTTTTGTGATGCAGCAAGAATGGAATATGAGGTAAGAAAGCATAGATAGCTAGAGAGTGGTCCTAGGCATTCTTGTCCATCCAATTGGCAAAAGAGAAATCAAAAACCAAATAGCAACAATTGGATGTCCTCGAATGGATAAATAAATGCAGACCAACATGCTCACACAATAAGATGTCAAATGAAATCATGGCAAACATGCATAATCATACTAGCATCTATCAAGCATTTTGGCGATGACGGAGTCATCTATATATGAGTATATTGACTTAGGAGCCAAGTAAGAATACTTGATCATAGGTCATACTCATCGTTTAAGCACAAGTGGGGTTACCACTTTTACATAAAGCATTTAATGTTGTCACATACTAAGAGATGCTTTGACTCAAGTCTTAGAGTAAAGCTCCCCTTGATGTGACATCCCCCCATAGGAGGGATAAACTAACCTTGGGTTTTGTCGATGAAGACTTCATGTTGGTGAGGAAGTGGTGGACGCTCAAAGTTGATGAAGATCACCATGAGTTGGGAGCATCCTTGTTGTTTCCTTACTCTTCTCACCTACATGAGTTAGTCCCAACACACAAGAGACAAATACAAGGATATCTATGGACATGGAGTGCAAAGCATGTGTGATGATGTCCATTGATTTGTTGATTACCTTGTCCCTTGCTTACCTTTGAGGGAATGTGTGACTCCTTGAACTATTGCATAGAGTTGATGTTGATTGCAAATAGTTCTTGCCAATAATGAATGTGAGTGAATTTCATTGCCGGAGTCACCCCTCAAGAACTCTCTAGTTCTTCTTCTTGGGGACCCACATCAACTTGATGGGGATCCTTGGTGTTGAAGTAGCCTTAGTAGAAGTTGATCTTGAAGTAGCCTTGGGAACCCACTCCACCAAAGCTTGGGATTCATCTTCATATGAGTCAATGTCCTCTTGAAGCTTATTCTTGCCCTTGAGCTTGTGGTCTTGTGGTGGAAGGTCATCTTGAGTGTTTGTTCCCTTGGGAGGAGTATTTTCATACTTCTCCTTTTGAGGAACAAACTTGGGCTTGGGGTATTGACCTTCTTCCCATTCAACTCCATTTGCGTTGAAGTAGCCAATGCCATGGTTCTTCCGATATCCTCCGTGCTTGCGTACAATTTCCTCAAATTGCTTACACCCGGCAAGACTCTTGTAGATACCTTTCTCTATAATTCCTTTCAATAAAGCATTTTCTTGCTCAAGTGTAACTTGGCTAAGAGAATCATCATTAGTGGAATCAATAGAACTACTAGAAGCAACATCATTAGGTTTGGCATTTTTATTGTTGTTACTAGATGAAGAACCTTTCTTGCCTTTGTTACTAGTTTGTTTAGATTTAACTTGTGGCATGAATGTAGACAAGAGTAGTCATTTGGCTAGATAGGATGAAGTCTTCTTTCGGAGATCGTCATTGATATCTTTAAGAAACTCATGCTCTTGCTCCAATGTGAGCTTCTCGAAGCGTAGCTTCTCATGAGTCCTTACAAGCTCTCTATGATCTTCGAGAGTAGATTCATGAGCTAACTTAAGAGTGTTTAATTCTTTAGTTAGTTGTTCTATTTTCATCTTATCATCATCAAATGACTTATCTTGCCTAGCATGAGAATTATCAAGTTCATTTTGACTAACATCACTAGTTTCATCAAAGTGCAAGTCATCATCACAAAGCAAATCATCTTCATCACTATTGAAATCAAGATACTCGGGGTGTGATACCTTGGGGCCTTTAGCCATGAAGCAACTTACACTCCCTTCATTTGGTGAATCAAATAGATCATAGGAGTCAGTAGTCACTAGTGCAAGTCCGGCAACACCTTCATCTTGACTATAGTCCGAGTTGGAGTGATAGCTTCTCTCGGAGTTGTTGTCGGAGTCGGAGCCGGAAACCCATTCACCAACATGAGCTTGATGTTTTATTCTTGTGTAGCTCTTGGTGTACTTGTCCTTCTTCTCCGAATCCCTACTTCTCCTTGAGGGTCTTCGTTCATAACGATCATCTCTACTCCTTCTCTCTCTTTGAGGTGATTCATTTCTTGAGCTTCGTCTTCTCGGTGACTCTTCTCTTCGTTTGTAGGGAGCCGTGCACTCATTTGAGTAGTGTCCGGGCTTCCCACAATTGTAGCAATTGCGGTCATGACTTGACGAACGCTTCTCTTCATATCTTGAGTTGGAGCTTCGTTCTTTGCCTCTATTCTTGTAGAACTTGTTGAATTTCTTGACCATGAGGCTTATCTCTTCATTGGTGACAAGGTTGTCGCTTGAAGTTGCGGGAGCATCACTTGTGGCTTTGTAAGCACCGCTAGACTTGTTGTGAAGCTCTTCTTTGTCTTTGAGTGTCATCTCATGAGCAACAATTCTTCCAATCACTTCCGTAGGCTTGAGATCTTTGTAGTTGGGCATCATTTGGATCAATGTGCACACGGTGTCGTATCTCTCATACAAAGCTCGAAGTATCTTCTTGATGATGAATTTGTCGGTCATTTCTTCGTTTCCTAAGCCGGAAATCTCATTGGTGATGAGAGCTAGCCTAGAGTACATCTCCGCGACTCCTTCACCATCCTTCATCTTGAACTTGTCAAGCTGACTTTGAAGAACATCCAAATTGGATTCTCTCACGGACTCGGTTCCTTCGTGCATATCAACCAAAGTATCCCAAATCTCCTTTGCATTCTCGAGACGGCTGATTTTGTTGAATTCTTCGGGGCATAAGCAGTTGAAGAGAATGTCGCATGCTTGAGCGTTGTATTGCAACATATTCAGTTCATCCGCGGTCGCTTCACGATCCGGTTCCTTTCCATCACCAAAGAATTCACCTTGCAAGCCAACACGAACAATAGCCCATACGGCAGGGTTATGACCAAGAATATGCATTTTCATTTTGTGCTTCCAACTAGCAAAATTAGTGCGATCAAAGTACGGACCTCTACGATGATAATTTCCCTCACTAGACGCCATACTCTCCTAGGTTGTGGGACCAATGCAATGGAGACCAAAGCTCTGATACCACTTGTAGGACCGAAAGTATGTCTAGAGGGGGTTGATTAGACTACTTGACCAAATAAAAATCTACTTTTTTCCAATTTTAAGTGTTGGCAGATTTTAGCATTCATAGCAAGTCAAGCACACCCTACACATGCATATCTACGAGTATAGTAGCAGAAAGTAAAGACAAGCATGAGTAGTAAAGGAAGGGTAGGAAGATCAAACGCAATTTGAAGACACGATGATTTTTCCTGTGGTTCCGATAGGTGGTGCTATCGTACGTCCACGTTTATGGAGTCTTCAACCCACGGAGGGTAACGGTCGCGAGATTCCACGGAGGGCTCCACCCATAAGGGTCCACGAAGTAGCAACCTTGACTATTCCATAACGGCTTCCGTCCACGAAGGACTAGCCTCACTATGGGTAGATCTTCACGAAGTAGGCGATCTCCTTTCCCTTACAAACTTCTTGGTTCAACTCCACAACACGAAGTAGGAGGCTCCCAAGCGACACCTAACCAATCTAGGAGGCACCACCCTCCAAAAGGTAATAGCTCGGCAATGTCGATGAACTCCTTGCTCTTGTGATTCAAGATGATAGACTCCTCAACACACAATCACTCTCTCACAGATTTGGCTTGGTGGAAGAGATTTGATTGGTGGAAAGCAACTTGGGGAGGCTAGAGATCAAGATTCATATGGTTGGAATGGAATGGCATGATCTCAACACATGAGTAGGTGGCTCTCTCTCAGAAAGTCAGTTGGTATGAGTGGGGATCTGTTCTGAGTGCTTCTCTTTTGAGTGGGTGGTGGTGAAGGGGTATATATAGGCATCTCCAAAAATCCAATCGTTACACCTAAAGTGACCAACTCGGTGACACCGATGTGTGAATCTCGGTGGTACCGAAGTGACCAAAAGGTGACAACTTTTGAATCTCGGTGTGACCGATATATAAATCTCGGTGGTACCGATCAGGTGACCAATGGTCAGATTGCGCAAACTCAGTGACGCCGATTCTCACATCTTGGTGGTACCGATTTTCGACCATGGCTTACCAGAGAGTTGCTCCAGAAACTCGGTGGCGCCGATCCACATTTCTTGGTGGTACCGATTCCTGTGAATGGCTATCCAGAGAGTTGGTCCAGAAACTCGGTGAGACCGACTGGCAAATCTCGGTGGTACCGAAGACTGAAAATAGCTAGACAGAGAGTTGGCAACTGAACTCGGTGGCACCGATGCAGAATCGGTTGCACCGACTGGCTATGGTTTGGCATGGGTCTGTCTGAGTTTGGGAATCGGTGGCACCGAGTGGAAAGTGTTGGTTGCACCGATTTTGGATATTTGACTTTGGACAGACTTTTGTGGAAGAGCTTGTGGGTGTTTTGGTGACTATCACTTGTGCACGTATGAGCATTTTGTTCACCAACAATACATTACCCCCTTTTAATAGTATTGACTTTCCTATGGACTCAAAGTGATTTCTCACAAAGTAAAATGTAGAGTCCTCTTGCTTGAAGCTTTGCCAATCTATTTCCTTGCATCTTGGGGTATCTCCACAATCTTTTTGCCATCCCTATCATTGAACTTTTCCTGAAATATGCTTAGTGGAAACATTAGTTCAATGACATATATGTTGTTATTAATTACCAAAACCACGAAGGGAGCAAATTTGCTTTCAATCTCCCCATTTTGGTAATTGATGACAACATATAGATCAAAGCTTCGACATATGATATAATCAATGAATATAATCGTCGCTTTGAGAAGTATGTGATAAGCAAGAGCTCCCCCTAAATTTGATTATGTGGACCGCCGTCTCCATCCCCCTGAAACCCAGGTCTAGAGTTATGAGCACCTGGGAAATTGCCTCCCTGGAAGCCGGCATTAGGGAAGCCGGCTCCGGGACCATCGGCTTGAAGACTGCCCGAATGACCACTTGGGCCTGCTCCTGGGTCACCACCACTAAAGAAGTTGCTTTTAAATTCCTGCATTATATAGCAGTTTTCCCATGAGTGGTTGGCCGGCTTATCACCTTTAATGTGCGTCGGGCACGGAACATTGAGAGACTCCTCGTAATTGCGAGGTCGAAACGCCTGCTTTTTGAAATTGTCGTTTTGACGCTGATTCTTGAAACCTGTGTCGGTATTCGCAACGAGGTCTGATCCTCCCTCGAAGTTCTTGCACTTGTTGTTGTTATGATTGTTGTTTCCATTGTCATTGCTCTGATGACCCTTGCCACCGCTCTTTTTGCCCATGCCAGATTTTTCATTATTGGAAGACGGATCTTTGGTGTTATCAAACTCGTCATACCTAGCCAAGACGTCCATGAGCTCGCTCATCTTCTTAACCTTTCGCTTCATATGCCCAAGTTTCTGCACCAAGGGCTCAAAACAACAGTTTCACTCCAGGACGAGGACCGTTGTCTGAGCGGTGATGCTGTTACATGAATGAACTATCTCGGCAATCCGCCTTGCCTAGTGATGAGCAGATTCACCATCTTGTTGAACACAGTGCTCTAGATCAACTACGATAGTTGGGCGCTTGCACGTGCCTTGGAAATTCTTGATGAATCACTCTTTCAGTTCCTGCCATGAATTTATTGAATTTGCAGGCATGTTTTTTAACCAAGCCCGTGTCGGGCCTTCTAACATCATAGTCAGATAGCACGCACAGACGGCATCACTGACCTCCAGCATATCCATAACCAACTCGTAACTCTCAATCCAGTCTACAGGTTCCACATCACAAGTGTAATTTGGTACCTTACGAGGACCTTTGAAATCATGTGGCATGCGTGCTTTGCGAAGAGCTGGACTTAAGCAAGGAGTCCCAATAGTCCATGTGTCTTGGGTGAGTTGCTCAGAAACTGGCTGAACCATGGGGGGTGGGATATAATCGATCCTAGGCCCACCTATCCCGGCCATCCGTGCAGCGCGAGCGTTATCAACAATTGTCTGTGCATCCTGCACCGCTGGCTGGAGTGGAGGTTGTTGATTTTCCGGTGCCTCCCTTTGACGTCGAGTGTTGCCGGAGACCGCTGGAGATTCATCGTGTCTGCTCCTGGTCTGGCTCGGTCGTGGGGTGGAGTGTAGACACTCATGGCTCCGGGAATAATTCGTCTGTTGAGTAACTGCTATCTTCAACATTTCGATTGCGTTCCTTTCCTCCACCTCCATTGGGGTGTTTCCATGTATGGGAAGAGCCGCCAAGTTGTGCGTGCCTGCCAACACATTGTCCACCGCGTTGGAGTAATGACTGGTCGGAGTCACAAAGCGGTCGGGCCGATTCATAATGGGTTGCACTATGTGCGATTGAGCCGGCGCAGGCTGAGCCGGCGTTTGATGATGAGCCGGTGCAAGCTGTTGAGCCGGTGTGTGTTGATGAGCCAGCGTTTTGACTCCGAGGGCGTTCTGGTGGACACCATGGGCCAATTGGGGTATGACCAGTGCTTCCGCCGCCCGAGGTGACTCAAAAAGCGGGGTCGGCTCAAGAGACGGGGGAGCCGGCTGTTACGCCTCCTCTGATGAACTCTTGTTGACTCGTTTTGGCGAAAAGCGAAGTAGATTCCTTGATCTTCCAAGCATTGAGCATCCCTTAGGACCTCAGTGCAAGCCTGCTATAGTTGTGCATTCTCGGTATTGATACCCTCCTGCATCTTGGCCAACCGCTCACGACACTTTGTAATCTCAGCGTTGTGAGCCTCAGTGTTCTCAGGGGTTACTGGATCCGTCAAAAGTGCAGATAGAGTCTCCATCAGTTTGGCCAAAGCTTGGGTTCTTGAGCTGCCAAAGCCGGCCCCCGTCAGGGCTGCTGTGGAAGCAGGCACCGCCGCCGTCACCTGACCCGACGTAAGCTGAGCCGAGTTTTGTCTTGACGAGGGGACTGTCACCAGGTTTCCTTGCGCGTCATATCGAGGCTGATCCTAACTCCCAGACATATAGACCGCGGCACGACGACCTGGTTCATATAGCTTGAAAGCACAACATGCTCCCTTGGTGGTTTTGATAATTCATGACAACATACATTGTCTCTTGGACTAATATTTCTACCTAGTGTATTTCAGGTGAAAGTCCATAGAGAGAGATGGGTTGGCAAAAAGGATTGTGAGGAGATACCCCTAGATGCAAGGAAATGGATTGGCAAAGCTTCAAGCAAGAGGACTCTACATTTTACTTTGTGAGAAATCACCTTGAGTCCATAGGAAAGCCAATACTATTAAAAGGGGGTAAGGTACTGTTGGTGAACAAGATGCTCCACGTGCACAAGTGATAGTCACCAAAAACACCCACAAACTCTTCCACAAAAGTCTGTCCAAGCCTATCATGAAAATCGGTGCTACCAACAATTTCCACTCGGTCCCACCAATTCCCACCTCAGACAGACCCATGCCAAACCCTAGCACATCGGTGCAACCGATTCTGATTCGGTGCCACCGAGTTCAGCTTGCCAACTTTCTGTTACCTCGATTCTTAAAATCAGAATTACCGAGTTTTTGGATCGGCGTCACCGAGTTTTGGGAAACTGACCGTTGGCCACCTAATCGGTACCACCGAGATTTCTGTATCGGTCTCACCGAGATTCAAAAGTTGCTACCTTTGGAGCAACTCGGTACCACCGAGTTTTACACTTTGGTGTCACCGAGTTGGTCACTTTTGATGTAACGGTTGGATTTTTGGGGATGCCTATATATACCCCTTCACCACCACCCACTCGAAAGAGAAGCACTCAGAACTATTCCATACTTGCCCCATCCAATTTTCTGAGAGAGAGCCACCTACTCATGTGTTGAGATCAAGCTATTCCACTCCATCCATATGAATCTTGATCTCTTGCCTCCCCAAGTTGCCTTCCACCAAATCAATCTCTTCCACCAAAGCCAAATCTGTGAGAGAGTGATTGTGTGTTGAGTCTATCATCTTGAACCACAAGAGCAAGGAGTTCATCGACATTACCGAGCCTATTACCTTTTGGGGGGTGGTGCCTCCTAGATTGGTTAGGTGTCGCTTGGGAGCCTCCTACTTCGTGTTGTGTAGTTGAACCAAGAAGTTTGTACGGGCAAGGAGATCACCTACTTCGTGAAGATATAAACATAGTGAGGCTAGTCCTTCGTGGACGGAAGCCATTATGGAATAGTCATGGTTGCTACTTCGTGGACCCTTATGGGTGGAGCCCTCCGTGGACTCTCGCGACCGTTACCCTCCGTGGGTTGAAGACTCCATAAACATGGACATACGATAGCACCACCTATCAGAACCACGGGAAAAATCTTCGTGTCCCTCATGCGTTTGATCTCCCTATCTCAATTCCTTACTTCCATGTGCAATGTCTTTACTTTCCGCTGCCATACTTGTTGACTTGCATGTGTAGGGTGTGCTACACTCATTAGTATTGCTAAAATCTACCAACCAATTAACTTGGGAAAAGGTTAGGTTTTAATTCTTTCAGGTACTCTATTCACCCCCCCCCCTCTAGACACAGATTTCTAGTGATCATACAAGTGGTATCAGAGCATTGGTCTCCATTGCATCGGTTTCCTCACCGTGGAGGAAGATGGATGTGTCTAGTGTGGAAAGTTTGAGTTGTAGAGTGCCTATTCTTGATGGGGGGTACTATAGTCAATGGAAATATAAGATGCTTGAGCTATTCGATGAATTTCATTTGAGAAAGTGTGTTAAGAACCCCTATGTACCTCCCATTGATCCTTTACATCCCACACACGAGAAGAGGAAATTGATATGCTATGCAATCTTAGAACTGTTAATCTTATCATTAGAGGATTGCCTAGGATTGTGCTTAATCAAATGAAGAATTTTGAATGTGCTTATACTTTGTGGAATGACTTGGAGAAACGATATCCAAGTTATTCATTGAGTAATCTTGTTGAGATTCTTCATAAAACTATTGTCTTTCACAAAATGATGCCTAGTGATCCCAAGTTTGATGACTATCTATTTGAGCTTAGAGACCTCATGCGTGCTAAAGGCGTTGTCATAACCATCAACAACATCATTGTAGAAGCCATTCACATTCATAATCTTGAACATTGTCATGATCACAACCCTAACGAATCTCTTGTTCCTTGTGACGACGATTTCTCACTTGATGATGACAATGTGGCACATGGCTATTATAATGAAGATGAGATGTTCGACATCGAGCATGATAAGATCATGAAGAATCTAAGTCTCATGGCAAACTTCAAGGATTACATGTCCGGAGGAAAAGAGTGGATTCTCGATAGTGGATGCACCGATCTTATGACCGGAGATAGAGACATGTTTGAAGAGATCACACCAAACCATGGACCACGAAGGTATGTAACTTTTGGAGACAACTCCAAGGGTAAGGTACTCGGTCTTGGTAAGGTGGCCATATCCCATGATAGCTCTATTCAAAACGTCATGCTTGTTGAATCCCTTGGCTACAATCTAGACTTGCCGACTTTGGTTTTAATGTGCTATTCACGAAAGTAGATTGCCAAGTGTTTCGTCAAGATAATCATAACATGGTCTTTACCGGTTTCCGTAGTGGTGATCTATATATTGTCGATTTCACTAAGAGATCCAAACCTCGTACTTGTCTTATTGCAAAATCTTCTAAAGGTTGGCTTTGGCATAGAAGACTAGGACATGTTGGCATGCGTAATC
Source organism: Elymus sibiricus (assembly GCA_039707655.1). Taxonomy (NCBI): domain Eukaryota; kingdom Viridiplantae; phylum Streptophyta; class Magnoliopsida; order Poales; family Poaceae; genus Elymus; species Elymus sibiricus. The sequence continues at coordinate 318,048,969 of CM077669.1, read as the reverse complement.
TAGACAAGCTTATCAAAGGTGATCATATACTTGGTGTTAAAGATGTTATCTTTGACAAAGATAGACTTTGTAGTGCTTGTCAAGCTAGAAAGCATGTAGGTGGAAGTCATCTCGTAAAGAATATCATGACTACTAAAAGACCACTCGAGTTACTTCACATGGATCTTTTAGGTCCCAATGCTTACAAGAGTCTCGGTAGAAATTCCTATGGTCTAGTCATAGTTGATGATTTTTCCTGATTTACGTGGGTATTATTTCTTGATGATAAGTCGCAGGTAAAAAAGATTTTCAAGAACTTCGCTCGCAAAGCGCAAAATCAGTTTGAAGTGAAGATCAAGAAGGTTCGGAGCAATAATGGATCGGAGTTCAAGAACACCCATGTAGATACCTTTCTTGACGAAGATGGTGTTTCACATGAGTTCTCGGCTACGTACACGCCTCAACAAAATGGAGTTGTTGATAGGAAGAACCAGACTCTTATTGAGATGGCAAGAACGATGCTTGACGAATACAAGACGCCAAGACACTTTTGGGCAGAAGCCGTGGAAACAGCATGTCATGCCACAAACCGACTCTACTTGCACAAGCTTCTCGGAAAAACTGCATACGAGCTACTCACCGGTAACAAACCCCAAGTTGGATACTTTCTAGTATTCAGCTCAAAGTGCTACATTCTTGATAAGCATCGTCGTACTAAATTTGCTCCTAAATCTCATGAAGGTTTCCTACTCGGTTACGGATCGAACTCTCACACTTACCGTGTCTACAACAACTTCACTCAAAAAGTTGAAGAGACGGTAGATGTGAAGTTTGATGAATCTAATGGTTCGCAAGTCGAACAATTGCCAAATGATGTAGGAGATAAGGATCCTTCGAAAGCTATCCGAGACTTGTCCATTGGCAAGATTCGTCACATGGAGGTGAAGGAAAGTACTTCCTCAACTCAAGTGGAAGCCCCTACTTCACGTCAAGGTGATCCTCAACACGACATGGAGGCATCCACAAGCGGTACATGACAAGATGAAGAGGAGGAAGTATATCATGAAGATCCACCACAACCTCCTTCACCACCACCTCAAGGAAACGACACCTTCAACAATGACGAAGATGAAGGAGATGATGATGAAGAAGCTCCACCATCCAACAAGCCGAAGCTACCCCGAGTTCGAGCAAGAGTGACCCAGAACCATCCCCTAAACCAAATCTTTGGTGACATACAAACCGGGAGAATCACTCGCTCTAAAACTCGCTTAGCTAATTTTTGTGAGCATTATTCTTTCATCTCTAGCATTGAACCCTTGAAGGTTGAACAAGCTCTTGAAGACCCGGATTGGGTGAACGCCATGCATGAAGAGCTTCACAACTTCGAGAGGAACGAAGTGTTGACACTCGTGGAGAAGCCCAAGGACGAGCACAACATCATCGGAACCAAATGGGTGTTTCGGAACAAGCAAGATGAAGACGGTCAAGTTGTACAGAACAAGGCACGTCTCGTAGTCCAAGGATATACGCAAGTCAAAGGTATGGAGTACGGTGAGACATATGCCCCCGTCACTAGACTTGAAGCTATTCGCATTCTTCTTGCTTATGCTAATCACCATGATATCACGCTTTATCAAATGGACATTAAAAGTGCCTTTTTAAATGGTGAGATTGAAGAAGAGGTCTATGTCAAACAACCCCCTGGTTTTGTGAATCCTAAGAAACCTAATCATGTCTACAAGCTTCGTAAAGCCCTTTATGGTCTTAAGCAAGCTCCACGTGCTTGGTATAAATTCTTAACGAAGTTTCTCATTGAAATGGCTTTTGAAATTGGGAAAATTGATGCAACCTTAGTCACTAAGAGGGTTAATGGTGAATTGTTTGTGTGCCAAATCTATGTGGATGATATTATATTTGGATCTACTAACCCACAATTTAGTGAAAGATTTGGAAGGTTGATGTCCGAGAAATATGAGATGTCCATTATGTGTGAGCTGAAATTCTTTCTTGGTTTGCAAATCAAGCAAACGAGAGAAGGAACTTTCATCTCTCAAACCAAGTATACCAAGGACTTGATCAAGAAGTTCAACATGCAAGAGTGTAAAGGTATGAAAACTCCTATGCTTACTAGTGGACATGTTGATCTTACCAAGGAGGATGAACCGGTTGATCAAAAGGTTTATCGATCTATGATTCGTTCATTGTTATATCTATGTGCCTCCCGTCCCGATATTATGCTTAGTGTTTGCATGTGTGCTAGATATCAAGCTGCACCTAAAGAGTGTCATCTTTTGGCCGTGAAACGTATTGCGAGATATTTGATACAAACACCAAATTTTGGCATTTGGTATGCCAAGGGATCTTCCTTTAACCTTGTTGGCTATTCCGATTCGGACTATGCCGGTGACAAGGTTGATAGAAAATCCACCTCGGGTACATGTCAATTTCTTGGTAGATCCCTTGTGCCTTTGTCCTCCAAGAAACAAAACTCGGTATCAATATCTACTGCCGAAGCTGAGTATATTGCTGCCGGATCGTGTTGTGCACAATTGCTATGGATGACACAAACGCTTAAGGATTATGGAATCCATGTGAAAAATGTTCCATTACTTTGTGACAATGAAAGTGCTATTAAGATTGGTCATAATCCCGTGCCACATTCTCGAACTAAGCATATTCAAGTTTGACATCATTTCATCCGTGATCATGTTGCCAAAGGAGATATTAATCATAAGCATGTTCGTACCAACAAGCAATTGACCGATATCTTTACTAAGCCACTTGATGAGAAAGTGTTTTGTTACTTGAGGAGTGAGTTGTACATCATTGATGCTTCAAACTTGAGCTAAGCTCACTCGGATGCATGCAAGGGGATGAGCTTACTTGACCATTCCATGCTATCATTACCATGAATTTCATATAACTTGGAATTCTATGCTCCCTTGTATTGCATCTAACCCTTTTGTAGGTACTTGGAAGAATTTCATTCCACAAGATTGCCAACAACTCCAATCATAAGCAATCTTGTCTTGACCAAGTATCCACAACCCTGCTTGTTGATGGAAGGAAGAAGACACCTCAACTATATCCTTGACATATATTTGATGTGATCACATTTACTAATTTTCAATTGATATCATGTCAAATGGATATATATTGTTCTTCCTTGCATGACTAACCCATGTAGGTGAAAAGAGAACCAAAACAAACAAGGATTGCTTCCAACTCAAGATGATCTTCATCAACTTCGAGCATCCTCAACCAGTTCACCTACAAGCCACGTCATCAACATCACTCAAAGGTATGTACTCATATCCTTGAAAATGCTTTACTCCAAGTCATGAGATAAAGCAACTCAAATGATATGAGAACATTAAAATGCTTAATCGAAAAATGGTAACCCCATTTTTGAGCTTAACGATGAGTATGACCTATGATCAAGTATTCTTGCTTGGCTCCTAAGTCAATATACTATAATATAGATGACCTAGTCACCGCCCATCATCTAGATTAAGTATCTTGTTTGGTTCATTCTCTATTTGCAAGATTTCTTGGAACCACTCAAATCTTCTCTAGTTGATGTCTCTTTGTAAAGTCTTTTACATTTCCTTTGAAGATCCTTTTGACATTTTGTTACAAGTTTTCCAAACTCATTTGCAAGTTTCTAAAACAATGCCAAGTTTCTGTTATGTCCTCGGAGTCTCCGATCCAAATGACTCGGTTCTACTGATTATGCAGATAGGCTGCAAATACACATCTTGGTTCCACCGACTTATTTGCCTCGGAGCCACCGACTTTGCTATATTTTCTATCCTTTGTTAAACTTAGCAATTCTCCATTTCTTCAATGATCCCTTATTTTTTTAGAAAAAAAGGGGGAGAGAGAAACTTTACTCTAGAATCCCTAACTCAAAGGAGGAGAAGTCTTACAAGCTCTGAGTGAAAGAAGGATAAATTATTCTCTATGTTCCATTAGTTTTTAATGCTCTGTATGATTCTACACTTTCCATGATCCCTACATTCTATGACCCTTGTTCTCAAGGATCCCTTCTTACTCCATGATCCCTGTGTCTGACCCTGTGTATGGACCTTTTTGGAAATTAATGCCAAAGGGGGAGAAATACCAAAGCTTCAAAAAGCCAAAGGGGGAGATACATGCTTCAATGACATGCTTCAATGCAAAGGGGGAGAGACAATCAAGGGGGAGAATATCAAAGCTTATGCTTACATAGACAAGGGGAGAATACCAAAGTAGGTGGAGAAGTTTCGTTTTTTCCCAAAGAAGAGAGAGCATGCCTAATCTTATTCTAATTTGATACTCCTATCTCTTATTTGTTATTCTCATGTTAGAATTTTCTCACCCTATCCAATCCCAATATCTATATGCTAAGATTCAGGGGGAGAGGATGACCTACTATTTCATATCTAGGGGAGAAAGTTCTAAATGGTCTTGGAGACATATCAATCTTAAGGAATACCACCTTCTACATGTTCTCCACATCTTGGTATTTTTGAGCTCTATTACCTTTTGATTGGTAGAATACTCTTGTGTTTCCTAACATTGTTTTCTCAAGTGTGTTTCTACTACTAGAATGCTCAAGAACTCAAGGTAAGTATATGCATCATATCTTTGATCAAGATGATCTCTTGCTTCTTGCACAGATTGTTTGCAAGAGTGAAGTCTTGAACAAGGATACACCTCACTCGTATATATTTGATGCATATAGCCAAGATACACATGACTCATTATATCCCTTCTACTATATGTGTGTCCATGCATTCCAAAGCAACTATCCTTTAAAGGGATTGCACACATTTAGGGGGAGCAAATCTAAGTCATGTGTCTCTCAAAGTCTTCATAATATCTATGTATATCTTTATTTTAAGCTTTGATTGTATGTTGTCATCAATTACCAAAAAGGGGGAGATTAAAAGCAACATGCTCCCTTGGTGGTTTTGATAATTCATGACAACATACATTGTCTCTTGGACTAATATTTCTACCTAGTGTATTTCAGGTGAAAGTCCATAGAGAGAGATGGGTTGGCAAAAAGGATTGTGAGGAGATACCCCTAGATGCAAGGAAATGGATTGGCAAAGCTTCAAGCAAGAGGACTCTACATTTTACTTTGTGAGAAATCACCTTGAGTCCATAGGAAAGCCAATACTATTAAAAGGGGGTAAGGTACTGTTGGTGAACAAGATGCTCCACATGCACAAGTGATAGTCACCAAAAACACCCACAAACTCTTCCACAAAAGTCTGTCCAAGCCTATCATGAAAATCGATGCTCCAACAATTTCCACTCGGTCCCGCCGATTCCCACCTCAGAAAGACCCATGCCAAACCCTAGCACATCGGTGCAACCGATTCTGATTCGGTGCCACCGAGTTCAGCTTGCCAACTTTCTGTTACCTCGATTCTTAAAATCAGAATTTCTGAGTTTTTGGATTGGCGTCACCGAGTTTTGGAAAACTGACCGTTGGCCACCTAATCGGTACCACCGAGATTTCTGTATCGGTCTCACCGAGATTCAAAAGTTGCTACCTTTGGAGCAACTCGGTACCACCGAGTTTTACACTTCGGTGTCACCGAGTTGGTCACTTTAGGTGTAACGGTTGGATTTTTGGGGATGCCTATATATACCCATTCACCACCACCCACTCAAAAGAAAATCACTCAGAACAATTACATACTTGCCCCATCCAATTTTCTGAGAGAGAGACACCTACTCATGTGTTGAGATCAAGCTATTCCACTCCATCCATATGAATCTTGATCTCTAGCCTCCGCAAGTTGCTTTCCACCAAATCAATCTCTTCCACCAAAGCCAAATATGTGAGAGAGTGATTGTGTGTTGAGGAGTCTATCATCTTGAAGCACAAGAGCCAGGAGTTCATCGACATTACCGAGCCTATTACCTTTTGGAGGGTGGTGCCTCCTAGATTGGTTAGGTGTCGCTTGGGAGCCTCCTACTTCGTGTTGTGGAGTTGAACCAAGAAGTTTGTACGGGCAAGGAGATCGCCTACTTCGTGAAGATCTACCCATAGTGAGGCTAGTCCTTCGTGGACGGAAGCCATTATGGAATAGTCAAGGTTGCTACTTCATGGACCCTTATGGGTGGTGCGCTCCGTGGACTCTCGCGACCGTTACCCTCCGTGGGTTGAAGACTCCATAAACGTGGACGTATGATAGCACCACCTATCGGAACCACGGGAAAAATCTTCATGTCCCTCATGCGTTTGATCTCCCTATCTCAACTCCTTACTTCCATGTGCAATGTATTTACTTTCCGCTGCCATACTTGTTGACTTGCATGTCTAGGGTGTGCTAGACTCGTTAGTATTGCTAAAATCTGCCAACCAATTAACTTGGGAAAAGGTTAGGTTTTAATTCTTGCAAGTAGTCTATTCACCCCCCCCTAGACACACACTTCTAGTGATCCTACACAGCTCCGGGTCAGTTTCATCATCAGACCCCAAGCCTTTCATCAAAAAGCAGAAGAATCGACTCCGTGTTGCCCACCGACTCTTCGTCAGAATTGACGAGGGTATTGCCTCCTGAAGCTGAGTTGGACTTCGGTTTCAGATCTTGCGCCACGCCACCGACGAAACCGGTGAAGGCGCTAACCTGACGCTCCCAAACCTGGCAGGGCGAGACCCGGCTGGCTACTTCCAGTGAGTCGACAATGGCAACTCCCACCAGAGCGGACCAGCCAATCTCACTAATGAACATGTGGATCTTGCCGAACGGGACCCGGTAACCTGACTCGATTGAGCCGCCTCGGGACCCCAAGTTATATCGTCTATGTAGAGTTTCCCTTGCCAGTTTTTTGTCATTCGGCCGATCGCGTACTTCTCGATCCCTGGAAGAGCCCCCTTCAAGAAGTCAACACCACCGTGCGCTGGCCCCATGATGGGCGCCAACTGTCGTGGTTTTGTCATGCCAGATGTCCTCATGAGAAGACTAAGTTGTGAGGCCATCGCTGCTAGGTAATTGCTTGAACGGGGTTGATCGGATACGAGAGACGCAAGTTTACCCAGGTTCGGCCCCTCCTATGGAGGTAAAAGCTCACGTCTTGCTTGATTGCTATTGATGATAATGATCTCGATTACAAGGTATTGATTTTCCTACCTAGCTCTCAAGGGTTTCTAACTTAGTATTTTTGTCCCAAGGACTCCCCTTTATATAATAGGTTGAGTCCCTAGGGTTACAGGAGAATCCGGGTCATACTGTGATCCCGTATCCTAGTCCAATTCCTACTCATCTTGTCTCCCAAGATAGGAAACTTCTCATCTGGGCTTTCCCCATAAGCCAGCACGCAGGGTTCCTCCATAATACGGCCCGCTGGCAGATCTTGCATGGCTCCGCAGTCTCCTATCAGCACTATCTCGACCCGGATGGGAGGTGCCCCATAGCGCCCTAAGGCCCTTGGCCGGGTCATCTCATGGCCGAGTCATACTCTAAGCTGGGTCGTAGCCGTGGGGAACATCCCCAACGCCACCCGAGCCCATCTAGGCCCGAGGCCGCCAACGGTGCGCCACTCCCCGCGCCCGAGCCCCGAGCACCCATGCCCCAGCCCCTCACCGCCCCGCCATCGGCTGCCTCGCCTCGCCGCGCCCGGCCTCCTCCCTGCCTCCGCTGCCACCGGAGGACCTCGCCGACCATCGCTTGACCCACTGCCTCATGTCATGCAGCCGGCCTCAAAGAGCGCTGCCGCGCTGAGCCGCCCTGCCCCCGCCGCCCATATCCGGCGTCGGTCGCCGAGCCCGCGCTGCCATTCCCGCTGCCAGCCACCTCGCCCTTCCACGCCTTGCCCGCGACCCGATCCGGCCGCCCCAGCACGGATCCGCCGCCGTTCAGCCCGTGTCGCGCCGTCATGGCTCCGCCAGCGCCATGGAGGGCACCTGAGCCAGCCCAGACCTCGACCCGCCACCAAGACGGCCTCGTCCCTGGACGGCCGGGTCCGCCGATCCAAACGGCCACCTGCACGCCATTGTCCCGCATCCGTCGTTCCGGTACCCCGTCGTCCTCGATCCGCCTTGTCCCAGATCCCGTGAACCAATCAGGATCTCCCGATCCATTTGAGCCACGCCATCCCATTTTCCGCACTGGTTAATTTTCTCCAAGTCCCTGAGTTATGCCTGCTTTAACATCATATAGGCATTTTGAGAGGGCCATAACTTTGTGCACATGTATCTGATTGTGATGAACTTTATGTGTAAATTGATCAACATTTTGTCCTCTACATGATGGTGGCATTTGAATACATATTAGGATGCATCTACATGTCATAATATCTATTGCAAAAGTGCATTCTGAAATCACTGTAGAAACTGTTATTTTATTCAAACTTGTGAGGACGATTGCAGCAAATCCATAAGTCATATGTATATGATTCCTTCATGAGTTTTTCCCTTTGATATGCCTAGTTTGCTTCCATGCCATTGCTTTCCATGTAAAACATCAGTAGCATATTCATTTGTTGCCCTTAAGTGGCCTTCTTGATAAAACTGTTTTGCTGTTAACAGAAAGTACCGTTTTCAAAAAATCATAGTAAAATATCCGTGCATCTTATGAATTTGTGCCAATGGAGTAAAATTAAGATTGCCATGTATACTTTCAGGATATATCTTTTACATAAATATTAAAACTGCTATACCTACTGTTTTGTGCATCCAAAAACAACATCATGACCTAACTGTTTTGCGTCCCAGAATTTCATCGTCTGAAACTGTTGTGTTATAACTTGTCAACTTGTCTTGATGAATGCCATTGATATAGAGGTAATCTTAAGATGTTGAGGTAACATGATTTGCTCTTCGTCATATATACTATCACCCCATACCTTTTCATGCCATAAAAACCTCCTATAGCATAATTAAAAGTTGCCCTCAACATGGCACTCCAATGTTTCTGCTTGCATAAAACTGAGATTTTCACTAAGTCCCTATTCTGGATAGTAACTTTGCATCTTGTGAAAATCGCATCAATTCATACATGATGACTATGAAAATGATCTTTATATGAATTGTGAAGAGTTTTAAGTGTACTACAACATCATGTCATTTATTTTCATGTTGGAATCCTGTAGCATCACGTTTTATTGCTCCAAATTAGGCATCTCACTAATTTTGGCAGATTCTAACTAAAACTTGTGTTGCTTTAAACTTGTGAACCGTGGCTCCGTTTCGAGCATGTAATACATGTAACTTGTTAGGATTGCATGTTGTTTCAAAATATCATGTGGTATTATGATTAAAATGGTTGTGATTGTTGTTTGCATACATTTTTCATTCATGCCATGTTAAACTTGTGTGGGTCATATCTTTTAGACCGTAGCTCCGAATTTAATGATCTATACATGTACATCGCCTAGAATGATGTGTAGAATGACTTGGTGCATTTTGTTTTCCTGTTTAATAAATATAAAATATGTTTAGGAAGAACAGAACCAAATTCTAAATTTACATATGGGGTTGTTTCGGAAATGCTATATGTTGTTTCCGGCCTCATTTAAAATGCCTAGATATGTTGTTTAATTATGCTTCACCTCTTGGCACGATAAAAACATTTAAACGTGTTGGGTACTTAAACGAGAGTGAACTAAATAATTGAATGTGGAGTTTCGTCAATATGCAACCAGTTGCATATAATGTGTAGCATTTGATTGTTGTGTTTGCCATGTTATGCATAATTGAATGGACATGCATCATATTTGATTGTGCATCATGAATATGTTGTGGTGTTTACTGTCACATCCCTAGTTTACCCTTGCTTGTGCTAGCCAAGATGTGCATCATGTTTAAATCTTGCATCAACATGAAATGGGGAGTTATCAGAAACCCTAGCACCTCACCCTAATTAAACCAATTCAAATGTTGTGAATTTTCAATGAATCCAAAATGCCCTTCAAAAATGTTCACTATTTCTGATAAATGTTGGCAACAACATATCAGGGGACATTATATTTTACACAACAGATATAGCATTTTAAAAATAACTTTTAATGCTACTGAAATTGGCAAATAAAGCACTATAAATATTAGTCTTTCAAAAATGTTGAAATCTTTTGTGGAGGTTTGGAATATTCAAACTATGCTCTGTAAAATATTTCAATAGTTTTTGAGCTAAGATTTGTGCCCCTACAAAATAAAACAAATGACAGAATTAGAAAACAGAAACAAAAAGGAAAAGGGACCTCTCCTGAGGCCCAGTAGCTGGCTGGCCCAACTGGCCCAGCTGCCAGTCATCTTCAACCCCTGCCAGAAGGCAGAGGAGAAGAGGGCCACGGCGAGCTGGCCAGGGCGCCACACACCTGGCTGCCTCCTCGTCGCGCTAGCGACGTGGATAAGCACCAGAGCGTCGTCCTGTTCGCTCTCTCCCCCCCCATTCGTCCCTCTGCTCCTCTCCCTCGCCTCTGCTCGCCATGGCCACCGCACCCGCAAGCTCGCTGCCATAGCGCCGCTCCTCCAGCCGCTCCCTCTCACCCCCGACCAGTCCACGAGCTCCACCTCGAGCTGTTGCTGCGCCTCGTCGAGCCACGCATCGCCGGAAGCTCTCCATCGCCGCCATCTACCCCTTGTTCCTCCTCGGCCCTGAAGCTCACCGCCACAAAGCCTCCCCCGAGCACGCTCTCGACGCCGCCGCAACCGCCGTGAGCCCCTGAGCCCATTTCCCTTCTCTCCGCAGCCGTTTGGTCGCTGTAGCCGCCGATTCGATCGAGACCCGAGGAGCTCCACCGCGGACCTCAACGCCGGCGACACTCCGGTGTCCAGGTGGTCCTTCCGAGGCCACCACCGAGTTCATATGGCTGCGTAGATGCGGTAGGAGCCAAGCCCCGGTCTTTTTGCGTAATAGATCGTCGACCCCGAGCTTGCCCGAACGCCAGTGTCCGCCAAGGTCGTCGTCAGCGATGATTCCGGCAGCCCCGTAGCCACCCAAACCTTCAGTTAGTTGCGGACGAGCATGGGCTACCCTCCGGTGGTCTCCGTGCGTCCAGCCGTCGCCGTTTGCGCAACTCCGGCGTGAAGCCGCCGTCGGTTTGGTCACCGCCGGAGAGATTCCGGTGACGTCCGACGTGGACCGCCATTAGGGACTAACCCCCATGATTAAAACGTCTAGCAGCCACTGACAGTGGGCCCTGGCTCAGGTCAAAGCCAGGGTCAACTCGGGATTATTCCCTGAGTCAATGACATGTGGATCCCACATGTCAGTGACTCTAAAAGGCCCTGGGTCACTGACCAGTGGACCCCACTGGTTAGGTTTGACCTGGCTACGGCCAGCTGACCTGCTGACGCCCTACTAATGTCATGCTGACGCAATAGAGCTTTTCTGATTTAATTTAATTCCAGAAAATGCTAAAATCTTAGAAAAATCATAGAAATTAATCTATAGCTCAGATTGAAATAAGTTATATATGAAAAATTATCAGAAAAATCCAAAGAATCCATTGGTGCTATTATCATGCATGTTAGAGCAACCTAAATAGGGGAATATTGACATTTTGCAATAATGCAATATGTGGAATATCACATGGAGTACGATTTTGAACCTATATTCAACTCTACTCCATTTAACTCTAATGATAGATGCATTAGCTCATCCTTGCCATATATATTGCCATGTCATGATCATGCATCATATTGTTGCACTTGCTATGTATTGATTGTTACCTCCGTCTATGTCGCGGTAGGTTCTGCTCCATCGGATACCCATGAGTATCCCCCTGAAGGAGAGTACCTCCCGGCCAACCTGCAAGGCAAGCAATCCCATTGATCATACCGATACATCCCACTCTCTCGCTCCTGCTCTTGTTTATTGCATTAGGACAAACGCTTCAACTGTCTATCTGTTGTGGTAGTTGAACCCATTCCTCTGCATGACCTGTCATTGTCACAGTAAATAGCTAAACCAAGCAACCTAGCATACCTGGTAGATGCTTGAGCCCTGATGTGCTTTATCTTCTTTGCTTGCTATGCTTAGATTTGTGTCAGGTCTGATTCATCTGGGTGATGAACCGGAGTGAAACATTGTTGTCCTAATGAGGTGAGCTAATGATGAACCTAATTTGGTAAAGGTAGCGATGAGAGGCTATGTAGGAGTACACAGCGGATTGTCTCATTGGGACCGTTCTTAGGAACCGAGTTCCGTGTTTGTGATCCAAGACTAGTTACTACCACACGTTGGGATACTTAATTAACCCTCTCAACCTATCAACCGCCTAGTCCTGTGTCTAGGTGTTGCAAGTAGTTTCTGGTGTTTGTAGCTATGTTGGAGGCCATGCGTAGCACTGACCTCAGGGGTGGGCTATGATGCGGCAGGCAGTGGCACGGTGTACCAAGGGTCACCCGAATGGTGGGCTTGGGAACCCTGCGCAAATCGTTTGGGGCCATAGCGGAAACTTCGGCACTTCCGTGCGGGTTCAATCTCAAATAGGCGATAGCCTGGACTAGGGTCTTGTGTGATTGACGGTCGTGGCCGACTCCCTCGCTGGGCTTCCGCTTGAAGGTTGCCGAGGTGCCTGTTTTTTATGTGCACACATCGATAAGTGGCGAGAGCGTGTGTGAAGAAGTGCACCCCTGCAGGGTAATGAATCTGTTCGAATAGCCACGTCCTCGGATATGGACTACTTGGAAAACTTATGTTGTTCATAGATAACTTAATGGTTACTCTAAAATACTCAAGACAAGTGTGAGTACCGTGGATGGCACTCTCGTAGGTGACGGGAGTGGATCCATGGTGGTGTATTGAAGTGGTGTTAGTGGACTCGTGTGCGTTATCTAAAAACTTGTTCAAAGAACTGGTAGTCGTAGTATAGGCTAGCCAAGAGTCAAAGTTGTCTTGCTGCATAAACCCCACTTCTCCCCATGATGAAACATGAGCATGAATAGCTTAGGTCTGTTTTAAAGACTTGCTGAGTATGTTTGTACTCATGTTTGCTTAATAACTGTTGCAGATGAGAATATGGACCCATCTGGTGGGTTCTACCTAGACGTCAACGACGCCGAGTAGCTGGTATCCCAGCTACGATCTGATGCCCCGGGTTGGGCTGTAGATAGTCAGACTTTATGCCTTTTTACCTTTCGTCTGTCTGTACTCAGACAGCTTTAAGCTTCTGCTTGGTTTGTATGAACATGTTTGTATGACTTGAGTGTCGGGTCATGTGACCCCTACCTGTATGAACAAACTATGTAAGGTTCCTCTGAGCCTTCTAAATAAATGTTGTGTTGTTGTATGGTTATGTTGTGCTGCCATATTTGTATCTATGCATATCGGACATGTCGTGAGTACGTGTGACGTGTGACGGTATGTATGGGATTCGACACCTAGTTTTGTGCCTTTAGTAGTACTCTTTACAGGGAAATGCCTCTTTGTGCTTCCAACAAGCCTTGGTAGCTTGCTACTGCTCCGTACACATTCATTGACCGGCGTGTATCCTTCTTGCTGTTGTGTCTGTCCCTTCGGGGAAATGTCTCGTAGTGTAATGGAGTCCATGTAGCCTGCTATGACTCGTCTACGCGCAGTTCATGACATTTATGTCCCACGGCGTAATGGAGTCCCTGTAGCTTGCTATGACTCGTCTACACACGCCGAGACCGACACCTGCATTGTTGGGTTACGTATGCCTGTCCCTGTATGGATGTGCCACTTGGGTTCTACGACTAGTCATGTCGACCCGAGTTCTTGGACATTTGAATGCTAGCGACATGTTCACATTTGTGAGCCAAAAGGCGCAAACGGTCCCGGCCCAGGTAAGGTGGCAGCCGTGGAGATAACCGTGCGTGAGGCTGCAAAGTAATGTGAGGTGTTATATGCTAGATTCTTATGGCTTAGGATCGGGGTCCCAACATTTACCGTGCCATTTGTTTGTTTCCAGATTGCTTCTTCTCGCTAGAGTTCCAAAACCAATTCAGAGTGTGAGGATTTGTTCGACTACGACCGTTCATCTACTTCATGGATTTGATCTTCTTCCAAGCGGGATTTCAGGCAAGATGATCATTAACTTGGATACCACTACTATCATTGCTATGCTAGTTGTGTCGATTCTATCGCTATGTCTCGCTATCTACCACTTGTTTGTCAAGCCTCCCAAAATGCCATGATCAACCTCTAACCCTCCACATCATAGCAAACCGTTGTTTGGCTAAGTTATCACCTGCTCAGCCCCTCTTATAGTGTTGCTAGTTGCAGGTGCAGGCGGATCCATGTGATAACATGGATATCTTGGAATATCACATTATTCTTGTTATTTAATTTAATGCATCTATACACTTGGTAAAGGGTGGAGGGCTTGGCCTTTTGCTTGGTGTTTTGTTCCACTCTTGCCGCCTTAGTTTCCGAGTAACGGTGTTATGTTCCATATTTAGCGCTCCTAATATGCTCAGGGTTGTTATGGGGACCCCCTTGATTTTCGTTTTGGGATAAAACTCTTCCGGCAAGGCCCAACATTGGTACTACATTTGCCTAATAACTAATAAAATTGCATAGGGACTAGCTACCCCGTGGATCTTTAATCAACAACCCGGGCCAGTGCTCCTCATGAGTGTTGGTCCAAATAGAGCACCGTGCGGGGCCACCCCGGGGCAACTTGGGTGTTTAATTTGGCCACTGTACACTTTGCTTATTTGGTAGTGCCCTGGTAAAGAGAAACATGAGGCTCCTATCGGGATCTGGTCTGCCGGGCGGTCTTACTGGATTTGTTTTACTACGTCTTGTGCACTGGGATTCCAAGGATACTACGGGCTATCTCGCGGTTGAGGTGTTCCACCGCAGCTTTTGGCTAGTTTGTGATGGATGAGTTGGAGCACACCTACAGGGTTAAGTCTTTCTGAAAGTCGTGCCCGCGGTTATGTGGTAACTTGGAAATTTATAATACCCGGTAATAGAAAACTTGAAGTAAATCCAATTAAATCACACCAACCATGTGCGTAACCGTGCTCGTCTCTTTTCGAGGGAGTTCAGGAAGAGAACACGGTGGGGTTATGCTTGACTCATAAGTAGGTGTTCAGGATCACTTCTTTATCATTACTAGTTCACATTCGTTTATGCGTAGATCACTCCTCTTATTCTTGTACTCGTAAGTTATCCAGATATAAAATGCTTAGCGCTGCTGCAACCTCACCACTTAACCATACCTCACCCATTAAGCTTTGCTAGTCTTGATACAATTGGTAGTCAGATTGCTGAGTCCCCATGGCTCACAGATTCCTACAACAACATGAGCAGGTACAGGTAATGCGATGAGTTGACGTGAGCGCGATGATTGTTCTATTTGGAGTTCTTCTTCATCATCGATCATAGGATGGGTTCCAGGTCGACAGCCTGGGATTAGCAAGGGTGGACACCGTCTTCTTTTTCGTTTGATTTCAGGCTGACGACCTGGAACCCATTATATGATCGATGAAGAAGAAGAGCCCCAAATAGAACAATCATCGCTCTCACGTCAAATCATTGCTTTGCATGTACCTGCATCTGTTGTTGTAGGAATCTGTGAGCCACGGGGAGTCAGAAATCTCATTACCAAGGGAATCAAGACTAGAAAAGCTTAATCGGTGAGGAATGGTTAAGTGGTGAGGTTGCAGCAGCAATAAGCATTTTATCTGGATAACTTACGAGTACAAGAATAAGAAGAGTGATCTACGCATAAACGGACGTGAACTAGTAATGATCAAGAAGTGATCCTGAACACCTACTTACGAGTCAGTCATAACCCCACCGTGTTCTCTTCCCAAACTCCCTCGAAAACAGACGTTCGTGGTTACGCACACGGTTGGTGTATTTTAATTGGGTTTACTTCAACTTTTCTATAACCGGGTATTATAAAATTTCCAAGTTGCCACATAACCGCGGGCACGACTTTCACAAATATTTAACCATGTAGGGGTGCTCCCACTCATTCATCACAAACTAGCCACAAGCTGCGGTAGATAACCTCAACCGCGGGATAGCCCGAAGTGTCCTCGGAATCCCGGTGCAGAAGATATTCGTTAAAAGGTAAAACTAATCTAGCAACCCGATAGGAGCCGCGCATCTCGTTCTCAGGACACGAGGTATGAGAGATGGTTACCACGCCAATCCTCCAGTTTCCCCGGGGTGGCGTTAATAAGCTTCTCTAGTTTGGACCAGCGCCATCAAAACTGGCCCCCCTGTATTATGTAGATTAAAACCATGGGTAGCGCTAACTCCCTATACATTAATAAAGGTGTTCAGTATTATTATGTTGCGAAAATTTTAGTACCAATGTTGGGCCTTGCCGGAAAAGTTTTATCCCAAAATGAATTATCAAGGGTGTGGGGACCCCGACTCATAAGTCATGATCACCGAATGCACGTGTACAGTGATCCCAGAGATCAATGCTCACTGAACACACTGAAGCTGAATAACAAGAGTCTTACATCCATACATACCATCTTACACAAATAAAGACCATGGAGGTCATGTCTTAGATAGATAGGGCCATGAAGGCCAAACACCAAACATAACTAGCAGCAGAAATCTTGAACGAAAGCGTGAACCCATGCCATCTGCCTTAACCCTACAGGCATTCTGACTGGGAAGCGTCCTAATTCACATGTTTGTCTCAACGAAATCTTCACCATATTCCTGCTCTTCCATGCCTGGCCAATTAAATAACCAGTGGCAAGCCAATGAGTACTTTGAATGTAGTCGCAACAAACCCATGTTTGGAACAAGGTATGACAGAAGCATGGTATAGCACTAAATAGGTAATTTTGCAGAAAGCTAATTTTTGAAATGCAATGACATGTCCTATCATCTTATAAGCATGCGTCATGAGGTCACACGTATCCGTAATGAACAGGTTACATATATCAATAGAACAAGTTTTGAACATCCCATGTTCAATCATCACGTCGAGTCATCCGACTCAACCCAGGTATCTTCCTTTCTCCACACACACACAGTTTTATAAACAATGGACGTAGTTTAAGTAGCACCACCCAACTATCCTTGACCGTGGACACGACTATTCGAATAGTTTTACACTCTACAGAGGTTGCACACTTTACACACAAGAATCGGGGAACTTCCGTGTCAAGCCACGACTCGCGGTATATCACATACCCGAGGTAAGCACCCGAACAATGCATTTCCCTTGATGACACTAAACAAAGAGTCCACTCATTGGTACCCAATCCTCATGATGTACATCCCGCGAGCCTCGCTCAAGATCGTAACATCCATGAGGGGACACAACGGTGTGCCCGGCGTCTGTCAAAACAGCCCATGATCGTCTTTTCTGGCACGACCCCGTATCGAAAGTGACCACGTCACTCCCGCCACTAGTAGTGCAGGGTCTCTGCTAGTACCGACCAAGGAAATCAACAAAGCCGCATCCCGTAAGGGGTATCGTGGTTTTACATGTAAGGTTGGGACGGTCGACAAATCTTAAATCTAATCCATTTTCGAAAACACACACACACAACTTGCTCCGGTACACCACTTCTTTCTCAAATGGCTACCTAGCTCATCTTCTCCCTCGAGCATTAGTGTCACGCGACGGTGTTCTCAAAAAGTCTTTGAAAGTACTTTTGTTTCCATCACCATGCATATCACTATCCCACTTTGCGTAGCACTACTGAGCATCCTACCAACTTTAGCAACCTATTTACTCCCACCTGCATAACCCTCATAAGGAGGTAGGGCCATGCACAATGCAAGTATCAACGAGAAGGTAAGAGGCATCCACCAAAGTGGCCACCACATCATCATGATCAATTCACCGAAACATAAGGTGCTATATGACATGCATGAAAAAGTTTCTTAGGCATGGTCAAGGGGCTGCTTGCCTGGCTCAACAAAGTATTCGGGGTCATCAACTGGCTCTGGTCAAGATCCTTCGTCAACTTCATAATCTACTGTTGCAAGTAACGGGCACACAATAAGACAATAGCACAAAACAGGGAAATAAAAGCACTCAGAAAAATGTCAAACCATTTTTGTAAAATACTAGGGTGAAAACTAATGATACTAACAATAATAGTTTCTGGTTTTGAAGTGTCAAAAGTGGTGAAAGGCATTTTAACTGAGACTACTAATATCCAAAAGAGTGTTTTAAATAAAAACAGTGTATAAAAACCATTTCTAAAATTTTCACAAGTGGCATAATCAAATAGGTTGGAATATTACAAGATTTGTGGAGTTGGAATTTTTGAATTTGGACAAATATTTTATACAGGGGAATTTTTGGAAATAATGTCAGAAAAGAAAAAGGAAAAGGGCACTGTGCCTTGGGCCAGAACTGGCCACAGCTGGGCTGGCCCGTGGTCACGCTAGCCCAGGCGAACCAGCACGCGCGCGCCCGCGTTCAAACCTTATGGCTGGGGCCCGAAGGCCAGGGACAGAGAGAGGAGGGAGAGGGAGGTGAGGATGACAGGTGGGGCCCGCATATCATCTCCAACCTCGCGATAGGGAGGCCGGCGAGGTTCCCGGACATGGCGAGAGGAGCTGAGGGCAGGAACGGAGTCAGCGTCGAGCCGCCGTTCCTGTGGAGGTGGAGATGGTTGCAAGGGTGGCCTGGGTCGCTGGCGACTAGGAGCCCACGACAGAGGAGCTTCGGGAGAGGTGGCCGGCGATGGTTCCTGCAGCAAACCGCACGGGAGAAGAAGGGGAACGCGTCAGGGAGGTGAGACAGGCCCAAAAGGGGTGGAAACGGGGCCGGAGAGGGGATGTACCTGGAGATCTCCGGTGAGCCGACACGGTGGACTCGGAGCTCGATCTCGAGCTCAGGAGCTCTTGGAGAAGAATGGGTGGAGCAGGGGGTCGATTGGGAGGAAGAGTGAGCCAGCAGAGGGGAGAGAGAGCTCGGGGGAGGACTTAAATAGGCGGGGGCACTGGTGCACCGTGGACAGGGGCTCGGGCTCCGCGGCAACGGCACGGGCGACCATTAGAGGAGGAGGGAGTGAGCCTGGGTTGCTCGTGGGGGTGGGGTAGGAGGCCGGGGAGAGAGAGGAGAGGCGCGGCCTGGCTCTAGCGCTCGCGCTTGCGAGGCCATGCATTGGACGAGCGGGGCGGCATCGGGCACGCGCTGGGGAGGGTGAGAGAGAGAGAGGGAGAGGAGGCTCCCGACACGGTGGCGTGTCGTGGACGCCGAGGTGCATCGACTGGCGCAAGGGGGAGGCTCGAGGTGTCAAAGGCATCAGCAGGGCACGAGGTCAACCCTCTGACTGTCATGTAGCGCGCTCTAGAGCGCATCTTTAGCCAGCATGATGAGGCTTTTGGCACGCTCTGGCATGTCCTCGAGTGTCCAACGGCTGCAGAAGGGAGTAAACAAACGGAAAGGAGCCTGGGATGCTCTGGAGCTTGCCAGGGGGAGAAAGAGAAGAGAGAGAGAGGAGACAGTGGCTGTCCAGAGAGGGAAATGGACGTTTTCACCCAAGCAATCATGGAGCTGGCGATTGGAAAACTTATTGGAGGTGTTGTGGGTCTAGGTGGAGTTGTGGTAAAAATTGGGGCTCAAGGAGAATAGTGGAAGGGGTCAAAATATGGTTTTTACCAAATCACCAGAAGGTGTTTGATGCTGGTTTGGGCAAGACAAGCTCCCCTACTTGCAGTGAGATTTAACAGTGTCAAATAGGAGATGAAAATAGGGTGGATCACCAAGTTTGAGCTCAATTGAAAGAAATTGCCAATGTAAACTTAGTAAACCCTAGAAATGAGCAGAAACTGGTTTTCTTAGATCCAATCATGTTAATCTATTCTCCTAAATGCACCACTTGGTGTGGTGGCATTATTTGGGAATTAGATCATGCCGACAAAGTTTTAGATCAATTGGAGAAGGTTGGCAATGTAGAGTTGATCAAATTTGGATCTGGACACGAACGGTTTTGGGGCACTTTTGTGAACCAAAACAATTGGGGTTGAGATGAAACTTTGCAAGATCATCACTCATAGTATGTGTGACTTGCTAGAATTTTCCTGGATTTATTTGAGAATATTTCTTACAGAAATATTTCAAATGCTTGGAATAGGCAGAAAGGGTTTTGGAGGGTTTTGTCCAATAATTTGAACAAGACCATGTGTTTAAAGTCATATATATGGAAAATATATGTCCACTGAATTTCCCTAAATTTTCTTAAATATTTTGAAAGCATAAAATATTTTTTCCCTATGAAAGACCATTTCTGGATTAGGAAAAAGCCATTAATTAAAATAGGAAAATAGTCTTTAAAAATGTAATTTGGTGGTTTTGGGAAGTCTTATATATGGTAGGTTCCAAATAGAGTCTTTGGCGGAAAACATTCCACCCAATTTGAGGACTTGTAGTACAAACCTCAGTTCAGGGGTTTTTGAAATCCTAAATTGAATAAATGCTTTCTGGCCAAAATAGTTTTAGGTCCTATACACATGGCATGATCATTGGGCGGAGGGTTTTGATCAAGTAGGTGAGCATAGAGAGGAGAACAATTTTGTGAATTAAAACACAGACAAACATTCAAGTAGATTGCACATAAGCAACTCATCACAAGCAAGCAAAAGTTTTAAATTGGTCCAATTTTTATAAAACCATAGTGTAGCAAAGTGCTACAAACACAGGGTGTGACAGACCTACCCCCCTTACAAGAATCTTGTCCTCGAGATTCCTAGGCTAAGCGCTAAAAAGGTAAGGAAACTCGGATCTAAAGTAGTCTCCATGCTCCCAGGTTGCTTCTGCTTCAGTGTGGTTGCTCCATTGGACCTTGAAGTATTTGATGGTGCAGCTTCGACTGCAACGCTCGGCTTCATCCAAGATGCAAACTGGTCTCTCACGATAAGTGAGGTCTGGCTAAAGGTCGATGGCTTGGCGATCGATATCCTTGTAGAGGTTGGGGCGGTTGGGAACTTGGAGACATTTCCGCTGTGACACGTGGAAAACGTTGTGCACATCTGATAGCTCGGAAGGTAGCTCTAGCTGGTAGGCAACTTCTCCTCGTCATGCGGTGATCATGAAGGGGCCGATATATCTTGGCGCAAGATTTCCCTTGACGTGGAAGCGCTTGGTTCCCTTGAGAGGCGTGACTCGGAGATAGACGTGGTCTCCGACGTTGAGGTTCACTTCATGCTGGTGGGAGTTGGCGTAGCTCTTCTGCCTTGACTTGGTGGTCTCCAGGCGTTCTCTGATGAGTTGAACCTGCTCTTCTGCTTCCCAGAGGATATCTGGTCCAAAGACTAGTCCTTCTCCGGTTTCTGACCAATTGAGGGGAGTGCGGCACTTGCGTCCATACAATACCTCAAATGGTGCCATCTGTAGACTGGACTGATAGCTGTTGTTGTAGGAGAACTCGGCAAATGGTAGGCAATCTTCCCACTTGTCTCCATATGCCAGAACACAAGCACGAAGCATATCTTCGAGTATCTGATTTACTTGCTTCGTTTGTCTGCTTGTCTGGGGGTGAAAAACGGTGCTGAAGGATAGCTTGGTTCCCATTGCTTCTTGAAACTTCTTCCAGAAACTTGAGGTAAACTGGGTACCTCGGTCTGACACAATCTCCTTTGGAACTCCGTGAAGACTCACGATGCGGTTGATGTAAAGGTTCGCTTGCTGACTTCCATCAGAAGTGGTCTTGACGGGAATGAAGTGGGCTACTTTGGTCAGGTGATCGACAATGACCCAAATGGAATCATGTCCCTTGCTTGACCTGGTGAAAGAACATGTGCTGCCCCCATGTTTGGTTTTGGTAATTGATGACAATCTCTATGGACTAATGGTTGCCTTGAGTTATATTTGAAGGGTTTGTCCATAGGCTTTGCTTGTAGACCATTTGTTGGTCTCAAGGTGATTTGAAGAAGAATATGTGTTGACCAAGGTTATTCATGGAGTTATCCAAAGATTGGTCATGTAAGAGATGAGCCTATTGCAAGCATGTCTTGAAGAAGGAGATTGTGTGAACATTCATGTTTACCTTCAAGACATCATCCTAATGAAGAGAGTTGGAAAGATTCAAGGTTGATCAAGACTAAATATGAAGAGTGATTCGAGTTGATCAACACACAAAGCGTAGAAGATGTACCGAGTGGGATCAAGTGATCTCACGGTATGGTAAGCATTGTCCATTACGCTTTGTGTACTAACCCATGTTCTATGCAAGAGTTCTTTGTGGGGTTAGGTTTGTTTCCATGGGCGTGCATCAAAAGGAAGATATCACACAACCCATGGAGGATGACATCAAGTGGTGATCGTCATCAAGATTGCGGTGTGCAAGTTCAAGTGGAGCATCACGAAGAGATCACATGCTTGAAGCTTGCTGTCCATTGTGGTGACAATGGACTTGTGAAGATGTGCCGAAGAGTGGCTCACCCATAGTGGAGTATGGGGGAGCAATCAGCTAGTCTTCATCGAGCCGGCGCAATCAAGAAAGGTGGTCCAACTTGAGGAGGTCAAGATCGTCATCATCTAGCTCAAGTGGACTTTGCGCAAGGCAAAGGTTTGCCCTTGATAGGTTTTCTATTTTACCGGTCTCATGGTAGTAGTTGGGAGACCGGGTTATAGGATCGATAGCCGTACTATCAAGGGGGGCTCTCAAGTGAGTAGCTTTATCATATCTTCGTAGAGAGCTCAAACCATTGCATCCTTGCATCATATTTCTTGGTTTGTGTTTGGTGTTTCTCTTTGTGAGTCTTTGAGCTTTTGGTCATCTTCATGACAAGCTCGAGGTCATCGAAAACGGAGTTCATATATGCATCTTCTATGATGTTTTCGATGTTGGAGTTTATGCCGGTTCTTCATTCATAGAGGTTTCTCATCTCTATATCATTGGTATTTTCTCTACTGCCACTTCTTAATATAACCAGTCGCTGTTGGATAGTATTTGTCGTCCTCTATCCAACAAGCTTGAGTTTGCTCAATTCGGAGCTCATTTGCAGAAGTTATGGCAGTTCAGGGTTTATTGTTTGTCTGGGCAGTTTACCTGTCACCAAAGCGGTAGTACCGCTCGGGACCACGGTAGTACCGCTTGACACGGTACTACCGCCCCTACTACCGTTGCACTACCGTGATTTCTACTGGCATTCTTTTTCGTTTAGCGGTAGTAAAGCGGTAGTGGAGCGGTAGTACCGCTTGACACGGTACTACCGCCCCTACTACCGCTGCACTACCGTGTTTTCTTCTGGTGTTATTTTTCCCTAAGCGGTAGTGGGGCGGTAGTGGAGCGGTAGTACCGCTTGTTGCGGTACTGCCGTTCCAGTGCTACCCCACTTCCTCTGTTTCCTCTGTCCTGCGAAAGCTTAAGCGGTAGTACCGCTTAAGTTGAGCGGTAGTACCGCTTGGTGCGGCACTACCGCTCCAGTTTCTTGTTGTTGCCTGCTGTTTTTGAATTACTACCGCACGAGCGGTAGTACCGCTCGCAAGAGCGGTAGTACCGCTTGTGCGCGTCCTGCACGGGTAACGGTTGGATTTGGGGTGGCCCTATAAAAGGGGTCTTCTTCCCCAACGGTTTTCTTATCCTTTGAGCTCATTTCTCCCCCCATTGTTGACCTTCTTGAGCTTGCCTATCTCTCAATCCCTCCAATGATTCTTGCTCCTTCTTGAGGGAAAAGAGAGAGGAGATCTAGATCCACATTTTCACCAATCACTTTCTCCTCTAAGTGAGGGGAACCCCTTGGATCTAGTTCTTGGAGTTCTTCGTGTTCTTCTTCGTTCTTCCTCTCATTTTCCTCCCTAGCATTAGTTGCTTTGGTGGGATTTGAGAGAGGAGGACTTGGGCACTCCGTGTGCCCTTGCCATTGCATTAGTTGCATCGGTTTGAGTTCTCCACGGTGATACGTGGAAGTTAGTAGTTGAGAAGCTTATTACTCTTGGGTGTTTGAGCACCCTTGAGCTTGTTCCTCTTCGGTGCCTTGGCGCCCTAGACGGCTTGGTGGTGCCTCGGAGCTCAATCATTGTGGTGTAAAGCTCCGGGCAAGCGTCGGGGTCTCTAATTAGGTTGTGGAGATCGCCCCGAGCAATTTGACGGGTACCGGTGACCGCCCCCAAGGGTTGCCAAAGTGTACGGGTTCGGTGACCGCCCTCAAGGGTTGCCATTTGTACGGGTTCGGTGACCGCCCTCAAGGGTCCCTTAGTGGAATCACGGCACCTTGCATTGTGCGAGGGCGTGAGGAGAATACGGTGGCCCTAGTGGCATTGTTGGGGAGCATTGTGCCTCCACACCGCTCTAACGGAGATTAGCATCCGCAAGGGTGTGAACTTCGGGATACATCGTCGTCTCCGCGTGCCTCGGTTATCTCTTACCCGAGCCCTTTACTTATGCACTTTACTTTGTGATAGCCATATTGTTTCTTGTTATATATCTTGCTATCACTTAGTTGTTTATCTTGCTTAGCTTAAGTTGTTGGTGCACATAGGTGAGCCTAGTCGTTTTAGGTTTTGTGCTTGACAAATTAACCGCTAGGTTTATTCCGCATTTGTTCAAGCCTAAACCGTAATTATTTTAAAGCGCCTATTCACCCCCCCCTCTAGGCGACATCCACGATCTTTCACCTGGGCAACCCGGTGATGAAGTCCATCCCGACCTTGTCCCACTTCCATTCAGGCACTTTGAGAGGTTGTAACAATCCAGCGGATCACTGATGCTCAGCTTTGACTCTCTGGCATATGTCACACTTAGCAACAAAAGTGGTTATCTCTCTTTTCATGCCATGCCACCAGAATCTTGCTTTGAGGTCTTTGGTACATCTTGGTTCCTCCAGGATGAATGGAGTACAGAGTGTCATGAGCTTCTTGCAAGATCAAATTCTTGAGCTCCACCTTGTTGGGTACGCAGATGCAATTCCCAAACCATACAACTACTTGCTCATCCACTGAGAATCCTGGGGCCTTGCCTTTCTTAATCTTCCTCATGATGCCTTCAATGCTGTCATGACCCTTATGGGCTTCCTTAATATCATCCATCAGGGTAGGTTTTGCTTCGAGGTTGGCTAGGAATCCAGGTGCAACTAGTTCCAAGCAAAGCTTCCAAGCTCTTCATACAGGGCGGGTAGCCTTTCCTTAATCATATCATTCAAGGAACAGGCCTTTCTGCTTAAGGCGTCTGCTACCACGTTAGCCTTCCCAGGGTGGTGCTGAACACTAAGGTCATAGTCCTTGATCAACTCCAACCATCTTCTCTGCCTCATGTTCAATTCCTTTGGAGTGAAGATATACTTCAAACTCTTATGGTCGGTGTATATCTCACATCGCTTCCCTAGAAGGTAATGTTGCCATGTTTTCAAGGCATGAACTATTGCTGCCAACTCAAGATCATGAGTAGCATAGTTTGCTTCGTGAGGACGTAGCTGTCTGGATAGATATGCTACGACTCTGCCTTCTCGCATCAGAACACTTCCAAGCCATGTTCTCGATGCATCACAATATATCACAAACTCTTTGTGAATATCGGGAGTGGCCAAAACTGGGGCTATCGTGAATCTCTTCTTGAGTTCTTGGAAGCTTTCTTCACACTTCGGCGTCCATTCGAACTTCTTGTCCTCCTTCAAGAGCTGAGTCATGTGCCTGGCAATGCTCGAGAAGCCTTCGACGGACTTGCGGTAATATCCTGCTAGTCCGAGGAAGCTCCTGACTTCCTTCACATTGCTCGAAGGTTGCCATTCAGTCACGACTTTAATCTTAGCAGGATATACTGATAGTCCTTCTGCAGTCAACACATGACCCAAGAATCCAACTTCGTGCATCCAAAATTCGCACTTGCTAAACTTAGCATAAAGTTGGTGCTCTCGAAGCTTATCCAGGACCATTCTCAAATGTTGCGCATGCTCTTCTTCAGACTTGGAGAAGACGAGTATGCCATCAATGAAGACGACAACAAACTTGTCCAAGTACTCCATGAAAACTTTGTTCATGAGGTAAATGAAGTAGGCAGGTGCATTGGTCAACCCAAATGACATGACCGTGTATTCATACAGGTCATACTGTGTTACAAATGCTATCTTCGGAATGTCTTGGGGTCTGATCTTCAGCTGATAGTACCCACACCTAAGGTCAATCTTGGAGAATACCTTGGCTCCATTCAGTTGATCGAACAGGTCTTTAGTCTTGGGTAGTGGGTACTTGATCTTGATTCTGACTTCATTGAGAGATCGATAATCGACGTAGAGTCGAATAGTACCATCCCTATTTTCCACAAACAGAACATGTGAACTCCAAGGAGAGGCACTACGGTGAATGAACCCATTCCTGAGCTGCTCAGCCAGTTGCTTCTTCAATTCGGCCAACTCTTCGGATCCCATTCTATAGGGCTTCTTATAGATGGGTCCTGCTCTGGGCATTAGCTCAATGATGAACTCAATGTCACGGTCAGGAGGCATTCCGGGCAGCTCATCAGGAAAGACATCTAGGTATTCGCATACCATTGGCACTTGGTCCAACTCAATCCCTGACAGACAATGGACCTGAGGGGCTTGAGTGGAGGCCGGGTTGGGAACATACTTGACTTCAACTCCTTGGCTATTGGTCATGGTAACAGTCCTCTTGGCACAGTCCAACAATCTTTGGTGCTTGGTCAACCAATTCATGCCAAGGATGACGTCCAGGCCTAGCGAATCCAAAACTATGAGGTCTGCTAGGAAGTCTACCCCGTTAATGCCGATCCGGACTCCTTTACATCCTATCTTGGACCTCATAACTGAACCCGGGGTTTGTATCAACATATGACTACCCAGGGGTGTAGGCTTCATACCACTCTCTAGTGCAAACTTTTGGGTAACAAAAGAATGTGAAGCCCCACAATCAAACAGAACGGTTGCTGGGGTTGAGTTGACGAGGAACGTACCCAGTATGACGTTCGGGTCTTCTTGGGCTTCCTCAGCGATGACATGATTCACACGACCCTTGCCATTGTTGGGCTGGTTGCGGGGAGCTTGGTTCCTTGGTGGTGCTCCACGGCCTTGACCTTGGTTTGGCGCATTGGGGCGCGGTGCATCTGGCTTCTTGTTGGGGCACTGCCTAGAGATGTGTCCTGGCTAACCACATCCAAAGCAAGTGACTTGGCCTGAGCCGCTGTTGTTGTTGCCATCCTTGTTGTTATTGGGGTTGTTGTAAGCTGGCCTGCGATTGGCATACTGCTGACGCTGGTAGCTCAGATGAGGTGCAGGAGGTCTAGCCTGCTGAGGCCGATAGGTTGGCTTGGCTGGGGCTGGCTGCCAGGGGCGAGGCTTCTGGTTGCTGGAACTACCCTTGCTGATCATCTTGCGCTTGCGAGTGTCTTCCATGGCACGATGCTTGTCTTCAAGTATGAGAGCCTTGTTCACCAGGTCGAAGAAGGTCCGACAGTCGCAGACAATGAGCTGATACTGCAGCGCTTGCTGGAGTCCTTCCATGAAGCGTTCCATCTTAGCGGCCTCCGTGATGACATCTTCGGGGGCGTACCTCGACAGCAGGTTGAACTTCTGCATATACTCCATGACAGAGCCACTCCCTTGCTTCAGTGCTCAGAATTCTCTCTTCTTGATAGCCATGATCCCAGAAGGAGTATGGGCCGTGCGTAATCCTTCCTTGAAATCAGCCCAGGTGATCACACGGTCGCCTTGCATGACCTTGAATCCATCCCACCAGGCTCTGGCGGTACCTCCAAGGCAGTGAGAGGCATAAAGCACCTTCTCACGATCCTCATTGCAATTAACCAGTGCAAGGAGGTCCTCTATGGTGCGGATCCAGTCATCGGCATCCAGGGGTTCGGCAGTCTCGGTGAAGGTTGGGGGCGAATTCCCCATGAACTCCGACAGAGTGGAGCGGCCATTGTCGTTCTTGCCTTGCTATTGGTTGTTCACAAGGGCCTGAGCCTTCTGCTGGATAGCAGCTGAGTTGGCTTGATGTTCCTCCCGGAGAACTTGGAGAAACTAAGCTATGGTCATGTTCTTCGGTGGAGGTGGTGGCGGGGGAATGTCGCCATGTGGCTGCTCTTGGTGATCTCCAGCATGAGCAGACCCACCAGCTCCCTGTTGCTGGCTAGAGTTGCCAGCTTCAGGGTTGGTGAAGGAGCTATTGCGGGTTGCAGTCACCATCCTGTTTGGAGCAGCCAAGTCAAACAACTAGGATAGATGAGATGGAAAGCAGCAATAGAGAAAGCGCACCTAAGGGGGTTGGTATAGTGCAAGTGTGATCAAACATAGGTCGTAAGACCAAACACATTATATTAAGATAAGATAGATGATGGAGTAGATTACATGTTGCCTAAGGCAAAAGTGCGACTTGCATCGGAGCACAGACAACAAAACAAACAACAAGCACAAATGGTTTCATATGAACCATTACACGGACTCGACTTCGCATGAGGGATACATGACTTATCCTACCCTAGGGGTTCTCGGACTCAAGTGGTGGAGTGCTCGGTCTCGTACTCACGCTCCTCAGGATCTTCCTCCTGGTCATCATCCATACGGGCGTTGTCTCCAGTCGAGGGGGTTGGAGAACGAGGAGGTCCATCCTGACGACGCTTCTCCTGTGGTGCGGTGAAGAGCTCACGGTACTCCTTCACACTCATGTGACGACGATGGGTGGGTGCATATCTAGCTGGGGGTACTCCTCCTCTGTAGGCGATAGCTGGTCGTCCCTCGGGAGCTCCATCCTTCTTGATCCTGTCTGGCTTCACCTTGGCTTGATGAAGTAGCTATCGGGTGCGGTGAAGTTCCATGTGGAGCTTCACGGACTCCTTAATCAGGTTATGAGCCAGACTGTCGGCAGAGAGCCTGAAGTAGGTTTGGAATCTGAGTGGTGTCCCATCCTCTTTGGACGGAACCAACGTCCAACTCTCGCCAAAGTCAACTTCCTGAAAGGTAGGTAGCGAGTAGCTGGCTCGCCAGCCATCTCTGGGATGATGTCTCGAAGGTGGATGAGTGCCTTGCATGCGGCTGTCTCGACTGCGAACGCCAAGGTATCCATCTGTGGTCCTTCAAAGAACCAACTCGTCGGGGAGTCATTTGCCTTCACGACCACATCAACGTGGTACTCCTTCATGACGACATCGACTCGGTGCCCGTGGTAGAGGAAAATGGGAGATCAGCGAATCTAGCACTTCTCCAGGATGTCCTCAAGGAGTAGGGGAAAGCCGGATGCTAGGAGGTCCTCGGGTACAACGGCCATCTACAAAGGTTTAAGGTGAGGGGAGTTAGTAGAGTTTTGAAAGTAGACTAGAAGAGGTAAGAAGTGCAGAAACTCGTAAGTATAGACACTAGGTGTAGTTTTTGAAAGGGATTTTATCCTAATTAACGTACATGCTAACTAAGGCTTCCTACAGTCAGGATGGCTCTGATACCAGCTTTGTGGGGACCCCGACTCATAAGTCGTGATCACCGAATGCACGTGTATAGTGATCCCAGAGATCAATGCTCACTGAACATACAGAAGCTGAATAACAAGAGTCTTACATCCATACATACCGTCTTACACAAATAAAGACCATCGAGGTCATGTCTTACATATATAGGGCCATGAAGGCCAAACACCAAACATAACTAGCAGCGGAAATCTTGAACGAAAGTGTGAACCCATGCCATCTGCCTTAACCCTACAGGCATTCTGACTAGGAAGCGTCCTAATTCGCATGTTCGTCTTCAACGAAATCTTCACCATATTCCTTCTCTTCCATGTTTGGCCAATTAAATAACTAGTGGCAAGCTAATGAGTACTTTGAATGTACTCGCAAGCAACCCATGTTTGGAACAAGGTATGACAGAAGCATGGTATAGCACTAAATAGGTAATTTTTCAGAAAGCTGATTTTTGAAATGCAATGACTTGTCCTATCATCTTGTAAGCATGCGTCATGAGGTCACAAGTACCCATAATGAACAGGTTAGAACTATCAATATAACAAGTTTTGAACATCCCATGTTCAATCATCACGTCGAGTCATCCGTCTCAACCCATGTATCTTCCTTTATCCACACGCACACAGTTTTATAAACAATGGACGTAGTTTAAGCAACACCACCATACTGTCCTCGACCATGGACACGGCTATTCAAATAGTTTTAAACTGTGCAGAGGTTGCACACTTTACCCACAAGACTTGGGGAACTTCCGCGTCAAGCCACGACTCGCGGTATATCAAATACCCGAGGTAAGCACCCGAAAAATGCCTTTCCCTTGACGACACTAAACGAAGAGTCCACTCGTTGGTACCCAACCCTCATGATGTACATCCCGCGAGCCTCGCTCAAGATCGTAACATCCATGAGGGGACACAACAGTGTGCCCGGTGTCTGTAAAAACAGCCCATGATCTTCCTTTCTGGCATGACCCTATATCAAGAGTGACCACGTCACTCCCGCCACTAGTAGTGCAGGCTCTCTGCTAGTAATGACCAAGGTAATCATCAAAGCCCCGTTCCATAAGGGGTATCGTGGTTGTACATGTATGGTTTGGACGGTCGACAAATCTTAAATCTAATCCGTTTTCGAAAACACACACACACACACACACAACTTGCTCTGGTACACCACTACTTTCTCAAGTGGCTACCTAGCTCATCTTCTCCCTTGGGCATTCGTGTCACCCGACGGGGTTTTCGAAAAGTCTTTGAAAGTACTTTTGTTTCCATCACCATGCATATCCCCGTCCCACTTTGCGTAGGACTACTGAGCATCCTACCTACTTTAGCAACCTAACTACTCCCACGCGCATAACCCTCATAAGGAGGTACGGCCATGCACGATGCAAGTATCAACGAGAAGGTAAGAGGCATCCACAAAAGTGGCCACCACATCATCATGATCAATTCATAGAAACATAAGGTGCTATATGACATGCATGAAAAAGTTTCTTAGGCATGGTCAAGGGGCTGCTTGCCTGGTTCAACAAAGTCTTCGGGGTCTACAAATGCCTCTGGTCCAGCTGCTTCATCAACTTTGTAATCTAACGTCGCAAGTAACGGGCACACAATAAGATAATAGCACAAAACAGGAAAATAAAAGCACTCAGAAAAATGTCAAACCATTTTTGTAAAATACTAGGGTGAAAACTAATTATACTAAAAATACTAGTTTCTGGTTTTGAAGTGTCGAAAGTGGTGAAAGGCATTTTAACAGAGACTACTAATATCTAAAACGGTGTTTTAAATAAAAACAGTGTATAGAAACCTTTTCTAAAATTTTCACAACTGGCATAATCAAATAGGTTGGAATATTACAAGATTTGTGGAGTTGGAAATTTTGAATTTGGACAAATATTTTATCCAGGGGAATTTTTGGAAATAATGTCAGAAAAGAAAAAGAAAAAGGGCACTGTACCATGGCTAGAACTGGCCGCAGCTCGGTCGGCCCATAGCCGCGCCTGCCCAGGCAAACCGACACGCGCGTGCCCGTGTTCAAACCTGATGGCTGGGGCCCGAAGGCTGGCGACAGAGAGAGGATGGATAGGGAGGTGAGGATGATGGGCGGGGCCCGTCTGTCATCTCCAATCTCGCGACAGGGAGGCCGGCAAGCTCACCGGCGAGGTTCCCGGCCATGGCGAGAGGAGCTGAGGGCAGGAACGGAGTCAGCGTCGAGCCACCGTTCTCTGTGGAGGTGGAGATGGTTGCCGGGGTGGCCTAGGTCGCCGGTGACAAGGAGGCCGCGACGAAGGAGCTTCGGGAGAGGTGGCCGCCGGTGGTTCCTGCAGCAAACCGCAAGGGAGAAGAAGGGGAATGCGTCAGGGAGGTGAGAGAGGCCCAAAGGGGGAGGAAACGGGGCCGGAGAGGGGCTGTACCCAGAGATCTCCGGTGAGCCGACGCGGTGGACTCCGAGCTCGATCTCGAGCTCGGGAGCTCCTAGAGAAGAATGGGTGGAGCAGGGGGTCGATTGGGAGGAAGAGAGAGCCAGTAGAGGGGAGAGAGAGCTCGGGGGAGGCCTTAAATAGGCGGGGCATCGATGCACCGTGGACAGGGGCTCGGGCTCCGCGGCAACAGTGCGGGTGCCCTTAGAGGAGGAGGAAGTGAGCCTGGGGTGCTCATGGGGTGGTGTAGGAGCCGGGGAGAGAGAGAGGAGAGGTGCGGCCTGGCTCTGGTGCTCACGCGTGCGAGGCCATGTATTGGCCGAGCGGGACGGCATCGGGCATGCGCTGGGGAGGGTGAGAGAGAGAGAGGGAGAGGAGGCTCCCGACACGATGGCATTTCGCGAACACCGAGGTGCATCGACTGGCGCAAGGGGGAGGCTCGAGGTGGCCAGGGCATGGGCAGGGCACGAGGTCAACCCTCTGCATGTCCTGTAGCGCGCTCCAGAGCGCGTCTTTGGCCAGCATGATGAGGCTTTTGGAGCGCTTTGGCGCGTCCTCGAGTGTCCAACGGCTGCAGAAGAGAGTAAACAAATGGAAAGGAGCCTGGGATGCTTTGGAGCTTGCCATGGGGGAGAGAGAGAAGAGAGAGAGAGGAGAAAGTGGCTGTCTGGAGAGGGAAATGGGGGTTTTCACCCAAGCAATCATGGAGCTGGCCGTTGGAAAACTTACTGGAGGTGTTGTGGGTCTAGGTGGAGTTGTGGTAAAAATTGGGGCTCAAGGAGAAGAGTGGAAAGGGTCAGAATAGGGTTTTTACCCAATCACCAAAAGGTGTTTGATGCTGGTTTGGGCAAGACAAGCTCCCCTACTTGTAGTGAGATTTAACAGTGTCATCTGGGATATGAAAATAGGGTGGATCACAAGGTTTCAGCTCAATTGAAAGAAATTGCCAATGTAAACTTGGTAAACCCTAGAAATTAGCAGAAATTGATTTTCTTAGATCCAATCATGTTAATCTATTCTCCTAAATGCACCACTTGGTGTGGTGGCATTATTTGGGGATTAGATCATGCCGACAAAGTTTTAGATCAATTGGATAAGGTTGGCAATGTAGAGTTGATCAAATTTGGATCTGGACACGAAGGGTTTTGGGGCACTTTTGTGAACCAAAACAATTGGGGTTGAGATGAAACTTTGCAAGATCATCACTCATAGCATGTGTGACTTTCTATAATTTTCCTGGATTTATTTGAGAAAATTTCTTATAGAAATATTTCAAATGCTTGAAATAGGCAGAAAGGGTTTTGTCCAATAATTTGAACAAGACCATGTGTTGAAACTCATATATATGGAAAATATATGTCCACTGAGTTTCCCTAAATTTTCTCAAATATTTTGAAAGCATAAAAATAATTTCCCCTATGAAAGACCATTTCTGGATTAGGAAAAAGCCTTTAATTAAAATAGGAAAATAGTCTTTAAAAAATATAATTTGGTGGTTTTGGGAAGTCTTATATATGGTAGGTTCCAAATAGAGTCTTTGGGGAAAACATTCCACCCAATTTGAGGACTTGTAGTACAAACCTCAATTCAGGGGTTTTTGAAATCCTAAATTGAATAAATGCTTTCTGGCCAAAATAATATTTTATAAAAATAGTTTTAGGTCCTATACACATGGCATGATCATTGGGCAGAGGGTTTTGATCAAGTAGGTGAGCATATAGAGGAGAAGAATTTTGTGAATTAAAACACAGACAAACATTCAAGCAGATTGCACATAATTAAGCAACTCATCACAAGCAAGCAAAAGTTTTAAATGGGTTCAATTTTTATAAAACCATAGTGTAGAAAAGTGGTACAAACACATGGTGTGACAAAGGGGGTCCCCATAACAACCCCATGCATTTTAGGTGCGCCAATATGGAACATAACAACGGTGTTCGGAAACTAAGGCGGCAAGAGTGGAACAAAACAGAATGCAAAAGGTCAATCCTTCCACCCTTTACCAAGTGTATAGATGCATTAATAAAATTGCAAGAATAATGTGATATCCTAAGATATCCATGTCCCAACATGGAACAAACTGCACCTGTAACTAGCAACGCTATAAGAGGGGTCAAGCAAGCGGTAACATAGCCAAACAACGGTTCGCTGGAAGTGGAGGGTTAGAGGCTTATCATGTCATTTTGCGAGGCTTGACAAACAAGTGGTAGGTTGCGAGACATAGCAATAGAATCGAGACAACTAGCATAGCACCGATAGTAGTGGTATCCAGGGTAATGATCATCTTGCTTGAGATCCCGCTTGGAATAAGAACTAATCCGTGAAGTACATGAACAGGCATAGTCAAACGAATCCTCACACTCTGAATCGTTATCGGAACTCTAGTAAGAAGAAGCAATCCGGAAACTAACAAATGACACGGTAAACACCACAACATATTCATGACATGATGCACAATTAAATATGTTGCATGTCCATTCAATTATGCATAACATGGCAAACACAACAATCAAATACTACACATTAAGTGAAGCTCACTATGCAACAAGTTGCATATTGACGAAACTCCACACTCAGATTATTTAGTTCACTCTTGTTTAGGTACCAAACAAGTTTAAATGTAATTTATCATGGCAAGAGGTGAATCATAATTAAACTATCTATGTAGGCATTTTAAATAAGGCTGGAAACAACATATAGCATTTCCGAAATGACCCCATATGCAAATTTCAAAATTGGTAAAGATCTATCCTAATCACATTTTATATTTGTTAAATAGGAAAACAAAATGCACCATGTGATTCTAAACATCATTCTAAGTGATTTACATATATAGATCATTTAAGACGGAGCTACGGCATAAAAGATATGACCCACACTAGCATGGAATGAATGCAAAATGCATGCAAACAACAACCACAAACATTTTAATCATGGATGCAAAAGGATATTATGAAACTACATTCAATTCTAAACAAGTTTCATGTATGGCATGATCAAAATGGAGCCACGATTCACAAGATGCAAAAACACAACTTTTAATTCAAATCTGTCAACATCATGATGCCTACTTTGGAAAAATAAAGCCTGATGCGAGGATGCTAACATGAAAATAAATGACATGATGATGTATTACACTTAAAATGCTTCACAATTCATATAAAGATCATTTTCATAGGCATAATAGTTGAATTGATATGATTTTCACAAGATGCAAAGTTTCTGTCCAGATTAATGACTTGGTGAAAATCACATTTTCATGCAAGCAAAAACATTGGAATGACATGTTGAGGGCAACTTCTAAATATGCTACAGGAAGTTTTCATGCCAAGGAAATGTATGGTGTGATAGCCTATATGATGAAGATCCGAACATGTTTACTGATCATCTTCACATTACCTCTAGATCAATGGCATTCATCAAGACAAGTTGACAAGTTTTAAAACAACAGTTTCAGACTTAGTGAAAATCAGGGATGCAAAACAGTTACTTCATGATGTCATTTTGCGATGCACAAAAAATTACCTTAAGAAATTTTAATATTTATGAAAATGATATATCCTGGAAGTAGATATGGCAATCTTGAGATTACTCCATTGGCACAAATTCATAAGATGCATGGATCATTTACTATGATTTTCGCAAAACGGGACTTTTTGTTAACAGAAAAACAGTTTTATCACGAAGGCCAATTAAGTGCAAGAAGTTGACATCATATACATGTTTTACATGGCAACCAAAGTCATGTCATTGTAGTACACATTACAGAGAACACAACTCATGAAAAAAATCATATGCATATGAGCTATAGATTAGATGCAATCATCCTCACAAGTTTGAATATTATAACAATTTTCTGTAGATTATTCATGGTGCACTTTTGCAACGAAGATTAGAGCATGTATATGGATCCTAGCATGTATGAAAATGACACTATCATGTAGAGAACAAAACGTAGATCAATTTTCATATAAGATGCATTTCCATCCGATGCACACACACAAAGATTCGGCCATCACAAGATGCTTAAATGATGTTTGAAATCAGGGACTTCGTGGATTTTTACCAAGCGAAAACGGGACAGTTCGATGCGGGATGAGGTGGAGCCGGAGCCTGTTTGGTTGGCGGGCTCGCGGCGTTCCGGGATGAGCCCGTCCGGATCTGGGCGACAAAGGAGGCTGGCCATGGCAACGGCCGCCGCCGGCGGGGCACGGCGAGGCCGGGGCGATGACACGGCCGGGGCGAGTGTCGGCCAAAGACGCAGCGACCGAGGACGAAGGATCGGCCACGGGGGCGCCAGATCCGGCGGCGATGCAGGCAGAGGAGGTTGTCGGCGTTGGTCACCGGAGGTGGCCGGGCGGCGAGTTGAAGGGTGGCGGCGGCTCGGAGCAGAGGATCCGTTGAGGCGCAGCAGGGACGGCGAGGCGCTATCGAGTGGCGGCAGCACTGTGCGACTTCGCCAGCGTTGTGTGGCTACAGCACGGTGGTTGCTGGTCGTCCGCGGGGCTCCGGTGGCTGGCGACGGAGGTAGGGCGGCGACTTGGGCGGGAGCCAGGCGACGCTTGGCTCAGGTGCTTGCTCGGGCGCGGGGTCAGGAGACCCGGCCCGGGTGGGCCGCTGCGGCACTTGGCAAGCTGGCGGCGGGTCATGTGGCTGTGGGAGGTGGCTGGCGGCGCGGATCCCGAGAAAGGGTATGTGGTTTCCCCAAATGGAAGGCTAGACCTTCCTTTGTAGGCAGGGTTAGGGTTTGTGAGTGTTTAGGGGGGTTTTCAGACCCTCTGATCGCGATCGGACGACTCCGGTCGCACGGTTAGGCTAGGTGGGTCTAGTGGGCTGTGTAGATATGTTTGGGCTGAGGTGAGAGGGAGGTTTGAGCGGCCCAACACAAGTTTTAAAAACCGAGAACGTCCAACAATTTAACCGGTTATAGTGCCACAATAGTTTATCCGTTGGGGTGTCAAACGACCTCCGAATGCAATGAAATTTGTCAGATGATCTACCTACAATATATTAAGACCGCATGCCAACTTTTAACCCATTCTGAGAACATTTTATTCCCACTTATCAAACAATATTTTAATGATGTCGCGGGGGCGTGCAAGTTTGTTTGGTCTCGAAACGGTCAACGACAAGAATGAGGAGAACCGGCAACTATGAACGGATGCAAGTTTTAAAAAATGAAGGGAACAGAGTGCCGATGCAATGCGAATGATGCGATGATGAATGCGACAAACAAATAAATCACATGGCGATAACAAAATAAAAAGGGAATCATCTGGAGCGTCAGTCTTGGGGTATTACACGTGCCCTCCTAGATGAGGTTTAGGCTGCAGCCACCATCCATGAGTACTTTATGTAGCTAACATCCATTAATATTGAGTCGAGGACTAGGGCGGCTGGGCATCATCTTAGGTCGGCCGTCGGCTGATCGTTTTGTTCAAATGTGATCGCGTGTCTAACGACGCGGCCGGAGGTGTTTGTACCTTTGCAGGGCCGAACTCCCGCAGCGCCCACTTTCTTTGGTTGCCCGGTCTGTACATTTTATAGACCATCATAACCTGGGCTTCGTCCGAGTTATTTGTCAGGTGGCTAACAACGCGATCGCCGGTGAGGAGGGGTTAGCCATACTTGGCTACCTGCTTCACGACCCAACAAGCTAGAAGGTTGTGGTTTGGGTTGGGGTTGAGCGGAGTTGAATGTATATGACATGGCCTGCCAGCAGTCTGTCAAGGGTGGTCCGTGACCCCGTCTTCTTATTTGGCAATGGTGTGGCAAGCATAGGGCGCCTACAGGCTCTTGCTGCAGGGTTATCAGACCCAATAGGCTGTTCGGCCAACCAGGCGTCCTCCATGGTGCAAAATTTTGACACCAAGTTGGAGAGCTCGGTGAATGTTTGAACTCGACATCGGGCGAGGGCATTTAATACCCCTGCGTCGTCACAGTTGTGGGGAAAGGCAGTCAGTATTTCGACACCCTGGCAGTTGGTTATTCTGTTCTTAACGGACAGAAATCTCAACCAGAATTGCCGGGCGGTCTCCCCGGCTTGTTGTTCTATGTAAATCAGGTCCCAGACATCGGTAGGTCCCGAGTTGCTTGCACAGTACTCGATGTGGGGGTGGGTGGGATCAAACTTTTCAATCCGATCAGGGGGGGAGGGGACTCTAACTCACCCCCATGTTTCTTGTGGGAAGGTTGTACGGAGAGAAAGACTCACGAGTCTGGCTCAAAGTCCGAACGTCCGTTCTCCCTATCCGTTTAGTCCAGTGTCCGTCCCTTAAAGGGGAGTTTGGATCCGAGATTTCCTGGATTCGAAAACCATCAGCCGGGCTATTCGAAGGAGCATGATGCTCCGGGTGGAACTCCAGATCGCATCCTGCCACCTCTATGAGGGAGCGTGACTTGGGGTCCGTCGTTTCTTCAAATGGCTCATTGTAGAGGGTTGTCGAGACAATGAAAGATCCGAAGGGATTTAGATCGCCAATCGGAGAGGCCATCGTTCCAAGGTGATCACACAGCGAACTCTCAATGAAAGCACCAATGTCGGTGTCAAAACCGGCAGACCTCGAGTAGGGGGGGCCGAGCTATGAGATCAGATCGATGGGTAATAGGAGACGAGGAACACACGGTATTTACCCAGGTTCAGGCCTTCTCTATGGAGGTAAAACCCTACGTCCTGCTCTTGTTGTATTATTGGTGTAGCGAGTACAGAGTTGATCTACCTCGAGATCGTGCGTTCGCGGTCTAAACCCTAAGGGTGATGATGAATGTGTATGGGTATCCTCTACGAGCTAAACCCTCCGGCTTATGTAGGCACCGGGGCTATCTACGGTTACATGAATGTCGGCTACTATCTACAGATTACATGCCGAACGAATCATCCCTTCTTGGAATACACGCCATGTCTTCGGTAGAGTCCGATGTGCTCACGCCACGTCCTAAGGGCCTCCTAAGTCCTCCCTCCTTGACGGGCCTCCAGTACGGCCCATGGACTAGACCAGCTCGGCTGGGACCCCCTAGTCCAGGACACCGTCAGGCGACGACGTTGCAACCGGGGTCGGGAGCGATGGCCGCTGTTGCCGCCAGCCTCCACCACGACCGTCGGCCGAGCTTGGTGCCCCCACCTCGCTGGAGAGAAGGATGGCGGGAAGGCGACCTGGTCGGAGGTCCAACGCTCGCCAGTGTTGGTGCGATGGCGGACAGGTGGCGCCGCTCCTCCCTCACCACCGTTCGACGGAAGCTCGTGGCGAAGGACCGACCTTGATTTTTTTTGCAACATTCTCCCTGTTGCAAGAAAGATTCTAAAACCTCATCGATGTTGCAAGAAAGATTCTGCAACCTCATCGATGTTGCAAGACTTTCTGGTGAAGACAATTTTTTTTCCAACATTATCTCTGTTGGAAAAAACCCGTAACAATACCTTTGTTGCAAAATTCTGCAACATAAACTCTGTTGCGAATGTCTTAGCTCAACATCATCCTGGTTGCAAATGTCTTAGCGCAACATCATCCTTGTTGCAAAACTGACAGGTGAATCTAACGATCCTCTTACGTTGAATCCAATGGTTTGCGAGGAGGTAGATCTTTTATCCGTCGGCCGTCGCGTAGCTTTACCCATTCCCTTTTCTCCTTTTTTCGTAAAAAGATAATGCTCAGATTTTTTTATTGGTTTAAAACTTTATTCTTCATATAATAGCCATGTCGTTTATAAGGAGGTGAGAAATAAAGTCCGGCATATCAGTACAGGCAAATCAAAGAAAGAAACTGCCAGGCATATCAGTACCGAAACAGGCCTTCTCGTGTTGGGCCGCCTTGCCTTGGGGTCAATGTCTTCCGTCCCGATTGATCCAATGGACGGCTACGATTTGTTCAGGTCCCCCAGGTGGACGGTCCTAAACGCATCGCGAGTTCCATACACAGCACAGTAGTAGCCAGCGGAGCAGCCCATCCAACTCTCTCTTCCTCTCTCCTGAAGCCCGACCCGGCAGTTGACGTCCAGCTCCAACAACACCGGTGATCCCCTCCTCCGGCGCCGGCGACTTTCCTCGGCCATCGTCCCCGCGTCGCCCTCCAAATCCACCTTGTTTTCTGCTCCTACGCAGACATGGTAACCAACACGATCACGTCCGATCTTGACCACCTCGCTAGTACTTTCCTTGTTTATTCCCCTCCGAATTGGGGCATCTTTACCACCTAAGATCGCACTAGATCCCACTCTGATTTCCTCTCTTTTCTTCACAGAATTACATCATCGGCGCCTTCAAGCCGCCCTGCGACATCTTCGTGACCTTTTCCGATGAGAGGAGCCGGAAGCAGGTGCGGCGGTCCCTTCAGCTGCACGTTCTCCGTGTTTAGGAGAGGTCGTTGGGTTCTTGGACTCATTCTCAGCCTTTTGATTCTTAATCTCAGGTTGCAGTCAAGAAGGATAATGGGAAGACGGCGATGGTGCCGGCGTTCCAGAGCCTGGAGACCATAGCCGGAGAGGTACTGACGGTGGTGTTCCTAGCCTGCTGTGTGTTTGTTCTAGTGTGTGAGGTCGACTTTTGGCATGGATTCGTGATTAAATGGTTTGCAGGTATCAATAGCGCCTGTTCCTGGTAAAAGGATTGAGCACATGGGTGTTAAGATTGAGCTGCTTGGTCAGATAGGTAAAGTCTATGCTGCTCCCTCAAATGCTTCCGCGATGTGATTAGGTTAGGTGCTCTGGTGCAGGTGGAAATTGATCTGTAGGCTTTCTTAGAAATTAAGCATACTTATTCTCCCAGAACATTGCTGACTGCACTATTTGTTTGAAAATGCTATTCTGGAATTTCATTACCATGAGAAATTATAGGATTTCATTGCTGGGAAACCGCAAAAAATATTGTTCCTGAGCACCAATCTCACTTTTGGTTATCTCTGTCTACTCATAAACTACTTTTCAACACTTCAGGTCTTGCTAGTTATTAACATTATTGTCTGCGATTGTTTTTATTACAGAGTTGTATTTCGACAGAGGCAACTTCTACGACTTCACTTCATTGGGTAGGTTCTCTCTTGAAATAGTTTTCAGCACTATTGTACAGTACGGCAATAACCTTCCTGCCGAGGTATCCTTTGTGCTGTACACAATTATTACCGTCTGTTCCTTCTCTTCTCTTTTGCTAGCATGCTTTGAATCTTGCTAGCCTTTAGAAACACATTGTTTACTAATCCCAAAAATAATCTTCAAAATTGCTTGATACTGCGCCTTATGAACAAAATTTGCTTTTCTCATCTTACTTGTTATGTGTATTCTGCTCATTAAAGTAGAGAATTATAATCAAGGGTTTTTATCATTTATGCCACTAGTTGTGTCTCACTACTCAGTTTTGTCATTAAAAGTTACAACTGCTCGAAAATGCCATCATTTTGTGAGATGCTTGCTCAAAAATGCTATTAGATACCTAAAAAATGCCATCGTTCCATAAGATGTTTACTCAAAATGCCATTAGACACTGTTAATTTCAGTTCAAACCCGTTGACCATGTTATATGACTAAAATACCCCTAGACCCATGTGTCAGCGATCTCTTTGTCACAATGACAAGTGTGGGTCCCACTTGTCAGGAGTTAGCAAGCGAATAATTTTAGAGGAAAATAAAAACGTTTATGGGGATCGTGTGGGATCCACACTTTATCGTACTGAGATAAACGGGCTTTGAGCTGACAATAATAGTGTCTAATGGTATTTTTGAGCATGCGCCTAATGGAGCGATGCCATTTTTGAGCAGTTAAAATTCCTAGTGCCGAAACTGAGTAGTGGGACACAACTAGTGCCATAAATGATAAAGGCCCTATAATTAAATGAACAGTATATATTTGTTTGGCCCTCAGATGATGTATAGCTTACCGCCGCTCGATCTAAGTTACCTACCTTATTGTTTTTATAAGTCCATTCATCACCTGATGTGCCTTTTGCTGTACATGCAGTGCGTGAGTTAGATGTTCCTGGTGAAATATATGAAAGAAAGACATATCCATTTGAGTTCTCTACTGTTGAAATGCCATATGAGTCATACAACGGAACAAATGTCAGACTGAGGTAAGAAAGAAATCTACTCCCTCTGTCCCTATGGGACGGAGGGAGTAAAATACTTGCATTATGATTTGCACATCTCATAACAAGGATAGTATGCATACTGTGCAGCATCGAAAACTAAATTAACACCATCTCTGAAGTCTGGATGCGTACTTGTTATGCTTGCAGGTACATCCTCAAAGTGACAATTGGTAGAAACTATGTTGGCAATATTGTGGAATGTCGGGATTTCTGTGTAAGTCTAAAGTTCATCTCATGGATCTTTGATGTGTCTGTCACTGTAACTTTGTTTGGTACAATTTGGACCGCCAACAGTCTAATTCTGGCTATCTTATGGAAAATTGAGTATAAGAATGTCCCCTGATATATATACTCTCATGTGTTCCACCCTATTTTGAGTTGTTCTTTAGTGGTTACAAGGAAATGCATATCAGGTTTTAGTATTTGATGTTTTCTGTGGATTATTTAGTGTTCGATGTTCTTTACTGAGTTCGATGTTCTTTACTGTTTTCTCTTCAGGTAAGGAACTATTCTCCTCTTCCTTCAATCAATAACAGCATCAAGGTTAGTCCTAATAACAGCATCAAGTTTATAATTTAAACTGTTTCGGTTGTTTGTTGGACTAAGGGATATGCTTGGAGTAGGTCAATTATGGGCTTATGGCTTGGTCATGGCCTACTTACCCGTTAACATTATCATGGTGCTGCTTGTTCAAATTATCTCGGTGTGCCGTTTAATCAAGTTCTGAAATAAAACTTGTAATAATAATACTACCTCTGTTCGGAAATACTTGACGTGGTTTTAAACTTTTAATTGAAATTTGAACTAAAACCACGTCAACTATTTCCGAACGAAGGGAGTAGCTTAAAGAATGGAAGGAATGTCACATACTATCTTACCTGGTGAAATACTGGTACCACCAGTTCAATATCATTCTTGAAGTCACGGTGATCACTGGACAAGTTAACAATGACCTTGATCATCTTGAAATAAAGGGTTATAGCAGGCAGCAGTTTGTATCAAGTAAGGGGTAATAATGGTTCTACTAGTCAGTGAGCACTGTCTACTCAGACTCAGATGCTCATGTTCCTCATGTTGATGGTTTTTTGATCTACTAAAAGTTTACTTGTGTTTTCAAATTTTCATGGTGTTGCTCTAACAAGCTGGTTTCTGGGGTACTTTGTCGATCTACTTTTGTCAAATGCAACTTCTAATTGTAGTTTACATGTATCGGTTCGTCCTATATTCTTTCAGATGGCAATGAACTAGCCACTTCTCGATATCCTTCTTGGCTTCTAGTGTAACTTGTGGTGTTCAGACTTCAGAGTACTGGAGCCTAGAGTTAATGTACTTGACCTTGTACTGTGATTACTAAAACTGATCACGCCTTTCAGATGGAAGTTGGAATTGAAGATTGCCTGCATATTGAGTTTGAGTACAGCAAAAGCAAGTAAGCTCAGTTCCATATGCCAGTCTGGCAGTGTTCTTTTTATCACCCAATTTAGCACAATCAGAGTATTGATCATCTTCTGGATCATTGCCTTATTCAGGTACCATCTCAAGGATGTCATTGTAGGAAAGATCTATTTTCTTCTAGTCAGAATAAAGATAAAAAACATGGAACTTGAGATTCGCCGCCGGGAATCAACAGGATCAGGTCCTAACACATATGTTGAGACTGAAACACTTGCTAAATTTGAGCTGATGGATGGTGCCCCAGTGAGAGGTATATTACACATTTTTTCTACTGTACCTTTCTAGCGATGCTTTCTAGGTTAGCTCCAATTCTTTGAAGTTTGAAGTACATATATCCCTTAAGTAGTGGCGATTGTGGTATCATGAACTCATAATTACTTATCAAATATGTTGTCCATACTGTGTGCTGAGTTCACTGAACAACCATTTTACAGGAGAATCTATTCCAGTAAGGCTATTCTTGACTCCATACGAACTAACCCCGACCTACCGCAACATAAACAACAAGTTCAGTGTCAAGTACTACCTCAACCTGGTCCTTGTGGACGAGGAAG
Source organism: Elymus sibiricus (assembly GCA_039707655.1). Taxonomy (NCBI): domain Eukaryota; kingdom Viridiplantae; phylum Streptophyta; class Magnoliopsida; order Poales; family Poaceae; genus Elymus; species Elymus sibiricus. The sequence continues at coordinate 318,005,223 of CM077669.1, read as the reverse complement.
ACCGGAGATACTTCAAGCAGCAAGAGATAAGCATGTTCCGCCTTGACGAAACTCCACAGCCTTCATAGACTTCTACCGCTGGGAGCCTGGCCTGAATCGTGTGTTGCAAGAGTTAGCAAATTGGCATCCTGTTATGCTGTATATAACTCTCCAGGAGAGCATGCAGTGCAGTTCCAATGTACCGTGTGCAGTCACTTGTTATGCCTTTTTCATAGTAATCTGGTTAGGATACAATCACTGAAATGCTGTATTGCTGACTTTTGATCATTTTCATTTCCGCCCTCTTGTGAGACATTATTTCCCCCTGACTCTTGTGAAGCATATTGAGATAACCAATTGTATTTGATATTTGCTTCATGTTGTTTAGGTTATTCAGGCTATCGACCCTCAACCAATTTCTTTATATTCTTTTCATGTGATTTGGAGTCAGCAGATTTTATTGTTCTTCGTGACAACTGCCAACTATATTTTTTTTAGAAGAGAGTTGCCCAATTAATTAATGAAAAATCTGGTGAAAATCGTCACACACCGCTAAGCGGCACTCACATAATCCCCCCACACACCTCACATAGAGGGTTTGTTAATATCACACACTGGTGTCATCGTCATCACTTCTTCCCAACATGCGTCATCACCCTCCCTTATCTATCACCTTCCCTTATCTCTGAGCAAGCCACTTCGACTTTGTCAAAGACAAACGTCGACCCAACCCTCATCGTAGCCACTCCGACTTCGTCAAAGACAAACATTGACCCAACCCTCACCGTAGAGGCTGTGCCAAACTCAGCAACCCGTGCCGTGGATAGTGGCGCAGACGGGCGACGGGCCTGGGGGCTGCTGTCGGCCTAAACAAAACCAAGGTAGTTCAGCCCGTGGTTTAGGACCTTGACAATGGCCCTACCACTAGGCTCCAATTGGGAAGCAGTCCCTAGAGGCCATATGATGCTCCGCAGGTAACAACGTGAGTCATTAGGAAACAATTCGGGAAGTAACCGAGCCTGACCGACCCGAGAAGCCTCTCGCATGGCATCCCGGGAAGTCATACCCGAGTATGGCTTGTTCCGACACAAGAGTGGGAGCCCCAGTATTAGGCAAAGAGATAGCGATTTGTTCCTTCTTTCCTGGCCGAAGGAGTCTCCCAAAGGACAAGGGATGAATGACCAGGCGATGCGTATGGGCGTTGATGAGACCCATCGATGAAAGAAGATCACCCGCAATGACTGCTGGACGATTACGTGCCCCCAACGCTGCTACAGGAGCAGTACTCCGATGCTGCCCACACTGGACGAGGGGAACGCAGGGTCAAGACCAGGGTATAATACGCTGCCCCGACAACCATCATCACCTCATGTACAAGCATGCAACAACAGACCATACCATGCCGGTACAAGTTATACTAGCCTACGCTATGTTATGTTCAACCGGTGAGAGCTCAAGAGAGAGCTCTAAGAGAGCTAAATAAGTAAGGGGAGGGTTGAGGCCTCGTGCGGGGGGGGGGGGGGGCACAAAAAACAGACACATTGTAACTAGCTACCTTTGAAATATCAACACGGAGCAGGAGTAGGGTATTAGACTAACATGGTGGCCTGAACCCGGGTAACTCCAGCGTGTTCTTCTCCTTGTTCTTCTTATTTCGGTCGTCCATGACTTAGGAAACTAGACGTGTTCAGTCACTGGCCGAACTCACAAACGATTGTAGCAGACAACCCAATGTCCGGTTCTTAGAAACCGACAACCTCGATATCCTCTTCCCGAGAATGGCTGCTCGAACTCCAGTTATATCTCTTTTTGGGCAGTGTGAGAGAAAAGGGGGGAAGACCTTGTCGTACGGGATCCTCAAGTGGGACGTCAGTGATATAAAACCATTCGGTCGCCCACGTCTCAATATCCTCTTTCAGGGTGCTAGGGAGATAACCTGCCCAACAATCCTACATACTTAGGCTCCTCCAACCTCGAAGATGGAACCATCCCAGGAACGAGGGGTTAATGACGGGGTTATATTTCAGGGGTGGCCAACCAAAGGGAACGCAACCTCGTCAGGTATACGGGCCCCGTTTGGCCCAAGACTAGAAGGAAGCCCTATAAGGGGGAGGCGACCTGCGTGTCCTCCACGACAAGAGGGCGACGGTGCCATCAATCACATCTATCACCATGTAAACCCTATACCTCCACCACTTATATAAGGGAGCTCTAGAGCTCTCATTGACATCCAATCTCAGATCCAACTCTCGGTAGCAATCCCATACACCATTGTAATCCTCTGCACGAGGTATCCCCTCACTATGAGTAACAAGAAGAAGCGGGACATAGGGTATTACTCTTCGGAGGCGAGAACCTGGGTAAATTGTGTGTGCAGACTTTGTCCCGGTACTTCCGACCTCGTCATGAACCCTACCGAGGGATCTGACAGTAATTCACTCTATCAGTTGGCGCGTGAGGCACGGGCGACGTTGATCGGAGACCTAACCCGGTGGGAAGAACCAAAAGAAGCCGACGAGTTCCCGTGAGGCCAAACCTTCACTTTGTCTCTTTTGAGCTGGCCGTCAATGCCTCGGGGCGACTCATCGACCTCTCACCCCCACACCTCATCGATCACCTCTATGATGAACAATGGAAGGCCGTGGGGATCTGCCCCGACCCTAAACACCTCACGCTGGAATGCGAGCGGAACGCCATGCGGGATCTACAAGGCCAACAACCCATTCGGAAGACATTTGGGAATACGATATTCACAAGGGCGGGAGACACGCCGAAATCAAAAACTCGCACGACGTGCGATCTACATGGCAGAAAGTGAGACCAGCGAGCGTCTCGCGTGGTCCAAGGAGACAGTGACCTTCGATGCCAGGGATCACACGGAGGATGTGGTCCATCCAGGCAAGCACACCCTGGTACTAGATCCGATCATGGGGGGCTGCCACCTCTCATGGGTCTTAATGGATGGAGCCAGCGGCCTCAACATCATCTTCACCAAAACCCTGAAAATAATGAACATCTCACTGTCCAGCCTATGGAGGTCGGATGTGGGCTTCCATGGGGTAGTACCGGGCCACCCAGTCTGCCCCCGGGACAGATCGAGCTCGAGGTCGTCTTCGGAGACTAATACAACTACTGAAGCGAAGTAGTCCAGTTCGAGTGTGCCCACTTCCAGAACGAATACCACGCGATCTCGGGCATGCATGCGTACGTGAAGTTTATGGCAGACTCGTCCTAGGCCTACTTACAACTAAAGATGTAAGCCCCGAATGGCAGGATCACTGTACGAGGGAGCTCGGGAAAAGCCTACGAGGCAGAGCTGGCCAACGTAGAGCTCGCCGAGGCCGCTCTGGCCTCCACAAAGCTTGCCAAGATAAGAAAGCAAATAGGACCATTGGAGGTCGAGCTCCCACAGAAACTGAGGCCAGGGCCCGTATTCCAACCAGCGAAACAAACATGAAATTTCAAGTACACCCGGAGGACCCCAGCAAGACGGTGACCATCGGTGGAGACCTCTCAGAGAGCCAGGAAGTAGAGCCCTCATTTCCTTCAAGAAAACTGGGAAATATTCGCCTGAAAGCTCGCCGACATGCCAGGTGAACTAGCCGTCAAGGTTGAACACTGCCTAAATATCCGCAAGGATGCAAAGACGGTGAAGCAGGCCATGCACCGCTTTGCTACAGAAAAGCGAATGGCAATAGGATAGGAGATAGCACGTTTTCTCGCGACAAAATTAATAAAGGAGGCCGCACACCCCGAATGGCTGGCAAACCTAGTGATGGTATTGAAGAAAAACAACACATGGCGCATGTGCGTGGACTACACCAACCTCAACAAAGCCTGCCCCAAAGACCCGTTCCCGCTACCCAGGATTACTAGAACATCGACTCCACGACAAGTTGCGAGCGCATATGCTTTCTGGACGCATACTCTGGATACCACCAGATACAGATGAAGGAGTCTAACCAAGAGATGACCTCCTTCATCACACCATACGAACCCTTCTGTTACATCACTATGCCTTTCAGCCTCAAGAACGCATGAGCAACATACCAACGGACAATTCAGAAGTGCTTCAACAAGCAGATCGGAGTCAACATAGAGGTCTACAACAACAATGTCGTGGTAGAGTCCAAACAAGGCTCTAGCCTTCTAGGCGACCTCTAGCAGATCTTCGACAACCTCTGCAACTTCAGCATGAAGCTGAACCCCGAAAAATGCGTCTTCGGGGTCCCCGCTGGGCAACTCCTAGGTTTCATCATTTCCTAGAGGGGAATCGAGGCGAACCCAGAAAAAATCGAGGCCATAGTTAACCTCGAGTCCCCGAAAACGGTGCGTGAGGTGCAAAAGCTCGCGGGGTTCGCGGCAGCCTGATATCTCCTTTTTATTGATCCGGTGTTGGAACATAAAAGGGTATCCCACACCTATCTCCCCAGAGGTGACCCTAGGTATCGAACCCACGAGAGGAAGATTCCCTGGAAGCAATGGTCTCTAGCAAGATTTTGCCAAAATGTCAAATCCAGCTTTTGACTAGATCAACAAGCAAATAGTGATCCAAAAGTGGTACGAGTATGATGTCTTAATGCTTACAACCATGTATAGTTGGGATGAAATAGGATATTAATTTGTGCTCGGGAAGTCACCCATCAAGATGTGCTTGTTTCATATCGAAGTGGGGGATGTGTCCAAATAACATCTTGATCGACACGAGTCGTGCATCAAGAATCAGTGGTCCTACCGAAGGCCCTATCCGTTTCGCGAGGTTGCCCCGGTAATTAAGATAATCAAATCAGACAAAAGCATTAGGTGTTTAATGACTACACTTCATGAATACCCAAGGATACGATCCATGTTACCCTACTAAACCTTACTGTCATCGGTGTTTGGTATAACACTTCATGGTCTCCTTGCTCCTAGACTCACCGGTGCTCAATCTCCATGATCCTGGGTACCTGCAAGGATGAATATCATAGACAAGACAAGAGACACTTCACGAAACAATTTTATTTCACACATACATGACATTATGTCAAAGACTTCCGTTGATCCCCTCAACAAATACCCGGGGTTGCAAGGCTCATGCCTCAACCCATACCTTACCAAACTACTCACACATGGAGATCAGATCGCAAGAAGAAAACATTGAAGAACACATATTGGGATTGATTAATTGCAATATGTCTTACAATCGATGCCTTGTGTGATGCACGATTACAAGCTAATTTTTTTAAATAATACACTTTTTTTACTAAATTTTACACGGTTTCGATATTTTACAAAAATAATATCCAGTTGGTCGAGCCGCAGCCGATTGGCTTCAGTCGGCTGAGGCTAAGCCGACAGGATCCTGTCGGCCAGTGCGAAGCCGACAGCTGGCGTATCGTCCACGTGGCAGCCGATGAGTGGCTCGAACACGTCGCCCCTCCCCACTCGGCCTGGACAGCTGTAGTCGGCTGGGGCCCGGCCGACAGGCCTCCAGTCAGCCCCGGCGCGGCCGACAGGGCCTCCAGTCGGCCCCGGCACAGCCGACAGGGTCCTTACCACCCCACCCGCGCGGCTATTCCTCTGTTCTCTTATCTTCCTCCTCCCCTTCTGTTCGTATCTTGCTCTTCTTCTGTTCTTATCTTCTTCCCTTGTTCTTCTCTCTTATCCCCCAAAAATACACAAAACTTAGCTGATTTCTTGCGTTTTTTCCACCGTAAATGCATTCTAGAGAGTTGGGGGAAGCAAGGGAGACCTCGATCTACTAATGAGGTAGCTCGTGGTGGTGGTGGTGGTTACCATTTTGGTGGAGGTGGTGGAGGTTGTGGTGGTGGTGAAGGTGGAGGTTGTGGTGGTGGAGGCTCCGGCAGTGTGGTGGATGCTCCGGCTCCGGTGATTGAAGGCCGCCGTTCGTCGTTACTTGGCACGCTTCAAGGGTATAATTGAACAGACATTTTCTCTGTCGTAGTTGCTCCGGCAGTGTGTGCGAATATTGTTATTTGCTCCGGTAGTAACCGTAATATATTTAGATGTCTAATATTTAGTTGTGTGAATATTTTTAGTTGCTTCGTTAATATTCCGTAATATATTTAGATGTCTAATATTTAGTTGTGTGAATATTTTTAGTTGCTCCGGTAATATTCTATACTATATGTGGATGTCAAATATTTAGGTCTGTCAGTATTTTTAGTTGCTCCGGTAATATTCCGTATTATATGTGGATGTCAAATATTTAGGTCTGTCAGTATTTTTAGTTGCTCCGGTAATATTCCGTATTATATGTGGATGTCAAATATCTGTCATTATTTTCAATATTTAGCTTCGTTAATATTCCGTAATATATGTACTTGTCAAATATTTATGAGTGCGAATATTTGTAGTTTGTCATGTTGTTTAACAGTTGTCTGTCCATGTTAAATAATTTTATAGGTGAGCCGAGATGTCTGATGTAGTGAAGTTCATATTTTTCTACGGTCCTGGTAATGTCCAAACAAATGAGATTGGGGTTGATCTGAGTGAATTTGAGCACATAGAGGTGCCACTGACCGACCCTCAAACATGGTCTCTTAGTCAGTTGAAAGAATGGGTGACAGCATGTTTAGGGCTGAATACTGAAACGCACACCATGGGTGTTCATGCATTGTGGACCCGGTCAAGTTCGAACGTTTTCTTCTATTTGAGGCCAATAGAGCGGGACTCTCAGTGGGTGCGCTGGTTACAAGGTTGCGAAAGCAGGGGATGCAATCCTTGTGCCTTAGTGCTTCCCGTTGTGAAGGAGGTAATTGCGCCTGAAGGCCAGGGTGGTTACGATCCTGGGCAAAGCAGTGACGGGATGATGTTATCTATGTCAAATGCTGGAGATGATGGTTACGAACAAGGGCAGAGTAGTCAGGTAGAAGGAGGAAATGCCGATGGTTATTACAGTGGCGAGGCTTATAGTGGCGAGGCGGACGCTGACGAGGTAGATGGGCACATGCAGAACATCATGGAAGAAGAAGACACCGATATTGATAGTGGTCATGCCGATAATTCCGACGAGTCGGATGAAGAAGAAAATGCAGAGGAGGTCCCAAATCCTGCTTCTTGGAATCATGACTTCTCATCTGCAATGACCGTGAACGATGGGCATGATTCTGCCTGGCAATATCACCAGAATAACATTGCGATGGGTGCTATGTATCCCAACAAGGAGGCTCTGAAGGACGCAATCATTCAATGGGCAATGTCCACACAAAGGGTTTTAAGAGCTGATGTGTCAAGTCAGAAATACTTGACAATGGTATGCAACAACGCAAATTGTCCCGCCAGGGTGCACGGCTATCTCCCTAAGTATGGCACAAGTTGGGTGATCAGTGACCTAGTTCATCACACATGTCTTATTCCCTGCATCCCTCAAGATCATGGCAACCTTTCGTCCACGCTTATTGCTCGGTTGTTTTACAGTGAGATAGTGGAGAGCAAAGCGATGGAAGTTAAGGCTATCCAGACAAAAGTCTTCGTCAGGTTCAAGTACAGAATTTCTTATGGCAAGGCTTGGAGGGCTAAGCAAAGGGCGCTTGAGAGCAGATTTGGTTCTTATTTCGATGCATATGACTCAGTTGTCCGGCTCCTCCACACGCTGAAGGACCGGAATCCGGGCACCTATGTCGACATCCAAGACCTCTTCATGCCAGAGTTCCCAACTGTGAGGGTGCTGCATCGACTGTTCTTCTCTTTCGGTGTATGCATCGAAGCTTTCAGGCATTGTCGACCGGTGATATGCGTAGATGGCACTTTTCTCACTGGCAAGTACAAGGGTCAGATCCTGACAGCCATTGGTCAAGACGGCCAAAATCAAGTAGTCCCACTCGCATTTGCATTTGTGGAGAGTGAGAACATTGAAAGTTGGACATGGTTCTTCAGGCAATTGAAAATAGCAACAGTGAAGGATAAGCCCAATGTGTGCATCCTTCATGACAGGCATGCAGGTATACTCAGTGCGATAAAGACACTGACAAACCCTGGTCCTGAGGAACAAACTCCATGGCAGGACTTGCAGAGCCGTTGGTGCATGCGCCATCTGGGGGCTAATTTCTTCTCGCAGTTCAGAAATAAGAACCTGATGAATCTGTTCAAAAAACTCTGCAAGCAGAACCAGCTATGGAAGTACAATTTGATACGTGAAAGACTTAGTGTGTGCACGCAGAGACACGTTAGGGACAGGAAAGCTGCAAGAGATGCAGCGGTGAGAGCACATGTTGAAGCAGTAGCAGCACAGTTAGCAACAGGAACAGCGGCCGTGGAGGAGGAGCCTATTGGGCTTTGTGACTTGCCAGGATTTGACCCACCTGGTACTAGGAGAAGGCTCGGGAGGTCGATTAAAACCTTCGAGCAGTGGATAGAGCATGAGCCTCTGGAGAGGTGGTCTTTGCTGCATGACACACATGGAGCAAGGTACGGTGTCATGACTACCAACCTCGCAGAAACATACAACTTTGTCCTTAGAGGAAACCGGGCATTGCCACTTACAGCCATCGTTGAGGGTATTTTCTATGGCACCGTGAAGTACTTCAGAGATAGACGTCAAAAAGCAGAGCAACATATCTTGAACAACCCAAGCACACGTTACTGTGAAAGGATTATGAAGTACATGGAAGAAAAGTTGGAAAAAGCCAGGTCACACACTGTAGTCCCCATTGGTAATCAAGAAAGAAGGTTTGAGGTCCGCTTAGCTAACAACAAATTCGGCTGTGCAAATGAGCTGAGGACGCATGAGGTGAAAATTGGAAATGAAGTCTGGCCAACGTGTGAGTGCACATGCAACAAACCGAAGTTGCTTCACCTACCATGCTCCCATGTACTTGCTGCTTGTGGGCAGCTTGGAATGGACGCAATCTCGTTTGTGTCTCCATATTTTCTGAAAGAGTCCGTCCTCAATACCTGGACAGGTGAGTTGCTGGGATTTCGCTCAATGGGTAACTTCAACACCGTTAATCCTGTTGAAAGGCGGTACATTCCAGACCCAGGGAATATGCGTACAAGTAGAGGTAGACGACAATGTCAGCGCATCCGGAATGATATGGATGAATCTGAAGCGGGAGGCCCCACTATGCAATGCATTTTATGCAATGAATTTGGCCATAGGGACACTAATTGTCCCACTTTCGTCACTGCCAGTGGTACTGGGCATGGACGAGGCAACCGGGGACGAGGAGGCAGAGGAGGAAGAGGAGGAAGAGGAGGAAGAGGAGGAAGAGGGAGAGGAAGAAGTTAGGCTGCGTGGCACTAAGTTCTAAATTTGTATTCAGTGTGACACTAAGTTCTAAATTTGTATTCGGTGTGGCATTAAGTTCTAAATTTGTATTAAGTGTGACACTAAGTTCTAAATTTGTATTCAGTGTGGAACTATGTTGAACTTTGTATTAAGTGTGGCACTATGTTTGAAATTTGTATTAATTGTGGCACTATGTTGAAATTTGTATTAAGTGTGGACTATGTTTAAAATTTGTATTAAATATGGCACTAAGTTTGAAATTTGTATTAATTGTGGCACTATGTTTGAAATTTGTATGTGCAGGAATGGCGGGAATGTCGTTGCTTAATCCGGAAATTGATAGTAAACATCGTGTGGCGATAGGTTATGAGCGCCAGCTTGAGCCCCTGTCCACTCGCACTCAAAGGGAAGACTGGAAGATACACCAGGGATGGGTTGAACGGTACGTGCTTTATTTATTTGTTTCAATCATGTATATTGATGGGACACACTAACTGAATTGCCCTAACATGCAGGTTGAAATGGGCTGGCCTATTACCTTTCGCGCGGTTGGTTGAGCGCACGGATACCTCCAGACGCGTCGCCATCGACACCTCTTTGCTCACGTGCTTAGTGGACCGGTGGAGGCCTGAGACCCACACGTTTCACTTCCGCTGGGGAGAGATGGCTCCTACTCTGCAGGATGTGTCACTTTTGTTGGGACTACCATTGGCAGGTCATGCCATAGGACCGTTGGAGGCACCGGCTCGTTGGCAGCAAGGTTTTGCACAAAGTTTCGTGGGTCTTTATGATGGTGCTCCGGCTCTGGCATCGGAGCATCACGGACCTAAGTATGATTGGTTGCTCCATTTCCAGGTTAGTTCCCCTGCCTCATATCTTTCAGTTGTCGTGCATCTGGTTTTACAGAAGATACCTTCGCTATGTACTAATGCTTTATCTTTGCTCAATACAGATCCAGAAGTTCCCGGGGTATCCGCAGGTCCCGTTGAATGCGACACAGATCACTCGCAGCCTGGAGGCATATATACTGTGGCTTCTCGGTAAGGTGATGTTCACAGAGAACCATGTCACCACTATAAGCGCGCTCTACATCCCTATTGCACTAGAGATCGCGAGCGCTGAGACGCCGGATCAGATCACACAGAGGAGTTGGGGTTCGGCGGTCTTAGCGGCTACATATCGAGGTATGTGCAACGCCTGCCAGCTTACGGCACCCAAGTCAGCCCTTCTTGGATGCCCTCTATTTCTACAACTGTGGTCATGGGAGAGGTTCTCTATAGGACGACCGGACATACGTATTCATGAGCCTATGCCCGTAATGTTCGATGCTGAAGGCATCCACATGCCTAATTTCGGTCTGTGTTGGACACGTCGCAAGGTATGTCTCGTGTTATAATTTTCTTCTTTGTGTACACTATGGCTGAAACTAACTTGTGTTTGCCGCAGAGACGCTATGCTGGTGATCAGACTAGGCGAGCATACAGGGCATTAAACGAGCAGTTTGATTTGTACACTGGGGTGATCTGGCAGCCGTACACGCAAGAAGTCATGAATGCAAGATACCCCGGCAGTATGTCTGAGCTATGCTTCAGAGATAGTGATTACTGGATGACGAAATCGAAGATCATATTCGATGTCTTCGCCGAGGAGATGGCCCAGCAGAGGGTTATGAGGCAATTTGGTCTTCATCAGTTGGAGGAGCCTCCCCCTACAGAGGACCCGGTGCCAGGACACATCCACAGGTATTGTCTTGTTATTCAATATTGAATTGTCTTTCACAATTGTCCATAGTGAAGCATTAGTTAATTGTTTAACAAACACCATAATTTTAGGATCACAAGGAAGGGGATTAACAGGACTGCTGCTGAGTGGCTACTTAGGGTTCAGCCATACGTTACACAATGGGAGACCACGAACACACATGTGTGGCAGGAGAATGTCGAGTTTGATCTCGATGAATTCAATCTCTATTTGCAGCGGTACATGAGCAGAACACGGTTATGCATCGTTCAACACACTCACCCAGATGATATACTTGCCCCTAGTACGTCCGATATGTACCCGAGCTATGATATTTCGGGCTCTAGGCAGTACGCGGTAAGATATATTCTCTTTATGTAATGCATCTAGTTGTTACATACTTTGCCGTGCATACTTAATAATCGTCGTGACAATTTCAGGCTGAGTTGACTTACGGACTTGGCGAGGAGGTGTCCAACTATCGGCGTTCACTTTCGGAAGCACCACTACTCGTTCATCGGCCTCAGATGCAGAACTGGATGGCGCGCATTGAGGGGTGGCTACGAGCTGTGTATCGGGCTATCACGTGCACACGCACTTCAGACGTTCTTCATCAGCAGCCCGTACAACGCCCCCCGCGTCACTCCACGCAGCAGCAGCAGCCGCGTCACTCGACTGGTCAGGTAGAGCCCACACATCACCGACATGACCCGCGTCCACGTCTAGCAGAGCAGTGGACGCCCAGGCCACCACGTCCTGACCATGCTGGTAGTTCGGCGTGGCAGCACCAGCAGGATCCCACGTCAGGCTACGTGTTTCGGCCAGGACCACACCAGCAGGGTCCCACGTCAGGCTATGTGATGCAACCCCCTTCTACAGGTATGTTTCTTCATATTAATTCTTTTCAATATCGATTGGGACTACGTATTTCGTCATTACTTATGTTCCATCCCTCCCGCAGCAGGCTACGGATATATGGCGTCTATGTCCGTACATGACGTGTCTATGTCTGAATCCAGGTGGGATAGTGACCATGAAGATGGGCATAACACACATGAATACTCAGCACAACGAGTGGATGGACATGTATTCGACTCCTGCACCACCTCCCACACAGGAAACACAGTATGACCAGGACGGGTCCGAGCTTCCTCCCCGTAACGTCCGGCCACCCCACAGGTATATGTGGCCGACGCCGGAGACACCACCTCCACGACGTGGCGGACGACGTGGCTGATGCTTGTGTGTCACTTATATCTAGCTATGTATGCGACAGACATATATCTGCCTATGTATGCGAGAGACATATTCTACCTATGTATGCGAGAGACGTATTTCTATTCATTCGCATTGTTAATCGAGTTACATTTCCAGAGAGACTGCTACAGATAATTAAGATACAAGTACATCTGAATTAAACGGTACGACTGACCTTAAATAATACTGCATACAAACTACATGAAGACATCATCGTCATCCTCCGTCGATGCACCACTCTTGCCCTTCGACGATGAGGCACTCTTGCCCTTCGACGATGAGGCACTCTTGCCCTTCGACGATGTGGGTGTCTTGGCCTTGGTGCTCGGCATGAAGTTATCGTCTTCGTCCTCGATGTCTTGGGTCCATAAATAAGTATGTTCTACTACAGCCTTTAGGAATGCTTCACCCTTATGTTGTTGCTTCTTCCACCTTCCATGCAACCTGAGAAGTTCTTTTCGTATCTCCTCAAAGGTCCTTGCAGGCCACCCGCACCTACTTAATGCGTGAGCCAACTCATTCAGTAAGGTGTCACTACTGAGGAGTTCGTCCCATGGAACTATCCTATTGTCTATCTCCAAATTGCTGGCTAACCTCAGAAGACGTTTCGACATACTCGGGTGGAAACTACGATCGAAAGGATAATGGGACATGTTTACGAGACTACACTGCACTGCTTAACAACCTTTCTGTGGAGGGGGTTTTATAGGTTGAGAAGAGAAAGATGGCGGGAAAGCGTTGGCGGGAAAGAACATGGCGGGAACAGAAGGGTTGGCGGGAAAGAAGATGCCGGGAAAGGGTTGGCGGGAAAGAAGCTGGCGGGAAAGGAAGGGTTGGCGGGAAAGAGGATGGCGGGAAAAAATATGGCGGGAAATAATGCTCGCAAGGGGTTCGCGGGAAAAAATATGGCGTGAAAGGGTTGGCGGGAAATAATGGCGGGAAATAATGGCCGGAAGGGGTTCGCGGGAAAAAATATGGCGGGAAGGATAATGCCGGAAACATATTGTGCAAAAGTTTTGCGGGAAATTGCATCGACCGAGGGTGGTGGGATAAAATTATGTTCGATGAAACTATTGGCTGAAAATGCACCTGTCGGCTTAGGCTAAGCTGATTGGAACTAATTGGCTTGGAACTAATCGGCTTGGAACTAATCGGCTTAGCCTAAGCCGATTAGTTCCAATCGGCTTAGCCTAAGCCGATTAGTTCCTCCTCTAACTGGACTGCAGGTAGTAGCATCCAGTCGGCTTAGGGTAAGCCGACTAGCCCTAATCGGCTATACCGTGGCCGACTAGGTCCAGTTGGCTTAACCTCAGCCGACCGGATCCTATTTTCAGAAAATATTTAAACGGTGTTTTATTTCTCAAATTTATTAAAAAAAGTGTATTATTTTAAAAAAATTAGCCGATTACAAGTATGAACTAGATGTAAGAGCACTATGGTGGTGGAGATGGCTATGGAGATGGAAATGGCGATGGCTAGGGTTTGTGGATGATGAAGATGATGAAGAGGTCTTGGCTGTGCTCGGCTCTGTTCTCTTGACATTTCGATGGGGTCCCCTTTAAAAGTTGTTCAGATAGATGAGCTGCCTCAGTTTCCATGCCAAACGACTGCTCATACAGGCGCTCGCGCCCGTATGGAACGCCGTCTTTTGCTCCGTCTCTTCACAGACGCCTCTTGTTGATTGATTCTTCCTCCATTTTCCTTCCTTTCCATTCCTCCACGTGATTTCTTCCCTTTTTAGCCCATTTCCTGTTGAAAAACATTAAAGAGAGGATTTGTGGAATCCTTTGCATTCATTAGTCATTAGTGGCAATATGGGAGTGAATATCTCTCTTCAAGTGAAATATCTCTGTTTAAACAAAGGTGAAATGAGTGTAAAAATATCACTCATCCACTCCCCCAAGCTTAAACCTGATCATCCTCGAGAAATATAAAGATAACTATGAAGCATAAGGATCTTAGTTGTTTAAACCAAATTAATGAGAATGTTTTGGTTCACTTACGACCGGTATGCCTAGATAGCCCTCTGCTTATTGACCTGGAAACTTAGCATAGATATAGCGGTGGCATGGTTATAGTTCAAGTGTTAGTGAAGCAAAGATAATCAACACAAAGTTCTTGATCTACTAGATAAAACAACTTTGCAACACTTCATCTCATTTAATCTAGACAACACCTGCTTGCCGGGAATGCACATATGTCTGTTTCTAAGAACCTACATATGGGTTGTGAGCAACCACTCTTTGAGAGTTCGGCCAGGGACTGAACACATCTAACTATCCTAAGTCATGAATCAAATGTATTGTATGAACCCGAAGAACTACCGAGGTTTGGGCCACCTTCTTGGTGTAATACCCTACTCCTGCTTTGTTGTATTGCAATGTTAGAGAGCTATAATGAGTGTGTTACAATGGTGAAAAGATCGACCTCACCGAGGCCTCGGTCTCCTCAATTTATAGTTGTCACGTCCAATATGCTATCCTATCCTCACGGAAACTTAGAAGTCTCAACAAGGATAGGAGCGCATATCAGAGACGCTTTTACAAGGTGAATATCGTTACAAATACATGTACTGAAGAGAAGACTATACAAGATGTCGGCTTACACTCGCCACAAGCTACGACATGAATATTTCAATACATCAATACATAGATCATACACAAGATCAAGATCCGACTATTTATGAAATCAAATGAAAGAGAAGATGACGTCCACCCTGCTAATCCCAGGCGGACAACCTGGAACCCATCCTATGATCGATGAAGAAGAAGAACTCCAAATATAATCAAGCATCGCTCTCACGTCAAAGCATCACATTAACTGTACCTACACCTATTATTGTAGAAATCTGTGAGCCACGGGGACTCAACAATCTCATTACCAAGGCTCCTGTTACCGTCATGGTTTGAAGCCGAGTGAGAAACGACCCTAGCCGTTTCTTGGACGCCTCCGAGGCGCCATCGACGCTTTCGAGTGCCAGTCACTCGACTACTAAAACCTCACGGATTCGGGGGCTACTGATGAGGTTGCCTACCATGGGTAGGGTCACATGACTAACATCTAGGGCCGACCTGTGGTCCCACATTAACATTAAAGCCCCTAGGCTAAAGATGCATTCGGATGCACATGAAGATCCACTCGGATCGTTCATGTCACTCGGACGTCCAGATGGGAGCTCAGGCGGTTCAGGAGATGCAGTGCCCGAGGGTCTTGAAGAGACACTCCCTGTGTTGTTAATATTACATTACCAGTAACGCTCTGCTTAATCAACCATTCCTGTAATGCTACATTGATTAACATTAATAGCCTTGATGATGGCGCTCGGCCGGTGGTGGCGCACTCTATATAAGCCACCCCCGGGCGCCAGAGCAATGGTTCCGACCTCTTGTAATCCATTACTCCCCATAAGCAAACACTAAGCCTCCGGGCTCGAGACATAAAGCTTTTACCACTTCCGAGTGGGGCCGGAACTCGTACACATCCGAGTGAACATCCGCGCCGTAGCTAGGCTTTGCCCCTTCGTTCGTTCCCCTGGTACTATTGTAAGGCTAATTCCCTCGACAGTTGGCACCCACCGTGGGGCTGCGCGTCTAGCGAATTCCGGCGCAGGTGGAATTTTCATTTTCTCGATCATCATGATGACATTCGGCGGCGAGATCCTCTTCAGTTCCCTCAGCTTCATCGCTGACGATTCGGCATGGCTACAGGAAGCGCCACTGGACACCGATGCGTTACCCGCCCGAGGTGCAACGCATTTTAGCACGACGACGTTTGGAGTTCTTCTTCGACAACCGTCCACGCCGTACCAATCGACATCTCCATCTCCCGCTGCGGCTCGACGCAAACGCTCCGGGCGCTCGCGGCTGCAGCGCTGGATCAAGTATGTTGTAGCACTCCAGGACGCGGTCGGGCAAGTGGCCGTGCTCAACTCCGTTGAGTCCGTCCACGGCCTTTTCCCTTCATCCGGTGATGAATCTTCTGATGCATCCGAGCGCGAGAGCAGCGGAGATGCTGCGGAGGTCTTGATGGCCGGTACGACCCGGAGTGCCCCTCCTCCCTGGTATTCCGCGGGAGATACCCGCGAACGAGACGGTGACCGCAACAACGCTGGCTCCGACGCCTACATCCCTTAACCCCTCACTCGGGAGCAGCGGGAGGAAATTAGGCGCAGGAACGATCAAGTTCTTCTCACTCCCATCGCGGGAACTACCCCAGATGAGTTGGCCCTAGAGGCTGCGCGCCATGCCACCCTGGCTGAACGCGAGCGACTCGAGCGACTCCAACAGTCACTCGACGAGCGTGCGGCAAGGGAGCGACCCAGTTCCAGTCGCAGTCGCCTTCAACTTTTCCCAGAAGATTGGCCATACACCATCCCGGTGATGCGCACGCCATTTTTGAACATAGCTGCGGCTACTAGGATTGCCGATTCAATCCAGCCGTCTGACTCGGTGGCCGGTGAGGGCATTCGGCAGATCCAGGCCCTGCAGAAAACTGCTCTGCAGCAAACTCCGAGGTATCACAATCACACGAACGAATTCACAGCAAGTCTGTTCGTGCGGACACAGTCCAGTCTGCTCACAGTCCTCTCGCGCCAAGGAAAGACCGGCGAACTCCTCCTCTTCCGAGAGGTCCGCACGGAGGACGCTGACGCGATGACCATAACGTTCGTCGGACGCCCCCTCCGAGGGGCGGTTCATACAGCCAACGTCCATATGACGGCGGTCGGCCTATCACAAGGGACCATGAACGAAGCCCTGTCCGGCAAAGAGGTTACGGAGAAAATGACCAGAGACCACCGCAGTTCAACGCCAGGTCCATCATCACTCAGCAAGTAATTGATCGGAACAGAGACAACAGGGACCGAGTGAGCGGTTGGGGTATTACCGGTCTCGGGTGCTTTAGCAGATACATTCGGGAGGCTGAGATACCCTCCAATTACCAGTTAGCGACTGGAATCAGTAAGTTCAACGGCGAATCGAAGCCGGAGACTTGGCTCGAGGATTATCGAGTGGCTGTTCAGATCGGCGGCGGCAACGATTTCGTTGCGATGAAGCACCTTCCACTCATGTTGGAAGGATCCGCGCGAGCGTGGCTGAATCAACTGCCCGCTAATTGCATATACTGTTGGGAAGATTTGGCCTGAGTGTTCGTCAAGACATTCGAAGGCACGTACAAGCGCCCGGGTGGATTGACAGAACTGCAGCACTGCGTCCAGAAGAGCAACGAGACTCTCCGTGAGTACATCCAGTGCTAGAGCACGCTGCACAACACTATGGAAAATGTAACGGAGCATCAGGCCGTGTGCGCCTTTAAGGCAGGTACTTGGTATTGGGAACTGATCCTGAAATTCGGTCGAGCTGGGGATCTGTCCCTCAGTCGGGCCATGGAAATGGCGAATAAGTACTCCAATGGCGAAGAAGAAGACCGCCTTCGTAGCGGCAAAGGGCGAGCTGGCAACGCCCCTCAATCGGGGGGCAACGCTGGGAAAAATCAGAAGCGAAAGGCCGATGCCTCTGGCAAGGCAGAGGTGGCAGCCGTTCAAGGGCAAGGCCAAGGCAAACCCAAATCAAAGAAAAAGAAGAAAGAGTGGACTCCCAAGAAGAAGTCCGACTCCAAATCCGACATTCTTGATCAACCTTGCCAGATTCATACCAAGACGGATGAAGAAGGCAACGTTGTGCTCCCAAAGCACACCACTCGGGAATGTCGCCTGCTGAAGCAGGAGATGGGCACGGAGCCCTCGAGTGAGAAAGGCGATGTTGAGGATGATGAAGGTACTCCCGAGTACCCACAAGTCGATAAGGTCCTGATGATCTTCGCTGACGTCGAGAGCAAGAGATACTTGAAGGTTGTCAATCGGGAAGTTAACATGGTAGTTCCGACTGCCACCAAATACCTCAACTGGACGAAGACTCCTGTTACTTTCGACCAGTCCGACCATCCGCCTCACATAGCCACCCCTGGGAGGCAGGCGCTGGTCGTTGACCCGGCTGTGAGTGGCGTCCGACTGTGTAAAGTCTTGATGGACGGAGGCAGCGGACTCAATATAATCTACGCTGACACGCTTAAGGCGATGGGCATCCCGATGTCCCAATTGAGCAAGAAACATGCATTTCCATGGGATTGTCCCTGGGAAGAAGGCAGAATCACTTGGCCAGATCGCTCTGGACGTCGTGTTCGGAAGCGAAAAGAATTTCCAGAAAGAACGGTTAACCTTTGAGGTGGTGGACTTTCGCAGCGCTTACCATGCCATCCTGGGTAGGCCCGCCTACGCACGTTTCATGGCCAGACCATGTTACGTGTATCTCAAACTAAAAATGCCAGGGCCGAAAGGCGTGATCACTGTGACTGGCGACTGGAAGATAGCCGAGGAGTGCCTCCAGCAGGGCTCCAAAATCGCCAACGAGCAGGTGCTCGCAGTCGAGCTCGAAGGATACAAGAAAGAGGTGGACACGGCCGACTTGCTTAGGTCAAAACGGCCAGCTTCTGAACCAGCTTTTCAGTCGGCCGGCGAGACCAAGCATGTCCATGTTCATCCGAATGATCCAAGTGGCGCTCCGACGAACATCTCCACGTCACTCGGGGAGAAATAGGAAGCCGAGCTCATCCAGTTCCTTCGTGAGAACTGGGACATCTTCGCATGGAAGCCGTCTGACATGCCCGGTGTTCCCAGGGGACTGGCTGAGCACCGACTCCGAACCGATCCCAAGGTCAAGCCAGTCAAAGAGTACTTGCGTCGATATTCCGTCGAGAAGCGCAAGGCGATTGGCGAAGAAATAGCTCGGCTCCTAGCTGCCGAGTTCATTCGCGAGGTATACCACTCCGAGTGGCTCGCGAATGTTGTTTTGGTGCCAAAGAAGGACAAATCACTCCGCATGTGTATTGACTTCAAACACCTCAATCGGGCATGCCCAAAAGATCATTTTCCTTTACCCCGCATAGATCAAATAGTGGAATCTACTACCGGATGCGAACGTCTGTCGTTCCTGGATGCGTACTCCGGGTACCACCAGATACGAATGTACGGGCCTGATGAAATAAAGACGACATTCATCACCCCATTCGGGTGTTTCTGCTATGTCACTATGCCATTCGGCCTAAAGAATGCTGGCGCTACTTTCCAGCGCATGATCCAGAAATGCTTGCAAAAGCAGACCAGTCGGAACGTGGAGGCTTATATGGACGATATCGTGGTCAAGTCTAGGAAAGGTTCTGACCTCCTAACCGCTCGCTGAAACCTTCGCGAACCTACGATGCTTCGGAATAAAGTTGAATCCAGCTAAGTGCACATTCGGAGTGCCTGCCGTAAAGTTGCTCGGTTTTCTCGTTTCCGAACGTGGGATCGATGCCAATCCAGACAAAATCGGCGCTATAGTCCGAATGAAGCAACCAGAATGCCTACATGACATACAAAGGCTGACAGGTTGCCTTGCGTCCCTAAGCCGATTCATATCGAGACTCGGTGAGAAGGCACTGCCTCTTTACCGACTGATGAAAAAGTCTGACAAGTTCGAGTGGACTCCATAAGCACAAGCCGCATTCGAAGAACTCAAGGCATTGCTTTCCACCCAGCCGGTGTTAGCTGCTCCGGGCAGCCAGGAACCTTTACTCCTGTACATCGTGACTACTAGCCAAGTGGTGAGTACCGTCCTTGCCGTAGAGCGCGAGGAGCCAGGAAAAACATTCAAGGTTCAAAGACCCATATATTACATCTCAGAAGTATTGACCCCCTCCAAGCAAAGGTACCCGCACTATCAAAAGCTGGTCTATGGTATTTACCTGACCGTTAAAAAGGTGGTTCACTATTTCCAAGACAACTCAGTCACGGTCATTAGCAACGCTCCCCTGTCAGAGATCTTGCATAACAGAGACGCTGCAGGCCGAGTGGCGAATTGGGCAATTGAGCTCCTTCCATTGGAGATCAACTTTGAAGCCAAGAAAGCAATCAAGTCCCAGGCATTGGTTGATTTTATGGCCGAGTGGATTGAGCAAGAGCAGCCAACCCCAAGCGTCCCCGAGCACTGGACTATGTTCTTTGACGGATCCAAGATGCTCAATGGCTCGGGGGCTGGCATGGTTCTCGTTTCTCCCAAAGGAGACCGGCTGAACTATGTCCTCCAAATCCATTTCGATTCATCAAACAATGAGGCCAAGTACGAAGCCCTCCTGTACGGGCTCCGTATGGCCATCTCACTCGGCATTCGTTGTTTGATGGTCTACGGCGATTCAGACCTTGTTGTCAACCAAGTGATGAAAGAGTGGGACATTCGGAGCCCAGCTATGACCGGTTACTGCAATGTGGTCAGAAAACTGGAGAAGAATTTTGAAGGTTTGGAGCTGCATCACATTCCTCGCGCAAAGAATCAGGCGGCGGATGACCTGGCAAAGATTGGGTTCACTCGGCGGGCAGTTCCCAAGGACATATTCCTTGAACATCTGCGCGCCCCAACAATTGCAGAAGATCCTTTCACAGAGGAGCCCCCGCAAGCAGTCGGTCCATCAAATCCGACTGAGGTTGACGTCCCAGCCGTGGTCGACCTAGTCCACGAAATGCTGGTAATCACTCTCGAGTGGACTCAACCTTATTTGGCATACTTGCTCCGGCAAGAACTTCCCGAAGACGAAGAAGAAGCTCGCCAAATCGTCCGTCGATCCAAGGCGTTCGAAGTTTTGGGGGATCAGTTATACAAGAAAAGCACTACAGGAGTCGTTCAGAAATGCATCTCCCCGGAGGAAGAACTGCAGATCTTACACGAGACTCACTCGGGATCTTGTGGCCATCACGCGTCCTCCCGGACATTGGTCGCCAAGGCCTTCCGAACGGGTTTTTATTGGCCCCGAGCCAATGAGGCAATAAGAGATTTGGTCGATCTGTGTGTCAGGTGTCAATTCTATAAGAACAAATCCCACAAGCCTGTGTCCGCGCTAAAGACGATCCCTCTCACTTGGCCGTTTGCCGTGTGGGGTCTCGACATGGTCGGGCCTCTGCGGACTGGAACGAGTGGATTCACCCACCTGCTTGTGGCGGTCGACAAGTTCACCAAGTGGGTTGAGGCGAAGCCCATCAAAAGCTTGGATTCGGCTACTGCTGTCAGTTTCATTCGGCAGATCATTTTTCAGATTTGGCGTGCCGCATGACATCATCATAGATAACGGGAAGAACTTCGATTCAGACGAGTTTCGTGAGTTCTGCTTCTCCCAGGGCACTCGGGTTAACTATGCCTCAGTGGCTCACCCACAGTTGAATGGACAGGCAGGACGAGCAAACGGGATGATCCTCCTGGGGCTGAAGCCTCGATTGATGAGGGACATGAAGTACGCTGCAGGGGCCTGGGTCGAAGAGCTGCAATCCTTCTTATGGGGCATACGAACAACCCCGAACCGCTCTACAAAGCGCACTCCTTTCTTCATGGTGTACGGATCAGAAGCCGTGCTGCCGAGTGATCTTCAACACAATTCCCCCCGAGTGGAACAATACGATGAAGCCGAAGCTGAAGCAGCACGTCAAGATGGCCTGGACCTCTTGTAGGAAAAGAGGGAGTTAGCCCTCATCAGATCGATGCTTTATCAGCAAGATTTGAGGCGTTACCATGACAGACAGGTCAAGGGGCGAGCTTTCCAGGAGGGAGATCTTGTTCTCCGACTGGACCAACAAAAACCCCATAAGTTGGCGCCTCCGTGGCAAGGGCCATAAGCGATCTCCAAAGTCCTACACAATGGAGCCTACTGGCTTTACAATATCAAGGATGGCGTAGAAGAGCCTCGAACTTGGAACGCGGACCTACTTCGCAAGTTCTACACGTAAAACACGACGACTTCAGTTTGTCATTCCCATAATGAATCCGAGTGATCTCGATGAATAAAGTTTTGTTCCTTTATATTTTGTTGAAATTTAACTCCTTTTCACTCTGGTGAATTAATCTCCCTTATCACGAGTGGGTACAAAATACTTAGCTGCGACCCCGTATCGCCTGAGTTAAAAACCGCTTCGAGTGGGACATCCTCCACACTCGGACGCTAAGATGGACAGGACCATCATTGTTCTCATGAACAACTCCAAGTGCGGGTCTCGCCCACACTCGGGGGATTAGCTGCGACCCCGTATCGCCTAAGTTAAAAACCGCTTCAAGCGGGACATCCTCCACACTCGGACTCTAAGATGGACAGGACCATCATTGTTCTCATGAACAACTCCGAGTGCGGGTCTCGCCCACACTCGGGGGCTTAGCTGCGACCCCGTATCACCTAAGTTAAAAACCGCTTCGAGTGGGAAATCCTCCACACTCGGACGCTAAGATGGACATGACCATCATTGTTCTCATGAACAACTCCGAGTGCAGGTCTCGCCCACACTCAGGGGCTTAGCTGCGACCCCGTATCGCCTAAGTTAAAAACCGCTTCGAGTGGGACATCCTCCACACTCGGATGCTAAGATGGACATGACCATCATTGTTCTCATGAACAACTCCGAGTGCGGGTCTCGCCCACACTCGGGGGCTTAGCTGCGACCCCGTATCGCCTAAGTTAAAAACCGCTTCGAGTGGGACATCCTCCACACTCGGACGCTAAGATGGACAGGACCATCATTGTTCTCATGAACAACTCCGAGTGCGGGTCTTGCCCACACTCGGGGGCTTAGCTGCGACCTCGTATCACCTAAGTTAAAAACCGCTTCAAGTGGGACATCCTCCACACTCGGACGCTAAGATGGACAGGAGCATCATTGTTCTCATGAACAACACCGAGTGCGAGTCTCGCCCACACTCGGGGGCTTAGCTGCGACCCCGTATCGCCTAAGTTAAAAACCGCTTCAAGTGGGAAATCCTCCACACTCGGACCCTAAGATGGACATGACCATCATTGTTCTCATGAACAACTCCGAGTGCGGGTCTCGCCCACACTCGGGGGCTTAGCTGCGACCCCGTATCGCCTAAGTTAAAAACGCTTCGAGTGGGACATTCTCCACTCTCGGACGCTAAGATGGACAGGACCATCATTGTTTTCATGAACAACTCCGAGTGCGGGTCTCACCCACACTCGGGGGCTCAGTTGCGACCCTGTATCGCCTAAGTTAAAAACCGCTTCAAGTGGGACATCCTCCACACTCGGACGCTAAGATGGACAGGACCATCATTGTTCTCATGAACAACTCCGAGTGCGTGTCTCACCCACACTCGGGGGCTTAGCTGCGACCCCGTATCGCCTAAGTTAAAAACCACTTCGGTAGGACATCCTCCACATTCGGATGACAAGATGGATAGGACCATCATTGTTCGCTTGAACTTCTCCAAGTACGGATCTCGCCCACGCTCGGGGACTTAGCTGTGACCCCGTGTCGCCTAAGTTTTAAATCATTTAGAGTGTGAGTGTCATTCACACTCGAGGACTTAGTTGCGATCCTGTAGTCATCTAAGTATAAACATTCAGAGATCAAAGATCGAATGAAGTTAAGGCAAATAGAAACTGCGTCGCTCGAAGCGAAAGTACGGATAAAGGTACGGGCGACAGGAGCCTCATGCTCATTCAAAATCTTACGGTTACAACTACCACTCGGCCTTCCGAGGCAAAAGCTTAAAGAGTTTTTAGCCCGACGATCACTCGGGGTAGGGAGGAACCACCGCTTCAACAAAGGTGTCCAGGTCGATGCTGTCTGCGATCTGAGTGGCAGCTTCCATAAACATCTCCATGAAGTCTTCAAGCTTGGCGTGCTTCCTGTTAGCGACCTCCAGGGACTTCAACTTCTTCTCGTCCACTCCCTTGCAGTGGACACGGACGAGCGAGAGGGCGATGTCAGCTCCAGCTCGGGCCGCTGACTTTTTCCAGGCTTTCACTCGGCTCGGTACATCTCTTACTCGGGTGAGAGCGGATTCCAGATCCTTTGAAGGTTCCTCGTGAGAAAAGACATCCCGATCAATGTCCGAGACAGCGGCGCTCAGCCTCTTAATGTACGCAGTCACTTGATCGACGCGTTCTTCCAAACGGAGAATGGCCATAGCAGCGCTATCCTGGAGCAGCTCTCGGGACGGGTCCAACTCCTTCTCGATCTTGTCAGTCTCCTCAGCAACATCGTCGCAGAAATCTGGGTCCCGTTGAATGAAGTAAAGAATCAGAGGTGAACAAAATTCATTCAGCTAAACAAGGTTGCACAAGAATCACTCGGGAATGTTTACCTTTGAGCTTTTCGCTCGCGGTGTCGCCGAATTCTTCGACAAACTGCTCCAGCTCGGCTTTCTTGGCAGTGATGCGCTCGAGCTTGGTCTCCCACTCAGCGTACGACTTCTTCAACTCAACAAGCTCCTCCCTGGACTTCTTCACATCAACCTCTATAGTTTTCTACTCTTCGTCCAGCTTCTCGACTGCCTTCAGCTTCTCCTCGGCCTCCTTGGTCTTTCGGCTGGCCTCCTTCTGGGCAGCTGCCAGATCTGTTTCTTTCTTCTCAAGGGCCGTCTTCACGGTTTCTAAAGAAATAGAATTCTTCAGCCTCTCGACAAGTTTACGATTTTCGCCATGAAGATCTGATGAAGTAGACTCAGTCGGACAGGGAGGAAGAGCAGTTATTGCAGCAGTCGGACAGGATGAACATACCTTCGATTGCCTTTTTCTCCTGCTCCAATTGGGCGTTCTTGGCTTTTTCGGCTTCAAGGTTGAGGCGCAGGGCCTGCACCTCCTTCTCCAGAGCATTGTAGTGGCTCCCGAGCTCAAAAATAGCCTACAAACAGGAAACAAAGGAAAAATGTTAGTCAAACTTTGACTCAGACTCTAAGACTCCCGCCGACTGCTTCAGTCAACGGCAGTCTCGGGGACTACACCCAGTGGGTGCGCTCAGCGCACCCCCACTAGAAGATCAAATACAAGACTTTTCTTCAAGATTAACAATGGATCAAACACCAAATTCATTCGGACTCTTAGACTCCTGCCGACTGCTTCAGTCGACGGCAATCTTGGGGACTACACCTAGTGGGTGCGCTCAATGCGCCCCCAATGGAACCCAGAAACACCCAGCAGGTGTGCTCAGATGCAAACCTACTCGGGACAAAAAGTAAAAATGAAAGACATACGGACCAAAATTCATGACTGGGGAAGGTACTTATGAGAGTACTTACTCAGAAATTCTTCTGCAACGCCTCGCTCGCATCGTACGCCGTCTTCATCCATTCGCTCATCACCTCCAGCTGGATCAACGCCTCTTTGCTCGCTCCTACCTGATCCTCCGGGACGCAGTGTAGCGCGAAGATGTTGTTCACGGGAGGAGTCGGCAAGGAGGATGACGTATCAGTTCCGAGTGCGGCTCCGGCTCCGGCTCCCGAGCTGGCCCCTCGTGCCAACACCAAGGCATCGACAGGCGATGACTCCTGCATCACAACGTCCGCGTTGGCAGAAGGGTTCGGCAGGTTAACCTTGTCGTCCGCATCGATGTCGATCACTTCACGCGGGGCTACAAGTGTTCAAAAGCACTCAGAAATAAGCAGAAAGTAAACCACGACGTGCGCCCGAGAGAATCCGAAGCTTACCTTTTGAAGACGCAACATCGACATTGGCCTGCTCCTTCTCCAGAGTGTGGGGATAAGGTGAAGCAGTTGAAGTGTCAGAACTGCAAAGGAAACACTCGTATTACCACATCATTCGGTTGAATTTAGACAACAACTGTCGAAGTGGAGATACTTACGCTGAGGCCACGGGAATGGTCATCTTGATCTTCGGGAGAGGGACTGCCTTCCGAGGTTTGGTTGTGGTGACTTTGGCCTGTTTTGCCACCTTCTCGGGCGACGAGGCAAGTTCTCCATGCCCACGCTTCGAGCTGCAAGTTGGGAGGACAGACCCAGTCGGCTTGACGACTTTTGACCCCTTGGGACCGCCACCGCGGACTCCTGGGTCCTGGCGCGCCTTGGAACGGACCTCATGCAGACGATCGTCCAAGCGCGAGGATTCCACTTCGTCGCTGTCGTCTGAGCCATCTTCCTCATCATCATCCTAGTCGTCTTCTTCATATTCACCTGCTTCTGCCAAGTCCTCCGGATGGTCGGTGTCACTTGCTACATCAACTGGGCCTCGGTCCACAATTGGCACCTGGCTGTTCATCCCGTGAAAGGCTGCCGAATGAAGAACATGTCAATCAGGTCGATTGCAATAAGTACGTAAATATCACTCGGATGATGGACCTTCAAAAATTACCTCATTCGTCGGATTCTCTGATGAGAGTGGAGCCACCAGCCTGCTCCCTCTGGGGTTGTCACGTGCCGGGGTGATCGCCTTGATCTTGGCCTCCACCATATCTGCTTTGAACTCCTCCGGGTGCGTTCGGGTGGTGTCATCCGGCCCGGTGTATTCCCACAGGGGGTGAGCCCAAGCTTGCAGTGGTTGAATCCTCCTCTAGAGAAAAACCTCCAGTAAGTCGAGGCCGTTGATACCTTTCTACACCAGAGCCACCAGTGCTATCACCAGGATGTCCACCTGTGTCTTCTCATCCTTGGTCACAGTCAGCCTGGGGACTGGCCGAATGTGTTCAGACGTATACGGTGGAAGTCCCGACTGACCTTCGCCGACTAGAACATCCTGGAAGTAAAACCAGTTTTCCTGCCAGCCCCTCACCGAATCTGGAAATGTCATCCGTGGGAAGCAAACCTTTCCCCGCAGCTAGATTCACAGACCCCCACACAGCTGAGCTACGTTTGTTTTATCCTCTCACAGAGTGGGCGTCTTCACAGTCATCACTTGGCAGGTGAAAAGATGTTTGAATAAACCCCAATGGGGATGACAGCCCAAGAAATTTTCGCAGAGGGAAACGAATGCGGCTAAGTAAACGACAGTGTTGGGAGCGATGTGATGGAGTTGAGCGCCAAAGAAATCCAGGAATCTACGGAAGAATGGATGAGGCAGAAGGGAGAAACCCCGCTCGAGGTGAGTTACCAGGAGCACGCGCTCGTTCCCCTTCAGCGAAGGCTCATCCTCGCCCGCCCCCGATAACCGCCAACTCCCCTCAGACAGGAGTCCCTGGCTCTCCAGCTCAAGCATCCAGGCCTTGGTGACCCGCGATGGCAGCCATTCGCCTTGGGTCCATCCCGCCGGCGCGCTAGTGCTTGAGGAGGAGACACGCGAGGTCTTCTTCGCCCACTCGGCCTTCGCAGTCGCCCCTCGCATCCTCTCTGGCGAGCTTGGGACTGGTCTGCGACAAGAGCACGGTGGAAGGGTCGCGTACGGGCATCAGAGAAGACGAAGGAGGGGGCGGAAAGTGAGATCTGTTTCACCCCCAACAGTGCCTTCGCCTTTTATACCAAAAATCGGGCGAGATCTCTGGCCGTCAATCCGTAAATGGAGCGAGATCTACGGATCCACTATTCAGAACCTCGGGGACACGTGGTGAAAATCTTGGCATAGAAATCGAGGCGTCGTGCCCACTACCCCCAATTTCCGCAACGTGACCGTTCTATTGCACGCCCGCGCGCGTCCTTTGCGATTTCGAACGTGCGGGAATTTCTTCATGCCTTAAATGGGACGAGCTCCGCACTCCGAGGAGCCCGTCGGTTCGCTCTTATAAACCGAGTGGCCAACTTGTTTCTAGCTAAACATTCGGATGTAATTATCGGACATTCGGACCGTTTCTTCCGAGAAATGCTTCGATTTCATATGACAGCATTGCATAATCAAGCTGAGAAATTCGGTCAGAAAATGTTAATCCTGAATCCGTCATGGTTTGAAGCCAAGTGAGAAACGACCCTAGCATTTCTTGGACACCTCCGAGGCGCCGTCGACGCTTCCGAGTGCCGGTCACTCGACTACTAAAACCTCATGGATTTGGGGGCTACTGATGAGGTTGCCTACCATGGGTAGGGTCATAGGACTGACATCTAGGGCCCACCTATGGTCCCACATTATCATTAAAGCCCCTAGGCTAAAGATGCATTCAGATGCACATGAAGATCCACTCGGATCGTTCAAGTCACTCGAACATCCAGATGGGAGCTCAGGCGGTTCAGGAGACGCAATGCCCGAGGGTTTTGAAGAGACACTCCCTGTGTTGTTAATATTATGTTACCAGTAACGCTCCGCTTAATCAGCCGTTCCTGTAACGCTACATTGATTAGCACTAATAGCCCTGATGATGGCGCTCGGCCGGTGGTGGCACACTCTATATAAGCCACCCCCGGGCGCCAGAGCAAGGGTTCTGACCTCGTGTAATCCATTACTCTCCATAAGCAAACACTAAGCCTCCGAGCTCGAGATGTAGGGCTTTTACCACTTCCGAGTGGGGCCTAAACTCGTACACATCCGAGTGAACATCCGCGCCGTATCTAGGCTTCGCCCCTTCGTTCGTACCCCTGGTACTATTGTTAGGCTAATTCCCTCGACAGGTATCAAGACTAGCAAAGCTTAATGGGCGAGGAAAGGATAAGTGATGAGGTTGCAGCAGCACTAAACATTTTTATCTTGTCAACTTACGAGTACAAGAATAAGAAGAGTGATCTATGCATAAACGGACGTGAACTAGTTATGATCAAGAAGTGATCGTGAACACCTACTTACGGGTCAATCATAACACCACCCTGTTCTCTTCCCGAACTGCCTCGAAAAGAGATGATCACGGTTACGCACACGATTGGTGTATTATAATTGGGTTTACTTCAAGTTTTTCGGGTATTATAAAGTTTCCAAGTTTCCACATAACCACGGACACGACTTCTCAAAAGATTTAACCATGCAGGGTTGCTCCAAATCATCCATCACAAAATATCCACAAGTTGCGGTGGAAAACCTCAATCGCGGGATAGCTCGAAGTGTCCTCGGAATCCCGTTGCACAAGACATTCGTCAAAGGTAAACAAATCTAGCAAGACCTCCCAGCAGGCCAGATCCGGATAGGAGCCGCACATATCTCGTTCTCAGGGCACTACCGGATGAGCACTACATACGATGGCCAAATTAAACACCCAAGTTGCCCCAGGGTGGCTTCGCAAGTGGCCCTAGTTTGGATCAGCACTCATGAGGAGCAGTGGCCCGGTTTGGTTATTAATTAGCCAACGGGGTAATTACTCGCTATGCAAGTTTTATTAGTTATGGAAATTTTAACACCAATGTTGCGCATTGCCGGAAGAGGTTTGTCCCAAAACAAATTGTCAAGGGGGTCCACATAAGAACCCCAAGCATGTTAGGAGCACTCAATATGGAACATAACACCGGTAATCGGAACTAAGCTGGCAAGAGTGGAACAAAACACCAAGCAAAAGGCCGAGCCTTTCATTCTTTACTAAGTGTATAGGTGCATTAATTAAAATAAGCAAGATATTGTTATGGGATCCCTATTGTTATACCCATGACGTCCATGTCCCAACATGGAACAAACTGCACCTGCAACTAGCAACACTATAAGAGGGGCTGAGCAAGTGGTAACATAGCCAAACAATGGTTTGCTGGGAAGGTGGAAGGTTAGAGTCTTATCATGGCATTTTGGGAGCCTTGACAAACAAGTGGTAGGTAGCAAGACATAGCGATAGAAACGAGACAACTAGCATAGCAATGATAGTAGTGATATCCAAGGTAATGGTCATCTTGCCTGGAACCCCGATTGGAAGAAGAATGAATCCGTGAAGTAGATGAACGGGCGCAGTCAAACGAATCCTCACACTTCGAAACGTTATCAGAACTCTAGCGTGAGGAAGTGAAACCAGAAAGAAGCAAACAACACATGGTAAACACACAAGCATAATCACGACATGATACACAATCCAGTATGCTGCAAGTCCATTTAAAGATGCATGGCGTGGCAAAGTGCAACAATCAAATACTACACATTAGGTGAAGCTCAATATGAACGAGTTGCATATTGACGCAACTCCACATTTGATTTATTTAGTTCACTCCCGTTTATTTACTCGACAAGTTTAAATGTTGGTTAACATGGAAATAGGTGAAGCACAAGTAAACTACCTATCTAGGCAAGTTTAAATGAGATCGGAAACAACAAATAACAATTCTGGAAAATCCCCATATGCAATTTTTCGAATTCGGTACTATTCCTTTCTAAAACATATTTTATACTTATTGAGCAGGAAAATAAAGTGCACCAAGTTATTCTAGACGTTTTCAGAGTCAAGTTACATATATAATTTATTTAATTCGGAGCGATGGTTATTTAGTTATGAAATAAACCATTTTACAAGCTATTAGGCAATTTTAATTCAAACAACAATTTTAATGTTGTTAACTTGCATGAGAATTCCATATTCAAATTGTTTTGCAAAATTATGAAAATGGTAGCATAAAATGATCTGGAGCATTTGTCATCATGGCGGAAAGAAATGGGTGACATGGCGATGATAACGGAAATGGTGCTGTGGCAACATTCCGATGATCCGGTAACTTGTTGAGATACTGGTCAAAAGAACAAATGTGGCGTGCGGAACGTTCAAGAGTGACGGGGAGTGATCCCGGTTACCGGGTGTCCCACGTGTCGTTGGCATGGAAAAAGAGGGGCAACATGCAACAAACAATCGCAAACGGTGCAAACATGCGGTTCATCTCGTACATCAAACATGCATTCGTTCACCGGCGTCGTCTCGGGGTTATACCTTTGAAGCGTGCATTCGAGGTGGATCACATTCTGAGCGGCATAGATGTTAATCGGGTCGTCGTGGACGTCGTGGAAGTAGTGGTAGATTATGGCGATGGTAGAGCTACACATTTTAGAGAAGAAACTTGATGCATCTAAGGTCCTCGAGGTCGACGGTAGTCGTACACGGCGGTGGTATTCGTTCGGGTGTCGGACATGATGGTCTTTGACGAATTCCAAAGGGTACTTGACAGTCCAACGAGGCGAAGCCGGGAGGACTCAGTTGATGAACTTGGTGGTCTTGGCGATCCAAAACTTCGTGAGTGCAAGGAGGTCACGCCTTGCATCGTTCTTCATGGTCGGGCCAGAGCCATGGAGGTACTTGGCTATTGTGCTTTCAAATCTAGGGTCCTTCCATGGCCATACCACGTAGGTGCACAGGGTAGCAACATGGAACAAGCCGTGGAGACGGCTTCGTCTGCTCACGACAACAACCTTGATCGGGGCTACCATGGTCAAGCTTGAGCAGGGAGGTGGCGTGCATGGGAGATGGTCGTGGAGGTAGGTGAAGCTCCGACGGAGGCTGAGCAGTGACGCGGAGGAGTTGCTGGTGATGGCGTGTGTCGGTGTCAAAACCGGCGGATCTCGGGTAGGGGGTCCCGAGCTATGAGACTAGGATCGATGGTAACAAAGGGACGAAGGAGACGATGTTTACCCAGGTTCGGGCCCTCCTATGGAGGTAAAACCCTACGTCCTGCTTGATTAATTTGATGGTATGAAGGTTACAGAGTTGATCTACCTCGAGATCGACTAGCTAAAACCCTAGATGAGCTTTTGTGTCCTACGATATAAAACCCTCCCGGTTTATATAGACACCGGGGGGTACCTAGGGTTTACACATGATGGGCCTCCTGCCGAGAATGGAGATGTTGACCTTCTCATCTTCACTTGGAGTGCACGACGCGCCTCGGGGCTCCCTTCTAGAATGTGGAGTCTTGATGTGTCCGGCCCTTCTTCAGAGCACGGCCCATCAAGCCGGCCTATTGAGAGATGAGCCAACGGCCCGAGGACCCCTTAGTTCGGGACTCCCTCAGTAGCCCCCGAACTAGCCCCCAACGCCAAGGGTCTCAGCTCCAGCTGCTTCATATGATCAGAGTCTTCGGCTTGCAGGGTGAGTTCTTCTTCCCTTTCCATGATCGGCTGAGATTAGTTCGGTTTCTGATGACACGTATTTCTTCCGATCATATGATTGACCAAGCACCAGGAATTGCTTAGCCCCGAAGGCCAACCGCCAAAGTGTAAATAGTGTTTTCTGACACCCCCTTCTGAGGAAGGGTCATGGCCTACCACGACCACTGAGCCAGTTACAAAAACTCGATTTGCGGTTCGAGGCCGTTTTTATAGCGACACGACTTATCAATGCGCAGATCGTGCTCCGTTTTACACGGGATATGATTAATCTCCACACGCGCACAACGGAACGCATGTCTTCAGAAGCGGAGGGATTTGCGGCGCGGTAAGCGAGGCTAATCGGTGACACGTCCCATAAAAAGGGAAAAAACCCCAAGGCCTATTCACGCTTCCCATTCGCATCCTCCGCCTCCTCAATCTCTCCAAGCTCCGAGAGCCCAGATCCAGTTCCCCCTCGCCTTCTCCTCCGAGCTCAGCTATGGCGGGTTCGGGCTCCATGGGCAAGTGGGACGCCTCCACAGTCATCGACCATGATATCCGGGAGCTGAAGCTCGTCGGTTACCTCCCCGCCAGCGTCTTCCACCGCGCCCCGGAGAAGAACCAGGTGATTCCCACCCCAAGGCAGGCAAGAGGGTGGTGTTCGTCCCCCACTTTATCCGGGGACTGAGCTTTCCGCTCCACCCCCTCGTCAGGGGTCTCATGTTTTTCTATGGGCTGGACTACCACGACCTGCCGCCGGACTCCTTCATGCACATATCAACATTCATCATCGTCTGCGAAGCCTTTCTGCGGGTCGAACCGCACTTTGGCTTATGGCTCAAGGTCTTCAATATCAAGCCGAAGACCGTGGCTAGCGAGCACGCAGATTGCGGAGGGGCGGTAATCAGCAAGCTCCCCCGCGTCGAGTGGCCTTCCGGCACCTTCATCGACACAATCAAGACCTGGCAGAAGGAGTGGTTTTACATCACTGAGCCCAGGGACGAGAGCTGGACGGTGCCTGCCGAATTCAGATCCGGACCCCCAACGAGACTGACCTCGTGGCTCAGGAAGGGCCTTGACTGGGGGTCGGATGCCAAGGTGAAGCTGCTGCAGAAGCGCATTACCTCGGTGATCGAGGCCAAGGTGGAGCTGGTCAACGTGGTCCAGGTCATGCTCCACTACCGCATTCTTCCCTGCCAGCGCCGAGCTTCCCCAATGTGGGCTTATCAGTCCGATGACGAGCCCACCGTGCGCCAATTCTTCCGCACCACCCCTGAGAAGCTGTGGAAAGCTCTATTCAATCCTCAGAAGAGCTGGCCGGCCACGGAAGAGGATTCGGGTCTAAGCACCGGTAACCCTCCCACCAAGGTATGGCATAATTTCAATCCGTTGACTCAATTCCTTCAGCAAAAAGTCCGAGCGCCTTCTCCCCTATTCTCGCAGAAATGGCTGAGCAAAGCCGAGAAGGTTAACTGCCCGGCTCCACAGCCCGAAGACCCCAGGTCAGAGCTGTTGGCGGCGATGCTTGTTGTGGCGCCGTACTCGGCGCCTGAGAAGAAGGAGAAGAAGAAGAAGGCCAGGGAGGGCCTCCGCATCAAGGACCAGCCGGACGCTGTGTCCGAGGAAACCCACGCCTCCTCCAGTCATGAGGAAGAGCAGGAAGACGGGGGGGGGGGAGGAGGGCGTCTCCCCCCTCGCAAGGAAGAGGGCGGCGTCATCGGACGCCGCAGAGGATGCAGCTCCTCCTGCCCCGAAGAGGGCGCGTCGGGCAAGGTTGATCCTGCCCGACGACAGCTCGGATTTTGACGCGGGATCCGAGGACTTTGAGAGGGTTCCCCGAAGGAGCCTAAGGGTCAAGCCCCCTGCTCAGAGGTACGAATCCGAAGACTCCCGAGTTATTCGTGCAAAGTTTTTTATCGATGTTTTAAACGCAAGTTCATCTTTTAATCCGCAGCCCACCACGCATTCTCCCCACCGTCCAAATATTGGATGGGGAGTCACCACCCACCGAGCTAGCGGAAAGTGGGACCGCGTCACACCCCACACCTCCAGGGGCCGCGAAGGATGCCACGGAGGTGTCATCCAGCCAGGCTCCGTTGGAGCCGGACACGGGCGGAGTGGGTGACCATGCCATGGCCGAGGCTGACGCCATGGCCACCGAAGGCCAGGGAGAGGAAACTCCCCAGGCTGCTGAGGACCAGGGGGAGAACACTCCCCTGGTCGCCGAAGAGGAAGGGCAGAGAAATGCCCAGTCCCCTCCGAAGACGTCTCCAGAGCACGATGTGCTTCCGGAGTTACCGGCTCAGTCCCCGATCATAGATCGGACTGCCCGATCACCACCGATGCCACCAACGGCCGGGTGGCCGGTTATGGAGGAGGCGCTAGCAAGCGCCCCCATCTCCGAGGATCACCGCACTCTTATGGGTGCGGTTTTACAAGGAATTCAGTCCGTTGATAGCAGACTGAAGGAGGCCTTCAATGGTCTCTTGGCAGGCTTCAAGGTGAGTAATGTAATGCCTTTTTCCCGAACAACTATAATTTTAAGTTTGTGCTGTCTTTATATATGTAGTAGCCCCCGAGCCCCGGATGGGTTTGCAGAAGCGCATCCGGGGGTCAAATAGCAAGGAGTGAACAATGATGCATAAGGCACCGTGTAATCCTACAATGTTCTAAAAGCCCTTAAGTGGACTGAACAGATAGTCATATCCCTGACAGTTCGGAGGTTGGAACGCACATAACTGGATGCAATGTTTTTTGTAGGCCTCGTCATCGGCGGCGGCCGGTAATGCCGCTGAGCTGACCGAGCTAAATCGGAAGCTCAAAATCTCCGAAGAGGAGCTTGACAGCCTGAACAAGCGGTTTGATGAGTCGCAAGGTAAGCCGAATTCTAATATCCGAGCTATATATTGATAATGATCCGTACTGGTGACCCAGTGTGAGTTGCTTGTTATTGCTTCCACAGCTTCAGCTGCGGAGGTTGAAAGACTCAAGGCCGAGCTCCAGAAAATGAAGCAAGAGGCCAAGGAGAAGAAGACGGCTGCCGAACAAGTGGCAGCCGCGCTTTCCACTTTGGAGGCTACAAGCGCCAAGCATGAGGCCCGGGTGGAGGAGGTGCAGCAAGAGCTCAAGGATGCCAGCACGAAGTGCGAGGCCCTTGAGCAGAAAGGCAAAGAACAAGCCGCTGAGCTAGCCGCGCTGAAATCCGAGCTCCAGAAGGAGCGGGTGGACAGGCGGTCCTTCGAAGAGGAGGTTCGCCAAGTCAGGGCTGTCATCGATGGTAAGCCATATTCGCTGCGATGCACCTTTGGTGGTAGCAAATTTGCTTTGCTCACCCGGGTGTGGCGTTCCTTAGGCGTTCGTGCAGATCTCCAGAAGAGTGCAGCGGATGCAAACAAGCTTTATGCTTCGCGGGCGGAGGATGATGAGGCCTGGCTATCCTGGGCGCAGTTTGAGTACCCCGAGCGCTCTCCTCTCCTCGTTGATCATATGAAGCAACTGATGGAGATGCACAGAATGGCGGAGCCAGCCATGAA
This sequence comes from Elymus sibiricus, assembly GCA_039707655.1. NCBI lineage: Eukaryota > Viridiplantae > Streptophyta > Magnoliopsida > Poales > Poaceae > Elymus > Elymus sibiricus. The sequence continues at coordinate 317,969,769 of CM077669.1, read as the reverse complement.
GGACCTTTGCATCCGTCTGTGGCCTGATGAGCCTTTGCCGAGCAGCTATTTCGGCCTGGTGCGGAAGCTATGTGATGTCGCGCCTCGGGTTGACGTGCTGAAGCGCTCTACATGCATCGAGGGCACGCGGATGGCCTTTGCAAGGACCATGGTGCACTGGCCAAAGCTCCAGCCGACCAAGATGGCCACCGCACCTCCGCCTCCGGACAAGAGTCATAGGTGCCCCGAGCTGTACTTCCCCCAAGTAATGGAGGGTGCTCGGGCAATAGAGGCCCAATGCTCCAAAGATGTTTTATATGAACGAGCGCGATGTAATATGTCCGAAGACTTTTAACGCTTTTATAATTAGTGTTGCATGGTTTATCATGTCTTTATAAGTAGTTTATGTTTATTTAGACTCCTATGTGGCCGGTTTATCTGAAAGCAGCGAGTCGTTGGCTTCAGCCCCCACGTAGATACTACGCGGGGTGTCTCTGTATCCGCACTTTTACCCTTAGCCGAGGTATCGGCGCCCGAAGGCGGTAGTGCGAGTGGGACAAGGCAATCGGACTATGGTGCTTTATCGCTTTCACTTAGCCGTGGGAGTGTAGAAAAATGCGGGGGTCGGTGACCAGCCCCCAGTGCTTTGTGATGATCCGATTTATCGGGACCGAAGCCAACATCACGTGGTTTGTACTAGTACCAAACCCATCGTATAACACGGAATAACCACTATCGGTTTTTTAGTATGACACTTATGCTCGGATTCGTAGACCGGTTCTCGCTTACTATGACGGTCAGTTTTTGGCTTTCTCCCCTGAGGTGCTTGACCAGACGAGCTGGAAGCACAATTGCAGTGGTTCTCCCTTTGCCCTTTTAGCCGAACGTGCGGAACGTAAGAGGGCAAGCACAAGAGCCGGGCAATCCAACTATTGACCCAAGACATAGTTCGGATCCGATGCATATAAAGCAAAACCCAAGACGCCGAACACACGACCAGTTGTGCTGGGGTGATATTCGAGGTGATTTTTTTTCAAATTCAAGCTCCCGGTCTATTAGCCAGTTGCATCGTAATATATACCGAATAGTTTTCACAAGAAGCGTTTCCAAGGGAAGAACTGGGACGTGTAAAATACAATGAAGTGGCCATATATAATGGTCTTGTATTTGCTCAATAATTCTTATAACTTGGATTGCCGAAGCAACTGTTTACAGGTTTCGAGAATGAAATATAAAATTTACAGAGGGGAAGCTGTACCAGGGGTCTTCGATTGATGACATGACGCCCTCGATGTGCCTTGTCGCCTCTCCGTTCATGTTCCTCTGTGGGGGTTGCATCCCTTTAAGAGTGATGCTGTCGTCGAGCGGACCTTGGGAAGAAGGTCTTGAGAAGTCGCCGAAGTGTCGATGAGCTTTACGCTTTTTAGCAGGTCCTTGATAGTACCTGTGTTTTGTCCGACGACGTGTATTGGTATTGGTCGGTCCAGCCGAACACTTACCATTTGATGGTTGTTCCCCATTGCTGCCCATGGAATCTTGAGCGCAAAGTTGTGCCTTCTTGGCACGTGTTTGGCGGTCGTTAGGGCTGTGCAATGGGGGGCGTATCCCTATTTCTGGGGAGCAGAAGAGTCTTGGAGTTCGGATTGAAACCGAACTCGTTTGTCGACCTTACGGGCCTTTATGGCCGATTTGGGTGTTTGCCGACCATCTTCATAATGGAATTCAGCCGCCAGGGCCAACGCATGCTCCTTAGTTCGGAGGGAACGCTTTGTGTTGCCGTTGACGGTGATGACCCACTTGGGGCCAGGCATCTTGAGCTTGAGGTATGCGTAGTGTGGGATGGCATTGAAGCGAGCAAACGTTGTACGGCCGAGCAGGGCGTGATAGCCACTGCGGAAAGGTACGATGTCGAAGATCAAGTCCTCGCTATGGAAGTTATCGGGCGAGCCGAACACCACTTCCAGGGTCACAGAGCCCGTGCATCGGGCCTCGACTCCTGGGATCACTCCTTTAAAGGTAGTGTTGCTGGGTTTGATCCTTGATGGATCTATACCCATCTTTTGCACCGTATCTGAGTAAATCAGGTTTAGGCTGCTTCCTCCGTCCATTAGGACTTTAGTGAGGTGATACCCATCGATAATGGGGTCTAGGACGAGGGCCGCCGACCCCCCATGACGGATACTGGTCGGGTGATCCCGTCGGTCAAAGGTGATCGGGTAGGCTGACCATGGGTTGAACTTCGGGGCTATAGGCTCTACGGCGTAGACCTCTCGAAGGGCGTGCTTTCTCTCCTTTTTAGGTATATGAGTGGCGTATATCATGTTCACGGTCTTTACCTCTGGAGGGAACTGCTTCTGACCTCCATTGCTCGGACCGCGGGGCTCCTCGTCGTCCTCGCTGCGTGGGCCTTTACTCTGCTCCTCGGCTGCGAGTTTGCTGGCCTGTTTAAACACCCAACAGTTACGGTTGGTGTGGTTGGCGGGCTTGTCCGGAGTGCTATGGATCTGGCAAGGCCTCTCCATGATCTTGTCCAGCGGGGTGGGTCCATCGCGGTTGCCTTTAGGAGGCTTCTTCCGCTGCCCGGATCTTGGGTTGCGGAAACCGGCGTTAACTGCCGTGTCATCGGCGTCGCTAGTGCTGTGCCGGCGTTTGTTTTTGTTGCATCGTGGTTTCTCGTTTCCATCCCGGACTTCGGAAGTACCGGGGTCTTCGGGGTTGTGGCTTCGCCTTGCTAGCCAGTTATCCTCGCCCGCGCAAAAGCGGGTCATGAGTGATGTGAGGGCGGACATGGTCCTGGGTTTATCCTGATCGAGCTGGCGAGCCACCCACTCGTCCCGAATATTGTGCCTGAAAGAGGCTATAGCTTCGGCATCTGGGCAATCGACGATCTGGTTTTTCTTGGTCAAGAACCGGTTCCAGAATTGTCGAGCGGACTCTCCTGCCTTTTGCACGACGTTGCTTAGGTCGGAAGAGTCCGGGGGCCGTACATAGGTGCCCTGGAAGTTAGATCGGAATGCATCCTCGAGGTCCTCCCAGCTCCCGATAGAGTTTTCTGGGAGACTGTTTAACCAGTGCCGAGCTGGCCCCTTAAATTTAAGGGGTAGGTACTTGATGGCGTGGAGGTCGTCTCCTCGCGCCATGTGAATGTGGAGGAGGAAATCCTCGATCCACACTGCTGGGTCGGTTGTTCCGTCATATTGCTCGATGTTCACGGGTTTAAACCCTTCAGGGAACTAATGCTGCATCACCTCGTCATTGAAACAGAGCGGGTGGGCAGCGCCTCTGACCCGGGCTATATCACGCCGGTAGTCGGCGTCTGTTCTGGCCCGGTTTTGGTCCCGAAGTCTGTTGGTTCGGTCAAGCCAGGGCCGGTACTCGTCCCTTCTACCAGGGGAGTATCCTCTAGATCCGTAGATGGATCTCGTGTGGCCTATTCTCTCATCCAGGTCGCGTCGCAGGTCATACCTATCGTCAGGCTCCATTGGATCTTTTCCCCTTCTGTGGGGTATTGCCGGCCTATAACCGGCCTCGCCAGCCGTCCTATCTCGTCCTCGGGGAGGGCGGTCCGGCTGGTCGTATGGAGTGTGCTTGGGGGGCGGCGTGTTTGGGAGCTCGTCGTCGAATTGTGGCAGCAACCGCCGGCGGGGGTAGCGCTTGGGTTGGTCCCATAGACCAGCGATGTGTTCTTCCTCGGCTGATAGAACCCTTGTCCACCTATCATTGAGGGTGTCTTGCTCGGCCTTGAGTTGCCGCGCTTTTGCCTTTAGGCTTCGGGCAGTCGCTAAAAGCTGTTGCCTGAACCGTTCATGATCCTCAATGGTTTCGGGGAAGATGATGTCCTCGTCGTCCGGGCTATCCTCCTCCTCTACAGGGGGAGGTAGTTGTCATCCTCGGAGTTGTTCGGATCTTCGGAGTCGTGCTGGTCCTCCGGCCTTTTCTGGTCCTCTAACGGATACTCGGGTAAATCGGGATCGCCGAGGTCTTCCGGGGTATCGTTTTCCCCGGTGCCGGCACTAGCTTCCCTTCCCTTTTTTGCTTTTGACCGCTTACGCGGTTTCCGGCACCTTGATGACGCCTCACCTGAGTCATCGCCATTGTTAGCTGGTGTGCGCTCGCCGTTACCGGCTGGCGTATCCACCATGTAGACGTCATAGGTGGAGGTGGCAGTCCATCGCCCGGTGTTGACGGGGGTGGGAGCTCGATCCTCCTCCTCCATGTCTTCTGCCTCCTCGGAGGAGTAGTCCACCATATCGGTTAAGTCTTCGATAGTGGCTACTAAGTGGGCGGTGGGTGGGACGAAAAATTCCTCTTGACCCGCCTCGAGACCGATCTGAGTGTAGATCGGGATTGGGTCATCAGTAGCTTTCGTCAAGGAGATCCGATCTAGAGCTTCGCCGAGTGTCGAGAGCTCGATCGGGTCAATCTGCCCGGCGCGTCTGGAGTTAACCTCTGACGCGTCCGCACGTGAAGTGTGTTCGGCAGGGGTTGATGCCCGGCCACCTGGCGCTATAGCCGGATCCGGATTGAAGTCCAGATCATCATCGGGATTGGCCCCGTAAGCGGGATTGAAAGCGACATCCAAGGTTAAGGCCTCGGAGTCCTCGGGCGCGTCAGATGAGGCTGCGAGCCCGGTGAGCAAGAGGTCGCCCCGAGGATCTACGGAGAACTCCAAGTTCCCGAATCTGACTTCTTGATCAGGGGCGAAACTTCCGACCCGGCCAAGGCGGCAGGTCGGGTCAGCGTGCAGCACGATGCTGCCGAAAGCGAAGATCTGTCCAGGGACAAAGGAGTCCATGCTACGGACCTCTTCGTTGATCAAGACGCGAGCCATTGATTCCTTGGGCGATCACAGCGGAACTCTCAATGAAAGCACCAATGTCGGTGTCAAAACCGGCGGATCTCGGGTAGGGGGTCCCGAGCTGTGAGACTAGGATCGATGGTAACAAAGGGACGAAGGAGACGATGTTTACCCAGGTTCGGGCCCTCCTATGGAGGTAAAACCCTACGTCCTACTTGATTATATTGATGGTATGAAGGTTATAGAGTTGATCTACCTCGAGATCGACTAGCTAAAACCCTAGATGAGCTTCTGTGTCCTACGATCTAAAACCCTCCCGGTTTATATAGACACCGGGGGTACCTAGGGTTTACACATGATGGGCCTCCTGCCGAGAATGGAGATGTTGACCTTCTCATCTTGACTTGGAGTGCACGACGCGCCTTCGGGGCTCCCTTCTAGAATGTGGAGTCTTGATGTGTCCGGCCCTTCTTCAGAGAACGGCCCATCAAGCCGGCCTATTGAGAGATGAGCCGACGGCCCGAGGACCCCTTAGTCCGGGACTCCCTCAGCGTGACGGCGAGTGCGAGAGGCGGCGACACATGGTGAGCAAGGTCGGGCATGAGACCCACATGATGGGAAGGGGAGGTGCTGCTGGGCGGAGTTGAGATTGACAGCGAGCTTCCCATCCCATATGGCGAAGGAAAAGAAGCGGGCAGGGCCATAAGGAAGCAAGAGAAGGAAGGAAGCAGGAGGAACACTAGTGGTCACGACGGACTTGCCGTTGAGCTGCAGCGAACGCGGGGGGATAGAGCTCCATCGATGCGCGCGCATAGATGCTGGGAGATGAGCGAGGAGGTGGAGAAGGAATGTAGGGCTGAGGACGAGTGACGCACGGAGTCAAAGGGGAGCGGCCTGCCGGGGCTCGCCGCCGAGCGAGACGCCATGACCGGAGTCCGACTCGGGGTCGAGGGGGATTGAGCACAGGGCGCTGCTCCTCTCTGCATTGGCTGTGCGCATGTGTGTGGCGGCACGCTGGAGGAACTTGGGAGAGAGTGAGGGTCGGGGCAGGGAGCAGCTGGGGCTATTATTCGATGGGTTTTAGGTGGGCCTTGGGTCGAATGGGCTTCCAGGATGGCTGTTGGCTGGGCTTGATGGGGAACGTTGCATGGGAAACAAAAATTTTCCTACGCACACGCAAGATCTATCCATGGTGATGAGCATCTACGAGAGGGAGAGTGAATCTACATACCCTTGTAGATCGCTAAGCGGAAGCGTTAATAAACGCGGTTGATGTAGTCGAACGTCTTCGCGATCCAAATCGCCGATCCTTCCGATCTAGTGCCGAACGGACGGCACCTCCGCGTTCAACACACGTACGGCTTGATGACGCCTTCACCTCCTCGATCCAGCGAGCGATGGTGAAGTAGTGGTTGAGTTCCAGCAGCACGACGGCGTGGTGATGGTGGTGAGGAACAATCTCTGCAGGGCTTCGCCAAGCGCTACGGAGATTATGACGGAGGAACTAGAGGGCTAGGGTTGCCGGCACACGGCTTGGGAAATCCTGATGTGTCCCGTGTGCTAGCCCTGCCCCTCTATTTATATGTTGAGCCTTGGGGTCTAAACTTGGAGTAAAAGCCTCCTCCGGGTCGGTTTTGCCCGCACAAGGTCGGTTTGGCCCGCAGGAAAAGAGTCCAATTCGGACCCTGCCGAATCGTGCACAGCCGCGCACAAGCGGTAGTACCGCTTCACACAAGCGGTAGTACCGCTTGGGCGGTAGTACCGCTTCACACAAGCGGTAGTACCGCTCGGGCGGTAGTACCGCTTCACCAAGCGGTAGTACCGCTTACGCGGCAGCAAAACTACTTTTGCACTTTCCAATACCTTGTGGGCTTTATCCCTTTGGCTCATATAAAGTGTTGCTGCACCCGAACACTTTGGTAAACATCCGGAACCCCTTCCGGTGAACTCCGGAACCCTTCCAGAGATCAAAACACTATTATCACATATATCAATCTTTACCTCCGGACTATTCCGGAGATCCTCGTCATGTCCGGGATCTTATCCGGGACTCCGAACAACTTTCGGTCACCAACATAATAACTCAATTATACTAATCGTCACCAAACGTTAAGTGTGTAGACCCTGCGGGTTCGAGAACTATGTAGACATGACCGAGACACCTCTACGGCCAATAACCAATAGCGGGACCTGGATGCCCATATTGGCTCCTACATATTCTACGAAGATCTTTATCGGTCGAACCTCTATGTCAAGGATTCAGTTAATCCCGTATGCTGTTCCCTTTGTTCTTCGGTATGTTACTTGCCCGAGATTCGATCGTCGGTATCACTATACCTAGTTCAATCTCGTTACCGGCAAGTCTCTTTACTCGTTCCGTAATACAAGATCTCGTGGCTAACACTTTAGTCACATTGCTTGCAAGGCTCATTGTGATGTTGTATTACCGAGTGGGCCCTGAGATACCTCTCCGTCATACGGAGTAACAAATCCCAGTCTTGATCCATGCCAACCCAACAGACACCCTCGGAGATACCTGTAGAGCACCTTTATAGTCACCCAGTTACGTTGCGACGTTTGATACACACAAGGTATTCCTCCGGTGTCAGTGAGTTGCATGATCTCATGGTCAAAGGAACAGATACTTGACATGCAGAAAACAATAGCAATAAACTGACACGATCATATGCTACGTTTACAGTTTGGGTCTTGTCCATCACATCATTCTCCTAATGATGTGATCCCGTTATCAAATGACATCTCATGTCCATGGCTAGGAAACCTTAACCATCTTTGATCAACAAGCTAGTCAACTAGAGGCTTACTAGGGACACAGTGTTGTCTATGTACCCACACATGTATTTGAGTTTCCAATCAATACAATTATAGCATGGATAATAAACGATTATCATGAACAAGGAAATATAATAATAACCAATTTATTATTGCCTCTAGGGCATATTTCCAACAGTCTCCCACTTGCACTAGAGTCAATAATCTAGTTCACATCACTATGTGATTTACATTGTAATGAATCGAACACCCATGCAGTTCTGGTGTTGTTCATGTTTAGCCCTTGGAAGAGGTTTAGTCATCGGATCTGCAACATTTAGATCCGTGTGTACTTTGCAAATATTTATGTCGTCCTCCTTGATGTAATCGCGGATGGAATTGAAACGTCGCTTTATGTGTCTGGTCCTCTTGTGAAATCTTGGTTCCTTGGCTAGAGCAATGGCACCAGTGTTATCACAAAACAGAGTCATTGGGTCAAGTGCACTAGGCACTACTCCAAGATCTGTCATGAACTCCTTCATCCAGACACCTTCCTTCGCCGCCTCCGAGGCAGCGATGTACTCCGCTTCGCATGTAGAATCAGCTACCACGCTTTGCTTGGAACTGCACCAGCTAACCGCACCCCCATTAAGAATAAATACGTATCCGGTTTGCGACTTAGAGTCATCCGGATCAGTGTCAAAGCTTGCATCGACGTAACCCTTTACGACGAGCTCTTGATCACCTCCATAAACGAGAAACATGTCCTTAGTCCTTTTCAGGTACTTCAGGATAATCTTGACCGCCGTCCAGTGTTCCATTCCTGGATCACTTTGAAACCTTCCGACCATACTTATGGCAAGGCTGACATCGGGTCTTGTGCACAGCATTGCATACATGATAGAGCCTATGGCCGAAGCATAGGGGATGACACTCATCTTTTCTCTATCTTCTGCAGTCACTGGGCATTGAGTCTTACTCAACTTCACACCTTGCAAAACAGGCAAGAACCCCTTCTTGGACTGATCCATTTTGAACTTCTTCAAAATCTTATCAAGGTATGTGCTTTGTGAAAGTCCTATTAAGCGTCTTGATCTATCTCTATAGATCTTGATGCCTAATATGAAAGCAGCTTCTCCTAGGTCCTTCATTGAAAAACTCTTGTTCAAATATTCCTTTACGCTTTCCAGCATTTCTATATTGTTTCCAATCAGCAATATGTCATCCACATATAATATTAGAAACGCTATAGAGCTCCCACTCACTTTCTTGTAAATACAAGCTTCTCCGTAAACTTGTATAAACTCGAACGCTTTGATCACCTCATCAAAACGAAGATTCCAACTCCGAGATGCTTGCACCAGTCCATAAATGGATCGCTGGAGTTTGCAAACTTTGTCAGCATTCTCTGGATCGACAAAACCTTCTGGTTGCATCATATACAACTCTTCCTTAAGGAAACCGTTAAGGAACGCTGTTTTGACATCCATCTGCCAAATTTCATAATCGAAAAAGGCAGCTATTGCTAACATGATTCTGACGGACTTAAGCATCGCTACGGGTGAGAAGGTCTCATCGTAGTCAACTCCTTGAACTTGTGAAAAACCCTTTGCCACAAGTCGAGCTTTATAGACGGTGACATTACCGTCCGCGTCCGTCTTCCTCTTAAAGATCCATTTGTTCTGAATGGCCTTACGCCCTTCAGGTAATACTTCCAAAGTCCATACTTTGTTTTCATACATGGATCCCATCTCGGATTTCATGGCCTCTAACCACTTCTCGGAATCCGGGCTCATCATCGCTTCTCCATAGCTCGTAGGTTCATTGTTGTCTAACAACATGACCTCTAAGACAGGGTTGCCGTACCACTCGGGAGCAGTACGCGTCCTTGTCGACCTACGAGGTTCGATAGCAACTTGATCCAAAGCTTCATGATCATCATCATTAACTTCCTCTTCAGCTAATGTAGGCTCCACAGAAACAACTTTCTGCGCTGCGCTACTCTCAGGTTGAAGTAAAGGTTCAACAACCTCATCAAGTTCTATCTTCCTCCCACTCAATTCTTTCGAGAGAAACTCTTTCTCAAGAAATGTTCCGTTTTTAGCGACAAACACTTTGCCTTCGGATCTGAGGTAGAAGGTATACCCAACTGTCTCTTTTGGGTATCCTATGAAGACGCATTTCTCCGCTTTGGGTTCCAGCTTTTCAGGCTGAAGCTTTTTGACATAAGCATCACATCCCCAAACTTTAAGAAACGACAGCTTTGGCTTCTTGCCAAACCAAAGTTCATATGGCGTCGTCTCAACGGATTTCGATGGTGCCCTATTTAAAGTGAATGCAGCTGTCTCTAATGCATAACCCCAAAACGATAGTGGCAAATCGGCAAGAGACATCATAGATCGCACCATATCCAATAAGGTTCGATTACGACGTTCGGACACACCATTACGCTGTGGTGTTCCAGGCGGTGTCAATTGTGAAACAATTCCACACTGTCTTAAGTGACTGCCAAACTCATAACTCAGATATTCTCCTCCTCGATCAGATCGTAGGAATTTAATCTTCTTGTTACGATGATTCTCAACTTCACTCTGAAATTGTTTGAACTTTTCAAATGTTTCAGACTTGTGTTTCATTAAGTAAATATACCCATATCTACTTAAGTCATCAGTGAAGGTGAGAAAGTAACGATAACCACCGCGCGCCTCAATACTCATCGGACCGCACACATCAGTATGTATGATTTCCAATAAGTCACTTGCCCGTTCCATTGTTCCAGAGAACGGCGTTTTAGTCATCTTGCCCATGAGGCATGGCTCACATGTGTCAAGTGATTCAAAATCAAGTGACTCCAAAAGTCCATCAGCATGGAGCTTCTTCATGCGTTTTACGCCAATATGACCTAAACGGCAGTGCCACAAGAAAGTGGTATTATCATTATCAATTCTATATCTTTTGGCATCAATGTTATGAACATGTGTATCATTACTATCGAGATTCAACAAGAATAAACCCCTTACATCGGGTGCATGACCATAAAAGATATTACTCATATAAATAGAACAACCATTATTCTCTGATTTAAATGAGTAACCGTCTCGCAATAAACAAGATCCAGATATAATGTTCATGCTTAACGCAGGCACCAAATAACACTTATTTAGGTTCATCACTAATCCCGACGGTAATCGAAGAGCGAGCGTGCCGACGGCGATCACATCAACCTTGGAACCATTTCCCACGCGCATCGTCACTTCGTCCTTTGCCAGCCTCCGTCTATTCCGCAGTTCCTGTTTTGAGTTGCAAATATGAGCAACCGCACCGGTATCAAATACCCAGGCACTACAACGAGAGTTGGTAAGGTACACATCAATAACATGTATATCATATATACCTTGTTTGTTGTTGGCCGCCTTCTTGTCAGCCAAATACTTGGGGCAGTTCCGCTTCCAGTGTCCAGTTCCCTTGCAATGAAAACACACAGTTTCTGGTTTGGGTCCAGCCTTGGGTTTCTTCACAAGAGGAGCAACTGCTTTGCCACTCTGCTTGGAGTTACCCTTCTTACCCTTGCCATTTTTCTTGAAACTAGTGGTTTTATTGACCATCAACACTTGATGCTCCTTCTGAATTTCAGACTCAGCGACTTTCAGCATCGCAAACAGCTCGGCGACTGACTTGTTCATCCCGTGCATGTTATAGTTCAACACGAAGCTCTTGTAGCTAGGCGGCAATGATTGAAGAACTCTGTCAGTGATAGCCTCTGGCGGAAGGGGCATCCCTAACTCAGCCAGACGGGTGGAGTACCCAGACATTCTGAGCACGTGATCACTGATAGACCCGTTCTCCTCCATCTTGCAAGCATAGAACTTATCGGAGATCTCATATCTCTCGATCCGGGCATTCTTCTGAAAGATAAACTTCAACTCCTGGAACATCTCATATGCTCCATGACGTTCAAAACGTCTTTGAAGTCCCGGTTCTAAGCCATACAACATTGCACATTGAACTATTGAGTAATCATCAGAACGAGCCTGCCAGGCGTTCACAACGTCTAGAGACTCAACTGGAGCGGGTGGATCACCAAGCGGTGCATCAAGGACATAAGCCTTCTGGGAAGCCGTAAGGATAATCTTTAGATTACGGGCCCAGTCCACAAAGTTACTTCCATCATCTTTCAACTTAGCTTTCTCTAGGAACGCATTAAAATTCAGGGGTGCTACTGCGCGAGCCATGATCTACAACATAAATATAGCAAAGACAACTTAGACTATTGTTCTTAGATAATGAGTTTAGTTAATCATATTTAAAAACTCCCACTCAAATTGACATCCCTCCGATCATTCGAGTGTAACATGATCCAAATCCACCAACTCAAGTCCGATCATCACGTGAGTTGAGGTGGTTTCAATGGTGAACATCTTCATGTTGATCATATCTACTATATGACTCATGTTCGACCTTTCGGTCTCTTGTGTTCCGAGGCCATGTCTGTACATGCTAGGCTCGTCAAGTTTAACCCGAGTGTTCCGCACGTGTAACATGGCTTACACCCGTTGTATGCGAACGTAGAGTCTATCACACCCGATCATCACGGCGTGTCTCGAAACGACGAACTTTCGCAACGGTGCACACTTGGGGAGAACACAATTTATCTTGAAATTTAAGTGAGGGATCACCTTATAATGCTACCGTCGTCCTAAGCAAAATAAGATGCATAAAAGGATTAACATCACATGCAAATCATAAGTGACATGATATGGCCATGAACTTGTGCTTTTGATCTCCATCTCCAAAGCACCGGCATGATCTCCATCGTCACCGGCATGACACCATGATCTCCATCATCTTGATCTCCATCAACGTGCCGCCATAAGGTTGTCGCGCCGACTGTTGCTTCCACGACTATTGCTAACGTTTAGCGATAAAGTAAAGCATTACATAGCGCTTAATGATTGACACGCAGGTCATACAATAATTAAAGACAACTCTATGGCTCCTGCCAGTTGCCGTACTCATCGACATGCAAGTCGTGATATTCTATACAAAACATGATCATCTCATACATCACATATATCTCATCATGTAATTGGCCATATCACATCACAACATACCCTGCAAAAACAAGTTAGACGTCCTCTAATTGTTGTTGCAAATTTTACGTGGCTGCTACGGGTATCTAGCAAGAACGATTCTTACCTACGCAAAACCACAACGTGGTGTAGTGATTGCTTTTTGATCTTCTAAAAGAACCCTCTTCATTGAACCGATTCAACTAAAGTGAGAGAGACAGACACCCGCCAGTCACCTTTATGCAACAAGTGCACGCAGCGGTGAAACCAGTCTCGCGTAAGCGTACGCGTAATGTCGGTCCGGGCCGCTTCATCTCACAATACCGCGGAATCAAGTATCAACTAGTAACGGCAAGCAATATGTATACACCCACGCCCACAACTCGTTTGTGTTCTACTCGAGATCTCATCTACGCATAGACCTAGCTCTGATACCACTGATGGGGAACGTTGCATGGGAAACAAAAATTTTCCTACGCACACGCAAGATCTATCCATGGTGATGAGCATCTACGAGAGGGAGAGTGAATCTACATACCCTTGTAGATCGCTAAGCGGAAGCGTTAATAAACGCGGTTGATGTAGTCGAACGTCTTCGCGATCCAAATCGCCGATCCTTCCGATCTAGTGCCGAACGGACGGCACCTCCGCGTTCAACACACGTACGGCTTGATGACGCCTTCACCTCCTCGATCCAGCGAGCGATGGTGAAGTAGTGGTTGAGTTCCAGCAGCACGACGGCGTGGTGATGGTGGTGAGGAACAATCTCTGCAGGGCTTCGCCAAGCGCTACGGAGATTATGACGGAGGAACTAGAGGGCTAGGGTTGCCGGCACACGGCTTGGGAAATCCTGATGTGTCCCGTGTGCTAGCCCTGCCCCTCTATTTATATGTTGAGCCTTGGGGTCTAAACTTGGAGTAAAAGCCTCCTCCGGGTCGGTTTTGCCCGCACAAGGTCGGTTTGGCCCGCAGGAAAAGAGTCCAATTCGGACCCTGCCGAATCGTGCACAGCCGCGCACAAGCGGTAGTACCGCTTCACACAAGCGGTAGTACCGCTTGGGCGGTAGTACCGCTTCACACAAGCGGTAGTACCGCTCGGGCGGTAGTACCGCTTCACCAAGCGGTAGTACCGCTTACGCGGCAGCAAAACTACTTTTGCACTTTCCAATACCTTGTGGGCTTTATCCCTTTGGCTCATATAAAGTGTTGCTGCACCCGAACACTTTGGTAAACATCCGGAACCCCTTCCGGTGAACTCCGGAACCCTTCCAGAGATCAAAACACTATTATCACATATATCAATCTTTACCTCCGGACTATTCCGGAGATCCTCGTCATGTCCGGGATCTTATCCGGGACTCCGAACAACTTTCGGTCACCAACATAATAACTCAATTATACTAATCGTCACCAAACGTTAAGTGTGTAGACCCTGCGGGTTCGAGAACTATGTAGACATGACCGAGACACCTCTACGGCCAATAACCAATAGCGGGACCTGGATGCCCATATTGGCTCCTACATATTCTACGAAGATCTTTATCGGTCGAACCTCTATGTCAAGGATTCAGTTAATCCCGTATGCTGTTCCCTTTGTTCTTCGGTATGTTACTTGCCCGAGATTCGATCGTCGGTATCACTATACCTAGTTCAATCTCGTTACCGGCAAGTCTCTTTACTCGTTCCGTAATACAAGATCTCGTGGCTAACACTTTAGTCACATTGCTTGCAAGGCTCATTGTGATGTTGTATTACCGAGTGGGCCCTGAGATACCTCTCCGTCATACGGAGTAACAAATCCCAGTCTTGATCCATGCCAACCCAACAGACACCCTCGGAGATACCTGTAGAGCACCTTTATAGTCACCCAGTTACGTTGCGACGTTTGATACACACAAGGTATTCCTCCGGTGTCAGTGAGTTGCATGATCTCATGGTCAAAGGAACAGATACTTGACATGCAGAAAACAATAGCAATAAACTGACACGATCATATGCTACGTTTACAGTTTGGGTCTTGTCCATCACATCATTCTCCTAATGATGTGATCCCGTTATCAAATGACATCTCATGTCCATGGCTAGGAAACCTTAACCATCTTTGATCAACAAGCTAGTCAACTAGAGGCTTACTAGGGACACAGTGTTGTCTATGTACCCACACATGTATTTGAGTTTCCAATCAATACAATTATAGCATGGATAATAAACGATTATCATGAACAAGGAAATATAATAATAACCAATTTATTATTGCCTCTAGGGCATATTTCCAACAGGGCTTCTCTCTCTTCTTCTCCAAAACCGAAAATAGGAAGCAAGAAATAGAGAAAAGAAATGGTTAGAGTAAGAATATGGATTATTGAGATATTTTCCTAGGATCAGGAAAATATGAATGATTCAACAAAAATTGTTGGAAGGGTTTTGCAAATTAAATCCAAATATATTCAAATGGGTTTAAATAGAGAGTGGGTGTTTGGAAGGTCCCCAAAAATGTTTAGATATTCGGAGGGGCTTGGTCACATGACAAAAGAATTCTGGGCAAGGTTTGAGGCCAACATTTGAGGTAGAAAAAGGCATGGGATTTCAAGAAGGTTTGAAAGGAATTTTAAAAGGCATTAGAATTAAATGCAAGTGTGTTTATGGGTGAATCCAAAATATGGAATATTTATTTTAGCTCCCTAAAATATTGGGAGGATATTTTATAAGTTATAAAGAGAAATCACCATGTGACTTCCCTCGATTTAAATTGATCGCAAGATCTATGCAATTTATTTGGTTGAGTTTAATTTGGTTGCAAATTTAAAATGACGTGATGACATGATGCAACACAAAACTAGAATAGAACAATCAATATAATAGCAATCATGAGAAGAATCAGTCTTGTGCTGTTACAACTCTCCCCCACTTACAAGAGATCTCGATCCGAGATCTAGGAATGAAAAGCGGAATAGGAAGAGGTAAAACTAAGTTGCTTCTTTGGCAAACGAGTGAAACCAACGATCCTTGGAGGTTGAAAGATAAAGAATGTCAGAAGAAGAAGAAAGACTATGAAACCACTCCGGTTGAAATGAGATAGGCAATGAATGAGAAAGAAATAATTTGTACCGCACTCCGGTTCAAAAGAGCATGATCTTGACAAAACGAGATCATGGATCGAAGAGAGCAACATCACAAATTCTTTGAAAGAAAAGAAAGATAGCTAGATCGTTGGAAATAAAAGAACGGAGAAGAAAAAAATGACAACTTCTACCACAACTGAACTTGGAAGGCATCCTTGCAAAAAAGGAATGAAAGGAGTTGTTGGAGAATCAACAACGGATTAAGCTTGTTGTGGGCTTATGGAAAACATCTCAAAATTATGAGGTGACAACCAGCCACTAAAGGAAAAAATTGGTTGGTTGAGATCGACAGAGAGATGAAAACTCCTTTCTTCGAGAGGATAAAGGAATACTTGGATCATTGATAAGCATCATAATAGCAACAATCCTTAGGAAAGGATGTAGGTGAAATCTAATCCAAGATAACTCCAAGGAAGAAATGATGGGTTTAAATATCTCATTCTTGACAAATTCTCTTCGAGAATCCTCGTGAATTAAGAATGCTATAACACCACCTCCAAAGATAAGGAGAATGAATTGCACTTTGAAATACAAGACAAAGAATACTTGAGATCCTGCAACAAGAATTTCAAAGAACACTTTGAGAATGAATCATATCCTTAACGAACCACCATGAAGAACCTCTTGGAAGAACTCTGGAAATGAAAAGGATGTTAGAAAGAATTGAAGGTTGAAAAAACCAATATTGAAGCCTTGCTATGATTTAGATGGAGCTTCGAGACGAGATAACTGAGAACTCTTGGAACTCCAAAAAGAAAAGATGAGCAACTTAGAACCGAGAATTTGATATCATGAACAACTCTAGAAGAAGGAATTAATCTCCTCGATGTAATAAGAATAAGAATTATGATATACTTATCCTTCATAAAGTTAAATTGATGACAAGCAACGGATTTGCATATTACTTATTCTTCTTGAAAAAAATGAAGAGAGATAACACAAACTTGAAGAAGTCTTGAACAAAACACCGATAAGAATTTGCAAACGAATGAGTATATTACGAATGAATTAGGATACATGAGAATGCAGGGATCACGATATGCCTTGATAAAACTTGAGCGAGCCACATGTAAGAATTGAGAACAAAGGAGGAAAATCTCGAACGAACGAAGGGACATCAATTTGGATTAATTAGAGAATGAGAGCTGCAAGCTGAGAGCGAGGAAATTTTCAGAAGTGATGGCCTTCAGAGGATCGAGAACGAAAACAACTCGAAAATGCGTCGGATAGACAAGAAAGGAAATTCTAATGAATGGAAAAAAAATTCAAGAGGATAGTATCAACCTCAAACCATGAATCTTCATGAGAGTGGATATAGATTTAAGAGAAACTCTCCTTCGGTCTTCCAATCTAAGAGTGATGATGAGGAACAAGATCATGAATTGTTGAGATACTCCGGAACAATAAAGAAAGAAAAGGTTGTGCCAACGATGAAAACAATTCGAAGCGATCTTGGAGAAAGCATCTGACCGATGGCATCCATTCTTATGTCAAACTTGAAAGCATTTGGTCAAAGTATTTGAGACGGAACTCCTGGAAAAATATTAGAAAGTCTAGGTAGGATCCTGGAGAAGAACCTGTGGGTTATGGGCCCACTCAAAGGAAACCACCTTTGAAAAGATTGCTTATTAGGAGAGATTGCGCTGGTACAAATTGCAAACTTGTTGAGGTTGAGAACCTCAAATAACTTAAATGGATTCCGAACGAGAAAATGAATCTTCTTAGATATCTTTTCCACCGCGGATAGAATAGAGAGACGTGAATAAACAAGAGAGGCTTGGATGAGAATTTCCAACACAGGAAAATACTGGGCAATTGACAAAGGATGTGATGAACATCGAAAACTTGCATTGAATTCACCGAAGAAGAAAACGAGAACAAAGAATGATGAACTTAGCACATGAGCATCATCACAATGAATCACCATATACAGTATGGAAGATAAGAAAGCAGAAGCATCACATGAATAGAAAGGCACTTGGATGAAAATTTAATCGTTGAAGATAAGCCTAGGTAACTACTTGAATTCCCACCTAAGAACTCCCAAAATCCTCTTGTTATGCAATCTGGTCCAACGGATACACGGAGCAAATCCATCACTCAACTCCTAGCATGATACTACTCTCCAATGTATCACATCCGTCAACACATAACTAGGGACCTCAGAAACTCATCTACCTCAGACCCTCGTAATTGCAACGATACTAAATATGGCAGGACATCTGATCCCCTTCCCCTGTACTGGGTGGCACCAGACTCCTCTCGCCACAAATAGTATTGAGGCAATTTCGAAAATCTTCATCGTTAGATACCAAGGAAACTGAACGATAACGAGTGTGACAATAAAACCTTGGAGCTCAACTCCCGAGTCCAATCCATACAGACAAGAGGCACCAAGAACAGAATTCCTGTCACACCGACATCGTAGAGGTTCCAAAGTACCCGCGTGATCCTAAATTTTTTTGATTGAGAAGAGGAATATAATTAAAATTCGTACGTCACGATTCCTCACCAGAGCGACAAAGGGAAGAGGAGCAAAAATAATTCCTACTCTCCGATATATAACTAGACTCAAAATATAGTTTTTCATCTAGACTCAACAATGGCCAAGTTCGATTACACAAGGGGTTTCCTAGGTCGGTACTGCTCTGATACCAACTTGTCACGCCCAATATGCAGTCCTATCCTCGTGGAAACTTAGAAGTCTCAACAAGGATAGGAGCGCATATCAAAGACGCTTTTACAAGGTGGATATCGTCACAAATACATGTACTGAAGAGAAAAGTATACAAGATGTTGACTTAAACTCGCCACAAGCTACAACATGAATATTTCAATACATCAATACATAGCAATCATCATATAGAAGATCATGATCCTACTATGGATGAAATCAAACAAAAAACGAGACGACGTCCACCGAGCTAATCTTTGGCCGTGAACATGGAACCCATCCTATGATTGATGAAGAAGAAGAATAAGAAGAACTCCAAATAAAATCAAGCTTCGCTCTCACGTCAAAGCACCGCATTACCTATACCTGCACCTGTTGTTGTAGGAATTTGTGAGCCACGAGGACTCAACAACCTCATTACCAAGGGTATCAAGACTAGCAAAGCTTAATGGGTGAGGAATGGTTAAGTGGTGAGGTTGCAGCAGCACTAAGTATTTTTATCTGGCTAATTTATGAGTACAAGAATAAGAAGACTGATTGATACTTGTGATCTGTGTTGGGTTTTCCGCGAAGAGGTACATGTGATGCATCACAGTATAGATAAGTATTTCCCTCAGTGAGAATCAAGGTTATCGAACCAATAGGAGTAGCATGCAACCCCTCTCTTCAGCGACTGCACACAAAGAAGCAAACACTTGCACCCAACGCGGGCAAGAGGGTTGTCAATCCCCTTGGACTCGTTATTTGCAAGCAAATGAAGTGTGTAGATGATAGTTGAATAAAGTAAATTGCAAAATAAAATAAAAGTAAAAAAATGGCAGCAAGGTAATGAAAGCTTTTGTAAATATATAAGCGAATAGACCCGGGGGCCGTAGTGTTCTCTAGTGGCATCTCTCATGTAGTAGGCATACGGGGGTAAACAAATTACTATTTGGCAATTGATAGAAAAGTGCATAGTTATGCAATATTTATTCACGGCAATTATCATGTGTATATAGGCATCACGTCCATAAGAAAATAGGCCGACTCCTGTCTGCACCTATTACTATTACTCCACGTCGAGAGCGCTTCTATCTTGCCTCTCTAAGTACTAAGTTCATGACAAACAGAATAATGCTTGGAGAACGATGACATGATGTAGACAAAGGAAACTCAATCAATATGAATTACCCCTATCCTTAGTGGCAACAATACAAAGACGTGTCTTGTCCCCTTCTGTCACTGGGATATAGACCACCGTCGGATTGAACCCACTACAACGCACCCCTCTCTCTGAAGAAATATCAATCTAGTTGGCCAAACTATTTCAATAGATCGGAGAGATTTACGAAGCTATAATAATCAGGCAAATAAGAATCATAATAGATTTCAGAGAAGACTCAAATATTTTTCATGAATAATCTGAACATAAACCCACAATTCATCGGATCCCAACAAATGCACCGCACAAAGTGATTACATCGAATAGATCACCGCGAAGGTGCGGTGAACTTTGTATTGAATATGAAGTGAGAGAGAGATAGCCATCCAGGTACTAACTATGGAACCGTAGGTCTGTAGGGAACTACACACACTTCACCATGGGAGCAGCAAGGTTGATGTACAGACCCTCCGTGATCGATCCCCCGTCTGGCAGGGCACCAACACAGGGCTCCAGATGGGCACATGGCGGAACAGAGACTTGCGTCAGCGGAAAAAGTGTTTCGAGAGGCTCTCTAGGGTTTTCGGGATTTATTAGAATTTATAGGCCAGAGAGAGGCATCGGGGGACGCCCGAGGAGGCCAGCACATAACTGGCGCGACCACCTCCCTGGGTGTGCCCTGTTGTGTGCTCGCTCCCTCGTGCGGCCAACGGTCTACTCCCGAAGCTTCCAAGTCTACTTTTGGTCCAGAAAAAATTATAAAAAAGTATCGGGGCAATTGGACTTCATTTGGTACCGTAAACCTAAAAAGTCAAAAACATGCAGAAGAAAACAACTAGCACTGGGCACTGGGTTAATAGGTTAGTGCTAAAAAACAATATGAATTGGTAATGAATCATCCAAAAAGCATCCTAGAATGATAATATTATAGCATGGAACAATAAAAAATTATAGATACGTTGGATACGTATCAGTGATCTACCTGTAACTAGACGTAAATTAGTTATGATCAAGAAGTGATCCTGAACACCTACTTACGATTCAATCATTACCCGACCGTGTTCTCTTCCTGAACTCTCTCGAAAAGAGATGATCATGGTTACGCACACGGTTTCTGTATTTTAATTGGATTTACTTCAAGTTTTCTGTAACCGGGTGTTATAAAGTTTCCAAGTTGCCACATAAGCATGAGCATGGCTTTTCGAAAGATTTAACCCTGCAGGGTACTCCAACTCATCCATCACGAACTAACCACAAGTTGCGGTGGAAAACCTCAAACACGGGATAGCCCGAAGTGTCCTCAAAATCCCGGTGCATAAGACATTCGTCAAAGGTAAAACAAATCCAGCAAGACCTCCTGGAAGGCCAGATCCCTATAGGAGCCGCACGTATCTTGTTCTTAGGGCAGTACCGGATGAACACTATGTACGGTCGCCAAAGTAAACACCCAAGTTGCCCCGGGGTGGCCCTGCAAGTGGCTCTAGTTTGGACAAACACTCATGAGGAGCACTGATCCGGTTTGTTGATTAATTAGGCAACAGGGTAATTACTCCCTATGTAAGTTTTATTAGTTATGCAAATTTTAACACCAAAGTTGGGCCTTGCCGGAAGAGTTTTATCCCAAAACGAATTATCAAGGGGGGTCCCCATAACAACCCCAAGCATGTTAGGAGTGCTCAATACGGAACATAAAACCGGTAATTGGAACTAAGGCGGAAAGAGTGGAACAAAACACCAAGCATATGGCCGAGCCTTCCACTCTTTACCAAGTGTATAGGAGAATTAATTAAACTAAGCAAGATATTGTTATATCCCATGGCGTCCATGTCCCAACATGGAACAAACCGCACCTGCAACTAGCAACACTATAAGAGGGGTTGAGCAAGCGGTAACATAGCCAAACAAAGATTTCTGGGAAGGTGGAAGGTTAGAGTCTTATCATGGCATTTTGGGAGGCTTGACAAACAACTGGAATGAGACAACTAGCATAGCAATGATAGAAGTGATATCCAAGGTAATGGTCACCTTGCCTGGAATCCCGCTAGGAAGAAGAACGAATCTGTGAAGTAGACGAACGGGCGTAGTCGAACGAATCCTCACACAAAAACATTATCGGAACTCTAGCGAGAGGAAGTGAAACCGGAAAGAAGCAAATAACACATGGTAAATACACAAGCATAATCATGACATGATGCACAATCAAGTATGTTGCATGTCAATTTAAAGACGCATGGCATGGCAAAGTGCAACAATCAAATACTACACAACTCGTTGCATATTGACGAAACTCCATGTTCGAATTATTTTGTTCACTCCCGTTTATTTACTCGACAAGTTCAAATGTTGGTTAACAAGGCAAGAGGTGAAGCACAAGTAAACTACCTATCTAGGCAAGTTTAGATGAGGCCGGAAACAATGAATAACAATTCCGGAAAATCCCCATATGCAATTTTCTGAATTTGGTACTGTTCTGTCCTAAAACATATTTAATATTTATTGAACAGGAAAATAAAGTGCACCAAGTTATTCTACACGTTTTCCTAGTCAAGTTACATATATAATTTATTTAATTCGGAGCTGGGGTTATTTAGTTATGAAATAAACCATTTGACAAGCAATAGGCAATTTTAATTCAAACAACAATTTAAATGTTGTTAACATGCATGAGAATGGCATATGCAAGTTGTTTTGCAATATTATGAAAATGGTGGCATAATATGATATGGAGCATTTGTCATCATGGTGGAAAGAAATGGGTGCCATGGCGACGATAATGGCAATGGTGCTATGGCAACATTCCGATGATCCGGTAACTCGTTGAGATACTGGTCAAAAGAACAAATGTGGCGTGCCGAAAGTTCAAGAGCGACGGGGAGTGATCCTGGTTACCGGGTGTCCCACGTGTCGTTGGCATGGAAAAAGAGGGGCAACTTGCAACGAACAATCCAAAACGGCGCAAACACGTGGTTCATCTCATACATCACACATGCATTCGTTCATGGGCGTTGTCTCGGGGTTATACCTTCGAAGCACGCATTCGGGGTGGATCGCGTTATGAGAGACGTAGATGTTCATTGGGTCGCCATGGACGTCATGGAAGTAGTGGTGCAAAATGACGATGGTAGAGCTACACGTTTCAAAGAAGACACTTGACGCATCCGAGGTCCTCGAGGTCGACGATAGTCGTACATGGCAGTGGTAGTCGTTCGGGTATCATACATGACGGTCTTGACGAATCCAAAAGGGTACTTGGCCATCCAACGAGGCAAAGCAGGGAGGACTCAATTGAAGAACTTGGTGGTCTTGGCGATCCAAAACTTCATGAGTGCAAGGATGTCATGCCTTGCATCGTTCTTCGCGGTCGGGCAGGAGCCGTGGAGGTACCTGGCTATTGTGTATTCAAATCCGGGGTCCTTCCATGGCCATACCACGCGGGTGCTTAGGGAAACAACAAGGAATAAGTCATGGAGACGGCTTCGGCTGCTCACGGCCACAACCTTGACCGGGGCTACCATGGTCAAGCTCGCACAGGGAGGTGGCGTCCATGGGAGATGGTTCTGGAGGTAGGTGGAGCTCCGACGGAGGCTCAGAAGTGGCTCGGAGTAGCTACTGGTGGTGGCGTGGCGGCGAGTGCGAGAGGCGGCGGCACATGGCAAGCAGGGTCCGACATGAGACACATAGAAGGGGAAGGGGAGGTGCTGCTGGGCAGAGTTCAGCTTGACGGCGAGCTGCCCGTTGCAGATGGCAACGGAAAATAAGCGAGCAGGACTGTGAGGTAGCGAGAGAAGGAAGGTGTTGGGTTCTACCGTAGGTGCATCGCATGCAAATCAAAATTTTCCTATGCGCAGAACAACCAAGAACATGGTACGTAGATGGATCACAGATCATTACCACTAGACGCGCAGTGCCGTGCAACGGAAGTAGAGTTGGGGCAGCGCGTCTGCGAGGTCCGTCTCCTCCTCATCCGATCTCCTTCGAACAGCCGGTCGCCGGATCCCACATACAGGTTCGCCGGAGCGGCACAAGTGCACCGCCTCTAATGGTATTCGTGCGTGCAGGAGGAACACCATGCGGTGTACTGCTAGGTCCGATTACACAGTTCGGCGGCGAGTGGAGGTGGCTAGTTGCAACACATGCAAAGCCCTAATGATGGCGCCGAAGCGATCAACTAGATGAGTGTGCTGCACCTCCACTATATATAGGCATCCATCGCAGGCTCAACTCTTGGGCCTCACACGGATCCTAAAGCCCATGTGTTCCTTCCCGTAAGCGAGTGACCCCTTAGGTTCTCGTTCACTTAGTCGCGAGTTAGATCACATCCGGCTCGACTAGTCGGTAGCGGCCTCTAGCAAAGCGTGCCAACTCCAAGTGTCCAATGAAGCTGGTTAGGCGAACCTGTACTTCATACTTCTGTTCCCTTTGCCACACGATATATGTTGTCGGGCTCAAGGCGAGTCTGTCATCCTTGTGTTAGCCTGACCTCTTTCTCGTTCCAGTGATGCCGACCACAAATCAGATTATCACATAATCCTTGTCGCATGGCCATGCTTATCTTGGTCGGATCACACGAGGGGCCCAGAGTATATCTCTCCTGGGGCAAATCCCATCTTGGTTGACCATGTCTCGCAGCATGGGTCTAGACAATCCTGAAATCTACGTTTATATCTACCCAGTTACGGAGTAGCGTTTGGTCAACCCAAAGCAGGTCCATCACCATCCCGAGTACATGTGCCAGCTCAGGTCTTAGGACATAGAACGTATGTTGTACTAGAGACTCACAGATGACAAATCGCTGCGTCTCATAGTTGGGTCTGTCCAACTCAGACCTTATCACAACTCGGATCCGACTACGTCAAATCCGACGAGATCTTTCTGAGTCCATATTATCCGCCTAGAATCCAATGCTACATGGTCAGTGAGACCGGACCATCCACCGTGTCATATGCTAGTCTAACTGGCTGCGCGTCCACACAGCCCTTTCGACTAGGGACCATTTAGGAGAGTCATCATACAGTGCATAGTCTCACAAACAAGTCAAGTACTTGTTAATACACATCATTGATAATTTCCAAGGACTATCTTTATTCATAAACACATAGGAAATATCATCATACATGATTGGCTCTAGGGCATATCTCCAACAGTCTCCCACTTGCACTAGAGTCAATCAAATAGACATCGAATGCCCATAGCTCTAACGTGCCCCTCATGCTTGCGTTGTGGAAGCGGCTTATTGAACGGATCCACAACATTTTCATCCATATGAATCTTGCATAAATTAGTATCACCATTCTTTACGAGCTTTCGTATCAGGTGATATTTTTGGTCTATGTGCCTGGTCTTGTGGTGTTGTCTCGGCTCGTTGGCCTGTGTGATGGCACCTGAATTGTCGCAATACAGGTCATCGGTTTTGCCCAGCCCGGGAAGACACCAAGATCCTCCAGGAACTTCCGAATCCAAACACCTTCCTTTGCGGCTTCACAAGCCTCAATGTGTTCGGCCTCTGTTGTGGAGTCGGCCACCGTATCTTGCTTGGAACTCGTCCAACTCACTGCCCCTCCATTCATGACATACACAAATCCAGTTTGCGATCGACAATCATCCCTGTTGGTTTGGAAACTAGCATCAGTGTAACCCTTTACGCAGAGCTCCACCTCACCTCCATAGACTAATAACATCTCTTTAGTCCTTTTCAGGGACTTCAGGATAGTTTTCACCATTGCCCAGTGACTCTCACCTGGGTTAGCCTGGTATCTGCTTGTTAAGCTTATTACATAGGCAACATCAGGTCGAGTACATAGCATGGCATACATGATGGATCCTATTGCCTAAGCTTACGGAATCCTACTCATCCGGTTTCGCTCATCGGAGTCCTAGGACTCTGAGTCTTGCTTAGCCTTATACCATGTGAGATGGGCAAGAACCCTTTCTTGGCCTCACTCATGTTGAACCGCTTCAACACTTTGTCTATGTACGTGCTCTAGCTTAAGCCGAGAAGCCTCTTCGATCTATCTCTATAGATCTTGATGCCTAAAATGTATACTGCTTATCCAAGGTCTTCCATCGAAAACTTGCCATTCAATGATTCCTTGACTGAGTTCAGCATCGAAACATCATTTCCGATCAACAACATGTCATCCACATACAGGATCAAAAATACTACCGAGCTCCCACTAGACTTCTTTTATAAACAATAGTCCTCTTCATTCTTGATGAAACCAAGGTCAACGATGACTTCGTCAAAATAAATGTTCCAACTCCGAGATGCTTGCTTCAATCCATAAATGGATCTCTTGAACTTGCATATTTTACTAGCATTATTTGGATCAACAAAACCATTAGGCTGTATCATGTATACATCCTCCTTTGAATTTCCATGAAGGAAAGCCGTTTTGACATCCATCTACTATATATCATAATCGAAATATGCAGCTATAGCTAGTATGATCCTCACCAACTTTAGCATAACTACCGGCAAGTAGGTCTCGTCATAGTCAATTCCTTGAACTTGTCCATAACCTTTAGCGACAAGACGAGCTTTGTGGATCTGAACATTTCCATCCACATCGGTTTTCTTCTTAAAGACCCATTTGCAACCAATGGAAATTACGCCAGGTGGCGGATCAACCAAGTCCCAGACTTGATAATCATCCATGGACTTTAACTCGGATCTCATGGCCTCCAGCCATGCCTCGGAATCTGTGCTCACCATCACTTCCGCATATGTGGATGGCTTGTCGCTTTCTAGCAACAACACATCACGCACTCTACGCAATCTTTCCGACCTTCGTGGCTCCGGTGCCGATTCCACTACGGGTTTCCTGACCAACTCCGGTATGATCTCATCACCACCCGAGTCTTCCCCGAGTGGGTCTCGAATTTCTTCGAGTCGCACCATTCTCCCATTGGCTTCTGGACTGAGAAACTCTTTCTCTAGGAAAACCATGTTCCGAGCAACAAAAAGTTTGTTCTCTTCTCAGTTGTAGAAGTTGTATCCTAAGGTTTCCCTCGGATATCCCACGAATATGCATTTATCCGATTTGGGTGTAAGCTTGTCCGACATGAGTCGCTTGACAAATGCTTCACAACCCCAAATCTTTAGAAAAGACAAACTAGGACTCTTCCTAGTCCACATCTCATGTGGTGTCTTGTCTATGGATTTTGATGGTACCCTGTTAAGTGTGAAAGCCGCAGTTTCTAGAGCGTATACCCAGAATCACAAGGGTAAATCTGATTTTCTCATCATCGATCGGACCATGTCCAACAAGGTTCGATTTATCCATTCTGACATGCCGTTTCTCTGTGGCGTACCCGGAGATGTGAGCTGAGGTACTATACCTCGGCTTTTCAGATGATCATCAAACACCTGGCTCATGTACTCACCTCAACTATCTGATCGTAGAAGCTTTATTGTCTTGCCGAGGTAATGTGGGGACCCCGACTCATAAGTCGTGATCACCGAATGCACGTGTACAGTGATCCCAGAGATTAATGCTCACTGAACACACATAAGCTGAATAACAAGAGTCTTACATCCATACATACCGTCTTACACAAATAAAGACCATCGAGGTCATGTCTTACATAGATAGGGCCATGAAGGCCAAACACCAAACATAACTAGCAGCGGAAATCTTGAACGAAAGCGTGAACCCATGCCATCTGCCTTAACCCTACATACATTCTGACTAGCAAGCGTCCTAGTTCGCATGTTCGTCACCGACGAATTCTTCACCATATTCCTGCTCTTCCATGCCTGACCAATTAAATAACCAGTGGCAAGCCAATGAGTACTTTGAATGTACTCGCAAGCAACCCATGTTTTGGAACAAGGTATAACAACGCATGATATAGCACTAAGTAGGTAAGTTTTGCAGAAAGCTAATTTTGAGTGCAATGACATGTCCTATCAACTTGTAAGCATGCATCAAATGGATACAAGAATCCGTATGAACATGTTACAGATATCAATATAAACAAGATCTGAACATATCATGTTTAATCATCATGTCAAGTCATCCGACTTAACTCGAGTATTCATCCTTCTCCCCCCACACACATGCCAAGTTTGTGAAAAACATCGGATGTACCCCAAGAGCGGTCATCCAACTGTCCATGACCGTGGACACGGCTATTCGAATAGTTTCACACTCTGGAGAAGTTGCAGACTTTACCCACAAGACTTGGGAAACTTCCGTGTCAAGCCACGACTCGCGGTAGTGTTCATACCCGAGGTAAGTACCCGAACATTGCCTTTCCCCTGACGATACTAAACAAAGAGTCCACTCGTTGGTGCCATCCCCCATGATATACATCACACATATCATCCATGAGGGCACGCAACGGTGTGCCCGGTGTCTATGAAAACATCCCATGATCATCCATTCCGGTACGACCCCGTATCGAGAGTGACCACGCCACTCCCGCCACTAGTAATGCTGGCTCTCTTCTAGCACTAACCAGTGTAATCAACAAAGCCCCGTGCCATAAGGGGTATCGTGGTTGTACATGTAAGGTTGGAGTAACGGTTGCAACTTACACCAATCCATTTTTTGAAAAACAACGCACTCACTTGCTCCGGTACACCACTTCTTTCTCAAGAGGTTACATGGCTCACTTTCTCCCTCGGGCATTAGTGGCACCCGACGGGGTTTTGCTACTTCTTGAGCTTGCGTTGGTTTTCCCTTGAAGAGGAAAGGGTGATGCAACAAAGTAGATAAGTATTTCCCTCAGTTGTTGAGAACCAAGGTATCAATCCAGTAGAAGGTACAAGCAAGGCCCCAGTCTTTGCACCTACACAAACAATCAAACACTTGCACCCAACGCTATAAAGGGGTTGTCAATCCCTTCACGGTTACTTGCAAGGATGAGATCTGATAGAGATATATATAAAAGATTACTAAAACGAAAAGTAAAATAAAAGTAAATAAATTGCAGCAAAGTATTTTTGGTATTTTTGGTTTATAGATCTGAAAATATAATATGGAAAATAGAGCCGGGGGCCATAGGTTTCACTAGAGGCTTCTCTCCTGAAGGAAAATAATACGGTGGGTGAACAAATTACTGTCGAGCAATTGATAGAAAAGTGCATAGTTATGACGATATCCAAGGCAATGATTATGCATATAGGCATCACGTCCGTGTCAAGTAGACTGAAACGATTCTGCATCTACTACTATTACTCCACACATCGACCGACTCCTGCCTGCATCTAGAGTATTAAGTTCATGAAGAACAGAGTAATGCATTGAGTAAGATGACATGATGTAGAGGGATAAACTCAAGCAATATGATGAAAGCCCCATCTTTTTACCCTTGATGGCAACAATACAAATACGTGCCTCGCTACCCCTACTTTGTCAATGGGTGAGGACAGCGCAAGATTGAACCCAAAACTAAGCACTTCTCCCATTGCAAGAATTACCAATCTAGTTGGCCAAACCAAACCAATAACTCAAAGAGACTTGCAAAGATATGAAATCATGCATATAAGAATTCAGAGAAGATTCAAATAATATTCATAGATAATCTGATCATAAACCCACAATTCATCGGATCTCGACAAACACACCGCAAAAGAGTATTACATCGGATAGATCTCCATGAAGATCATGGAGAACATGGTATTGAAGAACATAGAGAGAGAAGAAGCCATATAGCTACTAGCTATGGACCCGAAGGTCTGAGGTGAACTACTCACGCATCATCAGAGGGGCAATGGTGTTGATGTAGATGCCCTCCATGATCGAATCCCCCTCCGGCAGATTATCGAAAAAGGCCCCAAGATGGGATCTCAAGGGAACAGAGGCTTGCGGCGGCGGAAAAGTATTATCATGGCTCTTTTTTGTATTGGGGGAATATTTCTTAATTTATAGGCAGAGAATTAGGGTTGGAGGAGCCATGGGGGGCCCACAAGCCAAGGGGGCGCGCCCCCCCAGGGGCGCGCCCAGGTGGCTTGTGGCCCACCCGTGGGTCTTCTGGCCTCTTCTCCAAGTCTCCTGGGTTCCTTCTGGTCCAAGAAAAATCATCGTAGAATTTTATTCCGTTTGGACTCCGTTTGATATTCCTTATCTGCAATACTCAAAAACAAGGAAAAAATAGAAACTGTCACTGGGCACTAGGTTAATAGGTTAGTCCCAAAAATAATATAAAATAGCATATTAATGCATATAAAACATCCAAAACAGATAATATAATAGCATGGAACAATCAAAAATTATAGATACGTTGGAGACGTATCAAGCATCCCCAAGCTTAATTCCTGCTCGTCCTCGAGTAGGTAAATGATAAAAACAGAATTTTTGATGTGGAATGCTACCTAACATATTTATCCATGTAATATTCTTTATTGTGGCATGAATGTTCAGATCCATAAGATTCAAAACAAAAGTTTAATATTGACATAAAAACAATAATACTTCAAGCATACTAACAAAGCAATTGTGTCCTTTCAAAATAACATGGCCAAAGAAAGTTATCCCTACAAAATCATATGGTCTGGCTATGCTCCATGTTCCCCACACAAAGTATTTAAATCATGCACAACCCCGATGACAAGTCAAGCAATTGTTTCACACCTTTTATGTTCTCAAACCTTTTCAACTTTCACGCAATACATGAGCGTGAGCCATGGATATAGCACTATAGGTGGAATAGAATATGGTGGAGGTTGTGAGGAAAAGGAGAAGATAGTCTCACATCAACTAGGCGTATCAACGGGCTATGGAGATGCCCATCAATAGATATCAACGTGAGTGAGTAGGGATTGCCATGCAACGGATGCACTAGAGCTATAAGTGTATGAAAGCTCAAAAAGAAACAAAGTGGGTGTGCCTTATAATGAAAAATTCCCACTAGTATATGAAAGTGACAAAATAGGAGACTCTCTATCATGAAGATCATGGTGCTACTTCGAAGCACAAGTGTGGAAAAAAAGAAGTAGCATTGTCCCTTCTCTCTTTTCTCTCATTTTTTTTCATTTTGGTGGGCATCTTTGGCCTTTTTTTTATTTGGGCTTCATTGGCCTATTTTATTATTTGTAAAGTCCGGAGACTCATCCCAACTTGTGAGGGAATCATAGCTTCCATCATCCTTTCCTCTCATGGGACAATGCTCTTATAATGATGATCATCACACTTTTATTTACTTACAACTCAAGAATTACAACTCGATACCTAGAACAAAATATGACTCTATATGAATGCTTCCGGTGGTGTACCGGGATGTGCAACGATCTAGCATAGCAAATGACATCAAAAAACGGACAAGCCATGAAAACATCATGCTAGCTATCTTACGATCATGCAAAGCAATATGAAAATGATGGTGCGTGTCATAATAAACGGAACGGTGGAAGTTGCATGGCAATATATCTCGGAATGGCTATGGAAATGTCACAATAGGTAGGTATGGTGGCTGTTTTGAGGAAGGGTATATGGTGGGTTTAATGCACTGGCGAAAGTTGCGCGGTACTAGAGAGGCTAGCAATGGTGGAAGGGTGAGAGTGCGTATAATCCATGGACTCACATTAGTCATAAAGAACTCGCCTACTTATTGCAAAAGTCTATTAGTTATCGAAGCAAAGTATTAGATGCATGCTCCTAGGGGAGAGGTTGGTAGGAGTTAACCATCGCGCGCTCCCGACCCTCACACAAAGGATGACAATCAATAAACAAATCATGCTGTGACTTCGTTACATAACGGTTCACCATACGTGCATGCTACGGGAATCACAAACTTTTAACACAAGTATTTCTACCAATCCATAATTACTCACTAGCATGACTCTCATATCACCATCTTTATATCTCAAAACTATATGCAAGGAATCAAACTTCTCATAGTATTCAATGCACTTTATATGAAAGTTTTTATTATATCCCACTTGGATGCCCATTATATTAGGACTAAATTCATAACCTAAACCAATTACCATGATGTTTAAAAACTCTCAAAATAATATAAGTGAGGTACGAGAGTTCAATTATTTCTATAAAATAAAACACCACCGTGCTCTAAAAAGATATAAGTGAAGCACTAGAGCAAAATTGCCTTGCTCAAAAGATGTAAGTGAAGCACATAGAGTATTCTAATAAATTCACAATTCATGCATGTCCCTCTCAAAATATGTGTGCAGCAAGTATGATTGTGGCAAACTAAAAAGCAAAGACTCATGTCATACAAGACGCTCCAAGCAAAACACATATCATGTGGTGAATAAAAATATAGCCCCAAGTAAATTTACCAATGGATTGAAGACGAAAGAGGGGAAGCCTTCCGGGGCATCCCCAAGCTTAGGCTCTTTGGTATCCTTGAATATGGCTTGGGGTGCCTTGGGAATCCCCACGCTTAGGCTCTTGCCACTCCTTATTCCGTAGTCCATCAAATCTTTACCCAAAACTTGAAAACTTCACAACACAAAACTCAACAGAAAACTCGTGAGATCCGTTAGTATAAGAAAAATAAATCACCACTTTAGGTACTGTTGTGAACTCATTCTTTATTTAAATTTGTGTAATATCTACTGTATTCCAACTTCTCCATGGTTCATACCCCCCGATACAACCCATATATACATCAAAATAAGCAAACAACACAAAGAAAACAGAATCTGTCAAAAACAGAACAGTCTGTAGCAATCTGTAAACTTCGAATACTTCTGTAACTCAAACAATTCTGAAAAATTAGGAAAATCTGGGAAATTTGTATATCAATCTGGTGTAAAAATTTAAGACTCATTCGACGCTCTGGTGAATTTATAAAATTCCTGGACTGAGCGCAAAAGTTTCTGTTTTTCAGCAAAATCAAATCAACAATCACCGTAGACCATCC
This sequence comes from Elymus sibiricus, assembly GCA_039707655.1. NCBI lineage: Eukaryota > Viridiplantae > Streptophyta > Magnoliopsida > Poales > Poaceae > Elymus > Elymus sibiricus. The sequence continues at coordinate 317,937,384 of CM077669.1, read as the reverse complement.
CAAAGGTCTTACTTGGCTCAAACACTAATTAAAACACTAAAACACAATTAATACAGAGGTAATAATGTGTAAAGCACTCAAAAACAGAAACACAAACAAAAAACGTAAAGTAAAATTGGGTTGCCTCCCAACAAGCGCTATTGTTTAACGCCCCTAGCTAGGCATAACGCAATAGATCTAGGTATTGTCATCCATGCTCATCTCATACTCCCTTGTTTCAGTGGCAAGTTTCCTTTGTGGCAAGCAAAAATAATCAAAAGGGCTAAATTTAATAGGATAAGGATCCTTAAGATCAAGTGCGGGAGGGATAGGTTCCTCCTTCGGCCCCCTATAGTGTATAATCAATTCATCATTTTAAGCTTTCCTTTGGTGGAAAGTCATAAGCCTATCTCTTAATATGAACTCTAATCCGTTGTTTTGTATAGCAAAATTATCATTGAGTTGAGAAATCTTATCAACCAAAACCTCGTTAGGGACCCTTTTTCTCAAATTTTCATTATAAGCAACATAATCCGGAGATTGCAATCTCATTATTTCTTCTTGATTAAAAAGGATCTCTTCTATAGGGGGACATCCACCATTAATTTTATAATGAGCAAAAATTTCTCTAGCCTCTTTCATGATGAATCTAAACTCGTGGGCTAGAAATATAGTGGCGGCACGCTTAACGGAAGAATGCTGAATATTAGAGAACTCTAGAAAAATCCTTTTTATGCAAGGATGCATATGAACAAATTGCCTCTCAAGTTCAATTATTAACAGTGTTATTGCATCCGCAAGACTATTAGTTTTATTGAGAATAGACCCTCCTAAAGTAGGTAGCGTACCAGCACAAGTAAAGAAATATTGAATAACACCTTTTCCAATAATATTACCGCTACCTATGCGGAATTTTTTTGTATGTGTGATAGTAGGTTCTTCATGGGGGTCGTTATTAGCAGAGTCATCAAAATTCCCCTCAAGATTATTACTATCCTTTTCAATGAAAACCTCCCCAGATTCAGACATGGTGGCAATGAATTGACCTAGCACACAAGCAAACAAAAAGCAAACGGAAAGACAAACGGAAGAAGGGCGAATAAAAAGGCAAATCTTTTTGGTTTTTCTGAAAATCGTTTTAGAAGTGGGGGAGAGGAAAACGAGAGGCAAATGGCAAATAATGTAAATGCAAGAGATGAGTTTGTGATGGGTACTTGGTAGGCTTGATGTAGATCTCCCCGGCAACGGCGCCAGAAATTAGCAAGTTGACGGGAGAGTTCTTGTCTTGACTTGCTATGTATCCTCCCCGGCAACGGCGCCAGAAATCCTTCTTGCTACTTCTTGAGCTTGCGTTGGTTTTCCCTTGAAGAGGAAAGGGTGATGCAGCAAAGTAGATAAGTATTTCTCTCAGTTGTTGAGAACCAAGGTATCAATCGAGTAGGAGGTACAAGCAAGGCCCCAATCTTTGCACCTACACAAACAATCAAACACTTGCACCCAACGCTATAAAGGGGTTGTCAATCCCTTCACGGTTACTTGCAAGGATGAGATCTGATAGAGATAGATATAAAAGATTACTAAAACAAAAAGTAAAATAAAAGTAAATAGATTGCAGCAAAGTATTTTTGGTATTTTTGGTTTATAGATCTGAAAATATAATATGGAAAATAGACCCGGTGGCCATAGGTTTCACTAGAGGCTTCTCTCCTGAAGGAAAATAATACGGTGGGTGAACAAATTACTGTCGAGCAATTGATAGAAAAGCGCATAGTTATGACGATATCCAAGGCAATGATTATGCATATAGGCATCACGTCCGTGTCAAGTAGACCGAAACGATTCTGCATCTACTACTATTACTCCACACATCGACCGACTCCTACCTGCATCTAGAGTATTAAGTTCATGAAGAACAGAGTAACGCATTGAGTAAGATGACATGATGTAGAGGGATAAACTCAAGCAATATGATGAAAACCCCATGTTTTTACCCTTGATGGCAACAATACAAATACGTGCCTCGCTACCCCTACTTTGTCACTGGGTGAGGACACCGCAAGATTGAACCCAGAACTAAGCACTTCTCCTATTGCAAGAATTACCAATCTAGTTGGCCAAACCAAACCAATAACTCGAAGAGACTTGCAAAGATATGAAATCATGCATATAAGAATTCAGAGAAGATTCAAATAATATTCATAGATAATCTGATGATAAACCCACAATTCATCGGATCTCGACAAACACACCGCAAAAGAGTATTACATCGGATAGATCTCCATGAAGATCATGGAGAACATGGTATTGAAGAACATAGAGAGAGAAGAAGCCATCTAGCTACTAGCTATGGACCCGAAGGTCTGAGGTGAACTACTCACGCATCATCGGAGGGGCAATGGTGTTGATGTAGATGCCCTCTGTGATCGAATCCCCCTCCGGCAGATTACCGGAAAAGGCCCCGAGATGGGATCTCACGGGAACAGAGGCTTGCGGCGGCAGAAAAGTATTATCGTGGCTCTTTTTGGTATTGGGGGAATATTTCTGAATTTATAGGCAGAGAATTAGGGTTGGAGGAGCCACGGGGGGCCCACAAGCCAAGGGGCGCGCCCCCAGGGGCGCGCCCAGGTGGCTTGTGGCCAACCCATGGGTCTTCTGGCCTCTTCTCCACGTCTCCTGGGTTCCTTCTGGTCCAAGAAAAATCATCGTAGAATTTTATTCCGTTTGGACTCCGTTTGATATTCCTTATCTGCAATACTCAAAAACAAGGGAAAAACAGAAACTGGCACTGGGCACTAGGTTAATAGGTTAGTCCCAAAAATAATATAAAATAGCATATTAATGCATATAAAACATCCAAAACAGATAATATAATAGCATGGAACAATCAAAAATTATAGATACGTTGGAGACGTATCAGGTTTTCGAAATTCTTTGAAAGCATTTGTTTCCATCACCATGCATATTCCCGTCCCATTTTGCGTAGAAACTACTTAAGCATCCTATCTACTTCCCACCCGCATAACCCTCATAGGAAGGTAGGGTCATGCTCAGTGCAAGTATCAACGGGTAAAAGTATGGGAGACAACCCATGAAGGTGGTCACCATAGCATCATGATCAACATATCAAAAGTAAAGTGCTATATGCCATGCAATAAAATGGTTTCTTAGACATGGTCAAAGGGCTGCTTGCCTGTTTCAGCAAAGTCTTCGAGGCCTTCACACGCTTCTCGTCCAACTCCGAGCACTCCGTCTATTTCGTCAACTATCATCGGAAACAACCACAATAGGCAACACAACAAGCAGATAAATAAAAGTGCTCTATAAATAGGAGTTTTATTTTCTTGGACATCTCTGATCATAAGAAAAATACCTAAAATGGCTCTACTGGAGTGGGATCAGTGATGATCTTTGAATGGTGGAAAATAGGGGAATTGGTGATCCTATAAGAAGTCTACAGAAAATCTTTTCATAAAAATGGGTGGATGCACCCAAAAAATAGGGCATGATTTTAGAAGATTTTAGAAAGTGGTTTCACTGTATTTGGAGTTGGGATGAATTTCCTAGGATTTTCCTAAGATGGATTAAATGGAAAATGGGGTTATATATTTGACTAAACCAGAATAAAGCATAGTAAAAATGGTGACCATGGCAAGATGAACAGAGCAAGATGTGTAGAGTCTCTGGAAATTTCTGGATAGATATTGATTTTTTAAGTCCCTAGGATTTTGAATCAATGGATTTGTAGTCAACATGATTTTTCTATGAATTATATTGTCTCACTGGAAATAGAAAAGAAAATAAAGAATTACCTAAACGGGTCAAACCGGCGCTCTGGGCGAGGATTAGCTACTGGGCCGGCCCAGTAGCACAGCCGCGCCTGCACAGCGGCTACGCCGAAGGCGTACTTCTAGGAATGCATTTCCCATGCGGGAAAGCGGCCGCGGGGAAAGCCCGCTTCCACTTAACCGGGGGGGGGGGGGGCTTAGCCTGTGACCGGCGGGCCCCGCTGGCAGGTCCTCCCCCCACCTCCCGCCAGAGTAGGGAGAGGCAGAGGAGCCCGACCGAGCGCCGGCCGGTAGCCGCCCTGGTGGCTCCAGCCACCGGTGAGCTCGGGGCGGCCTGCCGCACCCGCCTGGGCGGTCCTTGACCCCGGGGGAGGTCGAGGCCGAGTGCGTCGTCCATTTTGGCGGAGGAGGCCGTCGGTCATGGTGGGCACGACGCCATAGCCGCGGGGAGGAGGAGATGAAGGGCGGGAATGATCTTGCGGCGATGGAGGAGTACCCTGGTGAAGCTAAGAGGAGAGGAGAGAGCCGGAGTTGCCCAAATTTGCCTGAGGCCGAAGCGGTGACATGGCGGCCATGAGGGGGCATTTGGAGCTCGGCTCCAATGGCTCGGTCCGGGGGTGTCCTGGGAGTGAGAGGGGAGGACTAGCGGTGTCTAGGGTGCTCGGGGAGGAGAGGTAAAGCAAGGGTGCGACGGGAGGGCCTCGGGTGCGCCTTGGATGCTCTCGGCATGGGGAGCACGCGTGCCAGAACCGTCCTGGAGGCTTGCGAGCGTCTTGGAGGGGCGTGCGGGGCTGAAAGAGGTTCCCGGGTGCGCGTGGACAACTTCCTACAACCGGACGCTAGCTACAGGTTTTTACTATAGGCCAGTTGGAACAACACATTGTCTAGTGGCCTTAAGTATGGAAGGACTACATATCCACCAAGTTTCAGCTCAGGGAGGCAAGTAAATAGGGTACTTGTAGGTCAAGGCTCTATTGGCTACCAAAATTTAGTTTTTGATGCACTGCTCATATTTTCCATATGAGCCTGCCATTTTTGGGTGTGGCAAGATGCATTAGCATACTAGAGATGCTGTGGAAAAACTTGGGTACATTTGCATGAATAGAATGATGGGAGAGAGGAAGGAGAGGTGCTGTCATGGTAAAAAGAGAGGGAACACGAGGGAGTTACCCCCCAAATAATTGAGCAGAGGACATGGAAGAGTTACTGGAGGTAGAAGGGGGCTAGAACATGCCATGGTAAAAAGTTAGAGGCAAGGAGAATTTTTTTGGGTCAACTTAGCTTGTCCACTAGTTTATGGTAGAGGGTGTTTGTGCTGTGTTTGGACTAGGCAGAGGAATCCTATGGCCTTGATATTTACTAGGAGTAAATGGCAAGTCGAGTTGGTGCTGATCACAAGTTTTCAGCTCAATTGAAGAAAGTTGATAATACAAACTGTGTAATCCCCAGAAATCAATAGAATCAGGCTTCTGCAGATCTAGGAAGGCAAAACTATCCTCCTTGATGCACCACTTGGTGTAGTGGCGTCATTAGGTGATTAGAGCATGACCACAAAATTTGAGATCAAGAGGGGACATTTGACAATGTAGAGTTGATCAATTTTGGATCTGGACAGGAATGGTTTTGGGGCACTTTTGTGAGCCAAAACAATTTGTATTGGGATGAAAATTTGCAAGATCATCACGTTAGACATATGTGACTTGCTAGAATTTCAATAGATTTATTTGAGAATATTTCTTATAGAAATATTTCAAATGCTTGAAATAGGCAGAAAGGGTTTTGTAGGGTTTTGTCCAATATTTTGAACATGACCATGTGTTGAAACTCTTATATACGGACAATATATGTCCACTGAGTTTCCCTAAATTTTCTCAAATATTTTAAAAGCATTAAGATAATTTTTCTCTACAAAAGACCATTTCTGGCCTTAAGAAAAAACCTTAAAATAAAATAGGAAAATAATCTTTAAAAATAATATTTGGTGGTTTTGGGAAGTCTTATATATAGTAGGTTCCAAATAAACTCTTTGGGGTAAAACATTCCACCCAATTTGAGGACTTGTAGTACAAACCTCAATTCATGGGTTTTATAAAGACTAATTTGAATAAATGCTTTTTGGCAAGAATAAAATTTGATAAAAATAGTTTTAGGTCTTATACACATGGCATGATCATTGGGCAAAGATTTGGAGCAAGGAGATTTGTTTGGAGAGTAGAAGGAGTTTTATGAATTAGAGCACAAGCAAGCAAACAATCAATCAACAATCAAGTTAAACATCACAAGCTCACAAAAAGTTTTAATTGGTCCTAATTTTTGAGCCATGTTAACTTAATCAGGAGAGGCAAAACACCGGGTGTGACAGACCTACCGCCCTTACAAGAATCTCGTCCCGGATATTCCTAGGCTAGGCGTAGAAAGGTGCCGGAATTCAGAGGTGAGGTAGTCTTCACATTCCACGTTGCTTCTTCTTTGATGTGGTTGCTCCATTATTCCTTGAAGTGCTTAGTGATGCGTCTTTGAGTGCATCGTTTGACTTTGTCTGAGAGGTGAATTGGGTTCCTGCAGTATGTTGTGTCTGACTAGGAGTTAAGGGTCCGATGAACGGGGTTCGAGCAGAGGTCTGGCTTGCGTGTGTATTCCAAAGTCGGAATACCGAGCAAAGTAGTGTGTCTACGTGCTGGTCCTAGGGTTAATCACATTGGTTAGTGACATCTAGAGGTCTCTCTCTAGTCTAGAGGTGTCAAGGTCTTGGCGTAGTCTCCTAGTGACGGGGAATCGTCAACTTCGTTGGAGCAGTCGATCTTCCGGTGCTTGTGGTCTTCAACTATAAGGACATCGAAGTTTGTCGGCGTAGGCTTCTCATCAAGATTCTTCCACTTGTGTAAGTAGTCCAGGCACGCTCCCTAGTCTACTACACTTTCTTCTTGTTGATTTGTCTTCGTTGTCACGGACGCACATTTTTGGCGGGTCTTCGAGTGTCTGGTCTGCTTGTTTCTCGGTAGCCATTTGGGGCAAGGTTTGGGCTGAGTCTCGTCCCTAAGACTAAGCTTAGAGGTTTGATGCAAAAACGGTTCCCATCACCTAGGAAAGTTTTTGAGGGGGTCCTAGATGAGCTGGCTACCCAAAGGTATAGACCATCCATCCAATCCCCAAGGTCTGAGGCTTGGCAAGTGGGGTGGACCACCTTTGACAGGGGTTTCACCATGATCCAGTCAGGATTCATGTCCTTGATTGGACCAAAAAGAGCCTAGTAACGAAGTCATCACAGTCATTTCACCCCATTCCAGGCATTTGGAGAGAGTAGGGATGTCATGCTCCTCGCATACGTTAAAGTGGTGGAGTGAGGGGTGCTATAAACTTCTCGGTTCCTTCCTAGTCAGGAACTGATAGGTGACCATTTAAAACAAGGGGCTCTTTAATCCTCTTGACGTCCAATGGCTTCGTCGTGCTTGAATGTTGGTGCTTCTTGGCATAGTCTAGCTGATGTAGCTGGTAGAGGAGTAGTGGTTGACTTCTCTTGCTTCTTCTTCTTCCTCGTCGTGGCTTCCAACCATATTGGTTCTTCATCTTAGTTGGGTAAGGTTGTCTTCTGCTGCAGGGAGGGTGCTTCGAGGAGTCCAACTTCCTTAAGGTATAATCTTACACTTTGAGAGGCAAGGCAGTTGGTGTTTATCGGGCTTCTCCAAATAGGACTAAGGTGTTCTGTACTCTCCTTGGATAAACGAGTATGTCATCCATGAGGACAACAAGGTATTTCTCCAAGTATCTCATAAACACATTGCTCATGGGATATGTGAGAGGAGCGGTCATTTGTCCCGGATGGTCACTTGGCCAGGGGTTTGTGGTCCATCATACCCTAATTCTTCATGTCCACCTCCCTCATGGATAGGATTGGTGGTGGTCGAGGTGGATTATTGGCCGTGGTCTAAGGACTTTTAGCCAAAGCCTATGGTCATAATCTGACCATGTTATGGCTTGGTAAAGCTTCGGGGCTTCAAGAAGCTTATGATGTGAGTGAACGCCTATCACCTTATCCTTGAGCATAGTTCTTAGATGCCAATAGTCCTACCTATCCCTTTAATTAGAAACCACCTCATATAAGTCAACTCCAATATCACTCATGCTATTCATATCTCCATGGTTTTGAGAAAAGGAATAAACCAAAATCTCATATGCATACTGCAGCTAACTCAAATATATCCCTATGTAAAAATCCTCGGGAAAGCATACAAGGTGCTAAGCTTGGTTGTGACACTACAAATCCAAGTGTTCGGCTAATATATCCAAGGTCTAAGGTGTTGCATTTCTATGCTAAGGAAACACGTAATATACCAATCCAAGATCTTGTTTCCTTCCTAATGAATCCAGTTTAATTGATCCACGAATACCATTCAATACCACCTGATCCATTTCTACTACATAATCAATACCAGTAACTGCTCCATGTATCTCCTAGGGTTCCTATAGTCACCAAGTCCTTGAAATGACTATCTCTTTGTAGTATGTCCACCAATTCCTACCATGATGATCTAGGAGACTCGAGTGTTGGGTGCATATAGATCCTCGAATCAAATCGGAGAACGATCCAGTGTTTCTTGTTTATCTCCCATCAAGAAACATGGTATCAAGATCGAGATCATCTAACTAAATCCAACTTACTCCGAACCATGTAGTCTCATTTACCGCCAACACCCTGTTAGGAGCACCTATTTAAATTCAAGTCTTATGTCCTATGAGAATTTCTACTTGTTCCTCCAAGTCATTATTGTAACATCATGAATCCACTACTATTACTTGACAACGCCAAATTATTATACCACCAAGAATTTCAGCTTGTGATCACAATCGTCGTACTAAATCAAATTTACTTAAGGACATAGTAAGTTATGCAACTCTATTAATTTGATCCACCAAGTTCCTCTACCAACATGAAAGTCACGTCATCCACCAAAGGTCTTAGCTATATCCTCAAGATATCTATTTGAACCTCATCAAATCATTAGTCTACTACATAAATCCTCAAAACGATCTTCCCTATGGCATCATGAGATCAAGTGCTAGCTTAAGGATGTAATGTGTTTGCTCACTACCATCACTCCCATGATGAAACCCAGTGTTAAACCAAGGTTATCGAAGCTTAACTAGTGTTCTCGCGCCAACCCGTATGTTAAGCACATAGTTAAGGGTTTGAGCTGGGGGTATCTAGTGAGGTCTGGGTCTATCTAGGGAAGGGCTTCCAACCTTAGGGGGAAGACATAACCCTTACAGGGTTGCACTTGGTTGAGTAGGTTGTTGTCACGAGTCTTCAGTGCTAGTTGATCGTTGAGGTTGATCCTTGGTGCGTCTTGTCTTGCTGGTCTTCGGTTGATGCGAAAGGCGAGAGGGGAAAATAGCATAGAGGGGAGGTGCCTAAAGGGGGTGATATAGTGCAAGTGTAATCAAACAAGTGCCGAAAAAGGCAAAACACATGCATTAAGATAAGGTGGGTGATATAGTCGCGTTCTTATTGACTAGGGCAAAAGTGAGGCTTACACCAAAGCACAACAAGCAAAAACAAGCAACACACATCATGGTTCTATTCGAACCATCACACGGACTCGACTTCGCATGGGGAATACATGACCTATCCTACCCCAGGGGTTCTCGGACTCAGCAGTCGTGCTTGCTTCGTGTCTTGGTGATGAGTCTGCTCAATCTTCTGGGTCTTCTTCAGCTGTCGCTATGTCTCTGGTTGTTGTTCGTCAAAACGATCCTGGTTGTGCCTGAAGAGTCCTTGACAACTTCACATCTGATGAGTTGACGATGAAGGTGATTCCTCATGGCCGTCGTCGACGGGGTCTTCTGGTGTCTTCGTAGTCGTGCCGATGTCTTCTTGTCCTTCAAGGCGTCGAGAGTTCCAAGTGGGCAATCCTTTATGCAATGACATCCACAAGGCATGATAGAGTTCCAACTTGTCGGTCATGTTGATGATAATATCCACACCAAGAGCGGGGAATGAAGAGAACCATTTTCCTGCTCACTACAGTGAGGCGGACCAAATGGCGAGGTTCTCATCCATCGGCGGTTGCCGATACAACAATGATAAGGACAAGGTTGGTCTATCAGCGATGCATACCATGACATTGCATGTCTTACGCCCTGGTCATCATAGGCCAAGGTTACATCATCCTGGGGCAATGTTGAGGGTGTCACCATCTTCTAAGTCTTGATACCCTCATTCCTCGAGAAGGTATCTTCTATCGGTATCTTCTCGTCTGGTGTCGCCAACTTGTGTCCAAGATATGTGGGCAAATGTCTGGCAAGGTGGCTTCCTTCCAGGTTACCCACGAGGATTACAAGAAATCCGGTGGTCAGGGGCATAAGGGTACTATCGACCGTTTGCAAGGTTTTGAAAAAGCAGATGAGGAGAGCAAAGATAAAAAGGGTGCAGGTGCTAAGGCAAAACCTTTGCTTCCTTTGGAATTTTTAGGAGAGGTGAGAAATATAGAGGTTTTGTAAGTGATTTTGAAGGGTCTGGAAAAATAGTCTTGTCCTAACTAACGTCAATGCTAACTAAGGGCTTCCTACAGTCAGGATGGCTCTGATACCAGCTCTGTGGGGACCCCGACTCATAAGTTGTGATCACCGAATGCACGTGTACAATGATCCCAGAGATTAATGCTCATTGAACACATAGAAGATGAATAACAAGAGTCTTACATCCATACATACCGTCTTACACAAATAAAGACCATCGAGGTCATGTCTTGCATAGATAGGGCCATGAAGGCCAATCACCAAACATAACTAGCATCGGAAATCTTGAATGAAAGCATGAACCCATGCCATCTGCCTTAACCCTACAGGCATTCTGAATGGGAAGCGTCCTAGTTCGCATGTTCATCACCGACGAATTCTTCACCATATTCCTGCTCTTCCATGCCCGGCCAATTAAATAACCAGTGGCAAGCCAATGAGTACTTTGAATGTACTCGCAAGCAACCCATGTTTTGGAACAAGGTATAACAATGCATGATATAGCACTAAGTAGGTAAGTTTTGCAGAAAGCTAATTTTGAGTGCAATGACATGTCCAATTAACTTGTAAGCATGCATCAAATGAATACAAGAATCCATATGAATAGGTTACAAATATCAATATAAAAAAGATCTGAACATATCATGTTTAATCATCATGTCAAGTCATCTGACTTAACTCGAGTATTCATCCTTCTCCCACACACACACATGCCAAGTTTGTGAAAAACATCGGACGTAGCCCAAGAGCGGTCATCCAACTGTCCTTGACCGTGGACACAGCTATTCGAATAGTTTCACACTCTGCAGGGGTTGCACACTTTACCCACAAGACTCGGGAAACTTTCGTGTCAAGCCACGACTCGCGGTATTGGTCATACCCAAGGTAAGTACACGAACATTGCCTTTCCCCTGACGATACTAAACAAAGAGTCCACTCGTTGGTGCCATCCCCCATGATATACATCACACGTATCATCCATGAGGGCACACAACGGTGTGCCCAGTGTTTGTGAAAACAGCCCATGATCGTCCATTCTGGTATGACCCCGTATCGAGAGTGACCACACCACTCCCGCCACTAGTAATGCGGGCTCTCTGCTAGCACCAACCAGTGTAATCAACAAAGCCCCGTCCCATAAGGGGTATCGTGGTTGTACATGTAAGGTTGGAGTAATGGTCGCAACTTACACCAATCCGTTTTTGAAAAACAACGCACTCACTTGCTCCGGTACACCACTTCTTTCTCAAGTGGTAACCTGGCTCACTTTCTCCCTCGGGCATTAGTGGCACCCGACGGGGGTTTCGAAAAGTCTTTGAAAGCATTTGTTTCCAACATCATGCATATTCCCGTCCCATTTTGCATAGCAACTACTTAAGCATCCTATCTACTTCCCACCCGCATAACCCTCATAGGAAGGTAGGGTCATGCTCAGTGCAAGTATCAACGGGTAAAAGTATTGGAGACAACCCATGAAGGTGGTCACCATAGCATCATGATCAACATATAAAAAGTAAAGTGCTATATGCCATGCAATAAAATGGTTTCTTGGACATGGTCGAAGGGCTGCCTGCCTGTCTCAGCAAATTCTTCGAGGCCTTCACACGCTTCTCGTCCAATTCCGAGCACTCTGTCTATTTCGTCAACTACCGTCGGAAACAACCACAATAAGCAACACAACAAGTAGATAAATAAAAGTGCTCTATAAGTAGGAGTTTTATTTTTCTTGGACATCTCTGGTCATAAGAAAAATACCTAAAATGGCTCTACTGGAGTTGGATCAGCGAGGCTCTTTGAATGGTGGAAAATAGGGGAATTGATGATCCTATAAGAAGTCTACAGAAAGCCTTTTCATAAAAATGGGTGGATGCACCCAACAAATAGGGCATGATTTTAGAAGATTTTAGAAAGTGGTTTCACTGTATTTGGAGTTGGGATGAATTTCCTAGGATTTTCCTAAGATGGATTAAATGGAAAATGGGGTTATATATTTGACCAAACCAGAATAAAGCATAGTAAAAATGTTGACCATGGCTAGATGAACTGAGCAAGATGTATAGAGTCTCTGGAAATTTGAATCACTGCATTTGGAGTTGATTAGGATCCTCTAGGGATTTTGCACTGTGGGTTTTTCGTAGTTCAAATTTAGATTTAAATTTGAACTATACAGAAAAGTGTGCAGGAAAAATGTGTAAGATAAATTTCTGGATAGATCTTGATTTTTGAAGTCCCTACGATTTTGAATCAATGGATTTGTAGTCACCATGATTTTTCTATGAATTATATTGTCTCTCTGGAAATAGAAAAGAAAATAAAGAATTACCTAAACGTGTCAAACCGGCGCTCTGGGCGAGGATTCGCTACTGGGCCGGTGTAACGCCCCGGACACACCCGCCAGTGGTCGTTACTCCTGGCGGAATCTAGACTGGCCCCACAGATCAATACTAGTCTTTTCTGCGCACTTTGTCCTCACTCGTGCGCACCCAGGATCAACTACCCGTCGGTCACCCATCCTAGAACTACTCCAAGCCAAGCACGCATAACTTGGGAGTTATGTTTGAATGGGCTCCCAGAAAAGAAGGAATTCCTTATTGATATGAGTAGTCTATCATCCCTAATATGCCAGGCTATCATAGCCAGCCCAGTAGCACAGCTGTGCCTGCGGAGCGGCTACGCCGAAGGTGTACTTCCAGGAATGCGTTTCTCGCGCGGGAAATCTGCCGCGGGGAAAGCCTGCTTCCACTTAACAATATAAACCTGCTTCCACTGACTGGCGGGCCCCGCTGGCAGGTCCTCCCCCCACCTCTCGCCAGAGCAGGGGAGAGGCAGAGGAGCCCGACCGAGTGCCGACCGGTGCCCGCCCCGGTGGCTCCGGCCACCTCCGGCAGCGCTACGGCCACCGGTAGGCTCGGGGCGGCTCGCCGCACCTGCCTGGGCGGTCCTTTGACCCCGGGGGAGGTCGAGGCCGAGTGCGGCGTCCATTTTGGCGGAGGAGGCCGTCGGTCATGGTGGGCACGGCGCCATAGCCGCAGGGAGGAGGAGATGAAGGGCGGAAATGATCTTGCGGCGATGGAGGAGTACCCTGGTGAAGCTAAGAGGAGAGGAGAGAGCCGGAGTTGCCCGAATTTGCCCGGGGCCGAAGCGGCGACATGGCGGCCATGAGGGGGCATTTGGAGCTCGGGAGCTCCAATGGCTCAGCCCGGGGGGGTCCTGGGAGTGAGAGGGGAGGACTAGCGGTGTCCAGGGTGCTCGGGGAGGAGAGGTAAAGCAAGGGGGCGGCGGCAGGGCCTCGGGTGCGCCTTGGATGCTCTCGGCGTGGGGAGCACGCATGCCAGAGCCATCCTGGAGGCTTGCGAGCGTCGTGGAGGGGCGTGCGGGGCTGAAAGAGGTTCCCTGGTGCGCGTGGACAACTTGCTACAACCGGACGCGAGCTACAGGTCAAGATCCACGGCAAAGCGTCGTTGCTGCATGCCAACAGCGTGGTCACCACGCCATGGCCTGTCCAGCGTGAATTTTTGGTCGGCCAAAAATGTCTGGAGTGTGAGGCACGCATGTAGAAGGTCTAGTGGAATTTGGATCCATATGGAGCTGGGTAAAAGGGATTTCTACATAGGGCAAGTTTCTAGCAGTAAACTTGGGGCTCTACCAGAGGGTTTTTACTGCAGGCCAGTTGGAACAACACCTTGTCTAGTGGCCTTAAGTATGGACGGACTACATGTCCACGAAGTTTAAGCTCGGGGAGGCAAGTAAATAGGGTACTTGTAGTTCAAGGGTACACTGGCTGCCAAAAATTAGTTTTTGATGCACTGCTCATATTTTCCATATGAGCCTGTCATTTTTGGGTGTGGCAAGATGCATTAGCATACTAGAGATGCTGTGGAAAAACTTGGGTTCATTTTCGTGAACAGAATGATGGGAGAGATGAAGGAGAGGTGCTGTCATTGTAAAAAGATAGGGAAAATGAGGGAGTTACCCCCAAATAATTGAGCAGAGGACATGGAAGAGTTACTTGAGGTAGAAGGGTGCTAGAACATGTTGTGGTAAAAATTTAGAGGCAAGGAGAATCTTTTTGGATCAAGTTAGCATGTCCACTAGTTTATGGCAGAATGTGTTTGTGCTGTGTTTGGGCTAGGCAGAGGAATCCTATGGACTTGATATTTACCAGGCATAAATGGCAAGTCTCGTTGGTGCTGATCACAAGTTTTCATCTCAATTGAAGAAAGTTGATAATACAAACTTGGTAAACCCCAGAAATCAACAGAATCAGGCTTCTGCAGATCTCGGCAGGCAAAACTATCCTCCTTGATGCACCACTTGGTGTAGTGGCGTCATTAGGTGATTAGAGCATGACCACAAAATTTGAGATCAAGAGGAGACAATTGACAATGTAGAGTTGATCAATTTTGGATCTGGACATGAATGGTTTTGGGGCACTTTTGTGAGCCAAAACAATTTGTATTGGGATGAAAATTTGCAAGATCATCACATTAGACATATGTGACTTGCTAGAATTTCCCTTGATTTATTTGAGAATATTTATTATAGAAATATTTCAAATTCTTGAAATAGGCAGAAAGGGTTTTGCAGGGTTTTGTCCAACATTTTGAACATGACCATGTGTTGAAACTCATATATGTACATTACATGTCCATTGAGTTTCCCTAAATTTTCTCAAATATTTTAAAAGCATTAAGATAATTTTTCTCTATAAAAGACCATTTTTGGCCTTAAGAAAAAGCCTTAAAATAAAATACGACAATAATCTTTAAAAATAATATTTGGTGGTTTTGGGAAGTCTTATATATAGTAGGTTCCAAATAAACTCTTTGGGGTAAAACATTCCACCCAATTTGAGGACTTGTAGTAAAAACCTCAATATAGGGGTCTTATAAAGACTAATTTGAATAAATGCTTTTTGGCAAGAATAAAATCTGATAAAAATAGTTTTAGGTCCTATACACATGGCATGATCATTGGGCAAAGATTTGGACCAAGGAGATGAGTTTTGAGAGTAGAAGGAGTTTTATGTATTAGAGCACAAGCAAGCAAACAATACAATCAATCAACAATCAAGTCAAACATCACAAGCTCACAAAAAGTTTTAATTGGTCCTAATTTTTGAGCCATGTTAACTTAATCGGGAGAGGCAAAACACAGGGTGTGACAGTTGATTTTCAACCTCGTTTTGAAACACTTTGAACTTTTCAAAAGTTTCTGACTTGTGCCTCATCAAATAGATATATCCATATCAACTCAAGTCGTTGGTAAAAGTCATGAAGTACTGATAGCCACTTTTGGCTGTTGTTCTCATTGGACCACACACATAACTGTGTATAAGCTCCAATAGGTCGGACGCCCTTTCGCAACTCTTTGCAAAAGGAGACTTAGTCATCTTGCCGAGCAAGCATGATTCGCATGTCTCGAACGACCGAAAGTCGGACGAAGTTAGGAGTCCATCATCATGGAGCTTCTTCATGTGTTTCAATCTAATGTGTCCAAGCCGGCAATGCTAGAAGTAAGTCGGATTTATCTCATTAGGCTTATGCCTCTTGACATTCATGTTATAGACTGGTTCCATTTCCAGATTCAAAATAAATAGCCCATCTACAATGGGTGCATAGCCATGGAACATTCCATTCAAATAAAATGAACAAGCATTGTCCTTTAAATTAAATTCATAACCTTGACTCATCAAACATGAGGCAGAAATAATGTTCCGACTAAGTGCAGGAATGTAATAACAATTACTCAATTCCAACTCTTGCTTTGTTGCCGACCCTGATGTCAATCTCCCCTTGTGCCACACGCCGTTCTTACCAGCCCCTGCATCGAGTTGCAAATATGGACAACTGATCCGGTATCAAATACCCAAGAGCTACTAGGTATGTCAGCAAGCTAAATGTCTATAACATATGTAACAAGTGTACCTTTGCTCGAAGTCATACTTCCAGCCTTCTTGCCATGCTCGGCAAGCCACTTGCTACAGTTCCTCTTCCAGTGACCAGGTTCCTTGCAATGAAAGCATATGGTCTTTGAGTTTGGTCCCGTCTTCGGCTCTGCAGTAGAGACAACCTTCTCGATGCCCTTAGCCTTTTTCTTGGACCAACTCGTTTTGAACTTAGCCGATTTCTGCACCATCAACACTTGATGCGTGCCTTTCTTAATACCCTGCTCTGCCACCTTGAGCATCCCATGTAATTCAGTGAGCTTCTTATCCATGTCGTGCATATGATAGTTCAAGATGCACGTCCCATAGCTAGGTGGAAGAGAACCCAAAATTGCATCCGTGGACAGCTCGTCCCCAAGTGGGAAGCCTAACCGATCCAAAGCTTGCACGCACCCGATCATCTTGTCACATGCGGGCTCAGTGGATTACCCTCTTTCAGCTTACAATCCATCAAGGATAGCAGAATGTTGAACCTTTCGGTCCTAGCCTGCACCTAAAACATGCTCTTGAGACTCTCGATCATCTCGAAAGCCTCAATGTTTTTGAAATGATGCTGCAAATCGGGCTCCATACAAGCCAGCATCAGGCAGCTGATCTCGTTTGATTCATCAACGAGTTTCTTGTGGGTATTCTTGGTTGTGGCACTAGCATTCTCGGCAGGTTCCTCTAGAAGTGGATCCTCTAGAACATGTTCCTTTTTATCGTGCTTGAGAACAATTCTCAAATTTCTATACCAGGTGGTAAAGTTTGTTCCATTCAGTTTATCCTTTTCCAGAATTGATTTCAATACAAAGTTGGGTTGAGCAGATGGTGCCATTGATCTACAACAGAAAATATGCAATCACTAAGCAATGTGTTTATGTAGAGTAATTCAAGCCTTAAATAGAACTACTCACACTGAAGTTAGCATCCCTCCACAAACTCTCAGTGATTCGGGATCCGACTAGCACAAGCGACTAGTGAGCTTTAGCATCACTGCTAGCCAAATTGCCTATTCGGTAAGCAAGTCCTTGCTAATCTTATGTCTATACGACTCCTGTCGGTCGGGTAGGTATCTTATACCCTGGCTCCCAACCTTCTTTGCCACAAGGCCCAAAACCGTTTTGATAGCCTTGTCAAGTTAACCTGATGCAGTGCATTTCCATGTCCGACACGAACCCTCCAATTCAAGGACACCTTGTGGCACCTCAATTTTATGAGCCCACCACTAGACGTATTTGACGTGCGAAGGTGCAACATCCGGAATGGCAATGTGCTTGATATTAACGAGGGATCTTTCTACCATTTTAACATGCATAGAAATAAGAAGCAATATCAATCACATATAAACATAAATATGTGAAATAGTATGGCTCCTTCATGGACATCCTTCCAGGCCGGCTCCAACTCCGACGACCAAGGTGGAACTCCATCTTGTTCATCACACCGGGACGCCAAAGTCTCGAACTTGATCTCTGTTCTCCAACTACTACAACTAGTAATGAATTTATAGAGAATCACAAGTCGACACACATGTGATTATACAATATAATAGCAGCACTTTGGCTCCTGCCGACTGACAATCATGACACACAGGTCATGTTAAATTACACACATGCATCACATACATATGAGCCATACTATTCACATCAAACCTGCAAAACAAAGTTATGCATAGAATCACATTCTACCGGTTTGTGTGATCGTGTACGAAATACAAGGCGCTACGCACACGGAGGTACCGATTGACAGATAACATAGCCTCAACGATCCCCATGTGTAGTTGATCTCATCAACTGTTGGGGATATAACCCCGTGGTAAGACCCGCCCAGGAGGGGCCGGGTCATACCTGGCGGCTCATAAGCAAGACCCTTAAAGTGGGCCGGAAGATGAAGGCCAGGCCGCATGGCGGCTTACCAGGCGGGCCAAGATGAAGGCCCAGAGACAGAAGATGGTGTGAGACCCGGGCGGTTGAGCCACCCGGAGACGGCTTGCCCAAGATGGCAAGGCGGCTTAGAGGCAGGATAAACTACGTTGTATGAGTCGGTTAGGGACTCGTGTAACCCAGGGCCTTGACCTCCTATATAAAGGCGAGACCCTAGGGCGGCTTAGACAAGAAACCAATCAATCGAGAACTAGGTCAAGCGAATCCGCTCCCTTGTAATCGATACTCCAATCAATACAACACAAGCAGGACGTAGGCTTTTACCTCTTCTCGAGGGGCCGAACCTGGGTAAACTCGTGTCCCTCATCTTGACCAACCCCTTTGAGTCCACCGCCTCAACGATGGCCTCGAACCTAAGTCTTCGGACATCTGCCGTGACAAAACCACGACAGTTGGCGCCCACTCGAGGGGCCGAACCTGGGTAAACTCGTGTCCCTCATCTCGACCAACCCCTTTGAGTCCACCGCCTCAGCGATGGCCTCGAACCTAAGTCTTCGGACATCTCCCGTGACAAAACCACGACAGTTGGCGCCCACCGTGGGGCCAGCGCTCGGTGGTGTTGAGTTCTCAAAGGGTTCTCTCCCAAGTATCGAGGGGTACGCTGTTGGCTGGATGACCAAGAGTCGCCGCGGCAAGCTCTACATCGACGACGCCGGCTGGGGCCCCGAGGCCGACTCAATTGAGTACGGGTTCCAGGACCCCTTCGGCGGAATCCACGTCTTCATCGGCAAGATCAGCGGATCTGAACCCGGGCCGGACATCTGCACCGACATCGTCGAGCCGGCCCAGCGCGTGCAACCCGCCCGACGCGTGCGACCCGCCCGTGTTAACCCAGGCAGGAAGCATGTCTTCGTCGGCTTCACCCAGGGCATGGAGCTTGAGGGATCTATGTCGCGGGAAGAAACGCTCATCTGCTCAGAGGATGGTTCCTCGAGCGGGGAGACGGAATCGATCTATCAGCTTCATAACGGTGGGCTCGGGGGCTACGTCGAGCCTTACCCCGAGTCAGAGTATCATGAGCCGGAGGATTACGAGCCACCGAGCCGCGCTGCCGTCTTCATGGCGGGTTCAGCGCCGGCCCCTAGCAGCACAGCCGCCGGCGCGACTGGGTCTGGGGCTGGCAGGCCGCCGGCTCAAGTTCTTCTGGATCTGATGAATGAGCTTACAACCCTGATGGAAACCGAAGTCATTGCTGAAAACCAAGCGGCCCGTAACGTGGAGATCACGAGGTTGAAGAACCAGATGGTCGGAGTCCAACAGGAAATCAACGCGCTGAAGGCCCAGATAGATGCTGAGGCGGAGCGCCTTAGGGCAGATGCTTTCCGCCTTGAGTTAGAGCAGCAGTCTGCAGCGGCAGTTCATCGGATGAGGCATCAATCCCGCTTGCCGGATCAGTATGAAGCCAGAAATCTTTTCAACACAACAGGGACGGGACGGAATGTGCCTTTGACCGTAACCCGGACGACGGAAGTGCCTGGAAGCCAGGCGGCGGTTCAGCATCAGCAGCTAGACCCGCCTCGACGGAAGCAAAACCCGCTACCGTCCTTTCCAACACCGCCGGGTCATTATTCTAACCCGGCGGAGAACATGGTGGCAGCGCCAACCGGGCTTGGTACCATCCCGATCCCCGATGAGGCGCCCTTCGCAGAGGAGGTGCGGAATGCCATCGGATACCTGCAGACGGCGGTGGCCCAGCAGGAGAAATACACTTATAGCCGGAGCCACGTGCATTCAACCCCCATCCCCAGCCACAGCTACAGCCGGCGTTATGAGTCACCAGCGGTTTCTAGCAGTGAACGACATCGGAACCTGCCGCGAGTCGATCGGGCGGCTCTGGATGCTCAGGCACTGGTGGACCGGGCAAGAGCACAGCGAGAAGCGGCGGCGCTGGCGGCGGCGGCGGCTTATCAGGAACCTACAGTGGAACCTTCCGTCTCGGTTGGAGCAGGAGTAACCTCCAGGGCTGTGGGAGTGCCGTGCTTAGCGCCGGCTCTGCGGAACGAGCGTCTGCCGAAGGATTTCAAAGGTCCTCGCAAGGTGCCCAATTATACTGCTGACCTACCTCCAGAGGCTTGGATCGATAGCTATGAGCTGGCCATGGAGATGTTAGATGTCAGTGATGCAGTATGTGCTAAATATTTCATCATGATGCTGGAAGGGCCGGCTCGCACATGGTTGAAGGGCTTCCCACCCAACACCATTAATTCCTTGGCCGAATTGAAGGCGAAATTCATCAAAAAATTTCCAAGGAACGTGCAAGCAGCCCATGACGATTGTGGATTTGGACCATTGTGTGCAGCGTGATGACGAGTCGGCTCATCATTGGGTCCGGCGGGTCTCAACCATCATCCACTCTTCTGAACAGATTACGGCGGCTCAAGCAGTTTTGATTCTAGAGAAGAATTGCCATTTTACACCTTTGAAGCAGAAGCTTGGCCGGCTCAAGCGCACGTGCCAAGATATGGGGGAGCTCATGGCAGCTCTCACCAAGTATGCAGACTCCGATAACACGAAAGACCCTGGCTCCGATGATGAGAAATCGGCTCAGGGTAAGAAAAACAACAATGGCAAGGGTCAGCAGCAAAACGCGGCCGGAAATAGCAACCCGGGCAAGCGGAAGAACCCGGACGGCGGGTCAGAATTGGTGGCGAACACCAGCGCTGGGAACAATCATGCTAAGGGCAACGGGAACTTCAGGCAACCCTTTAACAAGGGCAAAGCTCCTTTCAACCTGGAAGAGATGCTCAATAAACCTTGTCCAGAGCACAGCCGGCCTGATAAGCCGGCAGGCCATACATGGAGGGATTGCAGTATTATGCGGCAGTTTCGGGATTACAACCTTCAACAACATCGTAATAACGGTAATGGTCCGTCAGGCGGCTCAGGGCCGGGCGGATCAGGAGCCGGCTTTGGTGTTGGCGGCTTAGGGTCTGGGTACCAGGGTCAAGGCAATCAAGGAGGTCATCATCAACAGTCTGGCGGTGGAGGCCAGCAGCAGAATAACCAATCGGGGTACCAGAGTAACCCGAAACAGCTCAGCGGGGGTCAGTATCATGTTTTTACAACCAGCCTTGACAAGCGAGACCGGAAGGTGCGCAAGCGGGCGGTTAATGCAGTCATGCCGGCTGTCCTGCAGTATTTGAAGTGGTCCGAGTATGACATAACTTGGAGTAGGGAGGATCACCCGCCGCATGTTGATAACCCGGGGCAGCTGGCTTTGGTAGTTGCCCCCCAAGAAGGTACTTATGGATGGTGGCAGCAGCATCAACATCCTGTATTATGACACTTTCTGCCGGATGGGTTTGCTTGATAAGGATCTTAAGCCCTCTTCAACAGTTTTTCACGGTGTTGTGCCCGGAAAGTCGGCTTATCCAATGGGAAAGATTTCTTTGGAGGTAGCTTTTGGTGATGAATTCAACTACAAGGTGGAGTCTTTGTGGTTTGAAGTGGTCAAAATCAAGAGCCCATATCACGCTCTGTTTGGACGGCCGGCTTATGCCAAGTTCATGGCTAGGCCTTGCTATGTTTACTTACAGCTCAAGATGCCCGGGTTGAATGGGACGATTACCGTGCATGGTGATCGGAAGACGGCTCTTGAGTGTGAGGAATGTGACGCAGCTTACACAGAGTCAAGTTGTGCTGAGGCAGAGCTCAAGTTTTATAAGGAAAACGTTGACCCGGAAGATATGACTCCACTGAAGAAGCCTAACACGGAATCTGAGCCGCTCCTCAAATTTGTGGCAGAAGATACCAAGTTGGTGGACTTTACGCCGCGCGACTCATCACAGCAGTTCACTATCGGGGCTAACAGGGACCCCGCATAGGAAAGCGCGCTCATCGAATTCATCCGTGAGAATCGGGACATCTTTGCATGGAAGCCTTCTGACATGCCGGGTGTACCGAGAGAATTCGCTGAGCACCACCTTAATGTGGATCCTAAGTTTAAGCCGGTCAAACAGTTCCTCCGGCGGTTCAATGAGGAGAGGCGCAAGGCTATTAGAGAAGAGGTGGCCCGGCTCTTAGCAGCAGGTTTCATCGTTGAAGTTTTTCACCCGAAGTGGTTAGCTAACTCGGTGCTAGTACTCAAGAAGAATGGCACGTGGCATATGTGTGTGGATTACACGGATCTTAATAAGGCCTGTCCAGTTGACCCGTTTGCTCTCCCCCGTATCGACCAGATCATTGATGCAACGGCGGGTTGTGAGAGTTTATGCTTCCTGGACGCTTACTCAGGGTATCATCAGATCAAGATGGCAGTTAAAGACCAAGAGAAGACATCTTTCATTACGCCTTTTGGTGCTTTCTGCTATGTGTCTATGCCTTTTGGGCTCAAGAGTGCCCAGGCGACTTACCAGCGTTGTGTGCAGAACTATCTTCATAGTCAAATTGGGCGCAATGTTCATGCTTATGTGGATGATATCGTGGTCAAGTCAAGAAAGAAGGAGACTCTACTTGACGACTTGAAGGAAACGTTCGATAATTTACGGGTCTAGAAGATGATGCTTAACCCGGCTAAGTGTGTTTTTGGAGTTCCTGCAGGCAAGCTCTTGGGATTTCTAGTCTCTGAGCGGGGCATTGAAGCCCATCCGGACAAGATAAAGGCTATTACTTCCCTGTCTGAGCCGGCATGCATCAGTGACGTTCAGTGCCTGGCGGGTCGAATCGCTGCGTTAAGCCGGTTCATAAGCCACCTGGGTGAGAAGGCTATTCATTTGTATCAAATGATGAAGAACACAGACAACTTTGTCTGGAGTAATGCGGCGGGTGAGGCGCTCGAGGCGCTCAAGAAGCAGCTGGCTGAGCCGCCGGTCTTGGCCGCTCCGGCTGAGAAGGAACCTTTGCTCCTCTACGTGGCGGCTAACAACAGGGCAGTCAGCGCTGCGATTGTTGTGGAGCGTAAGGAGGCAGGGAAAGAATACCCGGTTCAGAGGCCGGTTTACTACGTCAGTGAAGTCCTGATAGAGTCAAAGAAAAGGTACCCACATTGGCAGAAACTGATATATGGTGTGTTCATGGCGAATCGAAAGTTGAAGCATTACTTCTTGGGACACCAGATCACTGTGGTTAGCTCTGCCCCGTTGGGAGACATAATTCAAAACAGAGAAGCCACTGGCAGGATTGCTAAGTGGGCATTGGAGCTTGGGCCTCTAAATCTGAAATATGTGCCCCGCACGGCTGTCAAGTCTCAAGCCTTGGTGGATTTAATAAACGGCTGGACAGAGTGTCAGTCGCCCAAGGAGAAGCCGGATAACACATACTGGACAATTCACTTTGATGGATCCAGACAATTGGAAGGATCAGGGGCTGGAATTGTCTTAACTTCCCCTAGAGGTGACAAGTTTCGTTATGTGTTAAGGTTGATGTTTCCCTGTACTAACAATGCAGCTGAGTATGAGGCTTTACTTCATGGCCTCCGTGTGGCTAAGGAGATGAACCTGAGCCGGGTTAGATGCCTCGGCGACTCAGACCTCGTGGCTCAGCAAGTTTCAGGCACGTGGGATTCCAAAGACCCACGGATGGCGGCTTATCGTCAGGCGGTGGACGTCATTGCTGGACACTTCAAGGGTTATCAGGTGGATCATATTGACCGTCGCAAGAACGAGGCGGCTGATGCATTGTCAAGACTGGGCTCTCAGCGTAAGCCGGTACCGCCTAATGTTTTCTTGGATGTGTTATATCACCCGTCTGTTAAGCTACCTTCAGAGGAGGATCTGGCTATACCTGACCCGGAGGGGCAGCTGGTGGCGGCTCTGCATGCTATTCCTGACTGGACGATGCCTTACTTAGCGTACTTGACTCGCGGCGAGTTGCCCGAGGACGAGACCTTGGCAAGACAAATCATCAGGCGATCTAAATCCATGACTATCATCAATGGCGAGTTACATAAGCGCAGCGTCACTGGCGTTTTTCAGCATTGCGTTTCTCCTGAAGAAGGTAAGGAGATCTTAAATGAAATTCACGCCGGTGATTGTGGTCATCACGCCGGCTCAAAATCTTTGGTGGCCAAGGCTTTCCGTCATGGTTTCTTCTGGCTGACGGCTCATAAGGATGCAGAAGACTTGGTAATCAAGTGTGATGGATGTCAGAAGTTCGGGCGACGTGCTCATGTACCGGCTCAGGAATTGCGGATGATTCCAATTACCTGGCCGTTTGCGGTCTGGGGGCTTGATATGGTCGGGCCGTTCAAGAGATCCAAAGACAAGAAAACCCACCTTTTGGTGGCGGTGGATAAGTTTACCAAATGGGTTGAGGCTGAGCCGGTCAGCAAGTGTGACGCGGCTACGGCGGTTCAATTTCTCAAAAAATTGATCTACCGTTTTGGTTATCCTCACAGTATCATCACGGACAATGGCACAAACCTATCCAAGGGGGCTATGCAAGCATTCTGTGAAAGTGAGCACATCCGGCTTGACGTTTCTGCGGTTGCTCATCCACAGTCTAATGGTCAGGCAGAGCGTGCTAACCAGGAGATCTTGAGAGGCATCAAGCCCTGGCTCATGGTTCCTCTCCAGCGGACGCCGGGTTGTTGGGTAGAAGAGTTACCATCAGTTCTATGGAGCATCAGAACTACTCCCAACAGGTCAACATGCTATACGCCTTTCTTCATGGTTTATGGCACGGAAGCCGTGTTACCAAGTGATATACGTCATGACTCGCCGAGGGTGGCGGCTTACATTGAGGCAGATAATGAGACAGCGCATCAGGACGCGTTAGATGCTTTGGATGAAGAGCGTGATCTGGCGGCGGCTCGATCGGCGATTTATCAACAAGACCTGCGTCGCTATCATAGCCGCAGAGTTAAGACCCGGACGTTTCAGGAAGGCGACTTGGTGTTGCGTCTGGTTCAAGATCAGACAGATGCGCACAAGCTATCTCCTCCATGGGAAGGACCCTTTGTGATCAGCAGAAATCTCAACAATGGGTCATACTATCTCATTGACGTATGAGACGAGTCACGCACTTCTGGGCAGGAGACCCACCGGCCGTGGAATATCGCTCATCTGCGGCCTTATTATACTTGAGTCATCGACTCCCATCATTGTACATCATCATTGTATATATCACTTATATATATATAATAAAGTTGGCATCCCTGCAAGCCGAGGCCTCTGCCGTTTATGTATCTCAGATTGTGCAAAAATAAAAAGTTCAGGAGGTTTAAGTTGCCAGGATGAGATATTACTAGACAAGAATGATGAAGCTATTATGATACAAGTCTCAAGGAGATTGCAAGCAATATACTTGACACTTGGGGGCTAATGTCTGTGTTTTCTCTCCAAGTCTACAATAAAGTTCTGGCTCATCTTCATAAAGTTAAGCCGGCACTTGGGGGCTACACACGGTGCTCTCCAAGTCTACAATAAAGTTCCGGCTCATCTTCATAAAGTTAAGCCGGCACTTGGGGGCTACACACGGCGCTTTCCAAGTCTGCAGTGAAGTTCCGGCTCATCATTGTTATAATGACCCGGACTTGGGGGCTATACTTGGATCTAATTTTCAAGTAAGTACCGGCTTATTATCTATATTAACCCGATACTTGGGGGCTACACGTTAAGCTATTTGGAGTATGACAAAGATTGGAAGACCCGGTCTACTATTTGCAAATACTAAACCAGTTCTTGGTGGCTACATAAGGGTATAAGGAAAAAGTAAGAGAAGAGGAGTACCTCATATTTCTTCTACATCAGTCCAACAAGTTTCAACTCCATATTACGGCTTGTGGAGAGGTGATTCAAATAACCAGCATGAAGTTCATCTGCAGTCATTTTTTCTAACACGGGGAATTCAAACTCAAGGTTTTCTGGTGAGCCTGTCTCAGCTTGGCAGGTGTGCTTCGTTAACACATGGGGATCAGAGAATTGATAAACTGTCCCAGTGACAACAACTTCTGGGTGAGCTGTGTCTTCGGCGGCTATTGAAGGGCTCGGCGGCTTAGGATCAGCCTTTGGTGGACTCTCAGGAGTAGCCATGTCATCATCAGCCGGCTCAGAGGGCTGAGGAATGTCGGTAGATGCATCTTTTTTAGCCTCAGTGGGCGCAACATGAGGTGCAGGGGAATCCGGCTTAGCAGTTTCCGGCTCTTGGGCAGTAGGGGCAGCGGTAGACCCGCCGGTTTTCCTTCGTTTTGCTTGAGCCCTGGAAAACAAAAAGAGTGTCACATAAAGGACAAGGATGGTAAAAAGGTATGATGCAAATACAAAGGGACGCACTCCGGGTTGATCTTCAGAGGAGGCAGGTTGGATGCAGTAGAGTCGCCAGATGAAGTAGGTGACTCCTAAAAAAAAGGTAAGACGATGAAAAACATAGTAAGGTTACAATGCAAGACTGTCAAAAATTGGACTTGGATAAAAGAGTACCTCAGCAGGCCGTTTCCGAGGAGCCGGAGAGTTTGGTAAACCGGTCAAAAGCTCTTCAGAGCCGGTGCTCCGGGTCTGACGTCTGGAGTTATGCTGTTGCTTTTTCAAAAGAAAGTTGGGGTCTAAAAAGCAAGAGGATGAGAAAATGGGACTTTCCGGATGACCCGCCGTATTTTCTCTGGTGGAAAGTTTTCTGAGTTAGAGGAAATGTAAGTTACCTCAGGGGCATCTGCATGGCTTGTCTCCATTTCCTCGTGTAAATAATTATCGTCAATAAGTTGCATAAAGAGACGGCAAAGAGAGTCAAGTTCTACCTCCGAGTCGTCAAGCTCAGGTGGTTCCTGAGCGGCAGTTTTCTTCTTCTGGGCGCGGGTTTTACCCGCCTTATGTTTCCTCACAGGAGGATTATATTTCTTCTTCCAGAAAGAAGAGCCGGCCTATGTATAAGCCGCCAAAAAAGGTTAAAATGAGCAAGGCAGAAGGTCAAGACAAGAATGAGCAGTTTTGTTGGAAAAAGTTCTTACAGCTGGAGCCGGGTTCTTGACGCAAAAGGGTTTTAGCCCAACTTTGTTGCAAGTCTCTTGTTTTTCACCAAGGAGTATTTTGACGGAAGAGTTGATATCTTGATCTGTCAGGGGGGTGGCGTTGAAGCAGAGAGGGTCATTTGGTTCACCCGTGAATTGGTGCATGAGTCGGTCACGCCGGCTCAGTGGCAAGATTTTCCAGCTAACCCAGCAACGGGTTAAGTCGATGCCAGTCAAGCCGTTTGCCATTAAGGCCCTGATCTTCACGAAAGCCGGAGCATATTTCGCTCGTTCTGCGGCGGACATCCGTTCTGGAAGCTCTCCGGAGGTGCAAAGCCGGGTAGGACGGTAACCCGATAGTGGGTTCTCTTATTTTGGAGACGTGTCCTTGCAATAAAACCAAGTCTTGTTCCAGTCTTTAGGTTGACTTGGTAAGACAGCTGCTTGACTTCGTAGAATCGGGTAGAAACGCCGTCGAGCTCCAAACTTGGTCCAGCCGCCACTTCAGTTTGGCGATTGACATAAAAGTAGTCACGGAATAGGTCAACAGACGGCTCTTCTTGCAGGTAAACTTCGCATAAAACATGAAACTGACACATATTGGTGACAGAGTTTGGACCTATATCTTGAGGGTGAAGCTTGAAGGAATGAAGGACATCCCGGAATTTTTTTGACCCGGGCGGGCTAAAACCACGGAGGAGGTGATCCGTGAACACGACAACCTCTCCTTCCAGAGGGGTGGGTCTTATTTTTGGACCTGGAACCCGCCAATGTATAATGTCCTGAGCCGGCAAGATACCCGATTCTACGAAGTCAAGCAAAAGCTGCTCGGTGACTCCAGAGCCAACCCAATCACAAGATGCAGGTGCTCTCGACATGGTGGCGGGTCAAGCTGTGAGAAGGCGCAGAATATGGTGGGTTAGAAAAACGTCAAATAAATAAGGTAGCTATGGACGGCATGATGATGAGGTGTTAAGCCGCCGACATGTTTTATCAGAGAGCCGGCAATGTAACGGCGGGTTAAGCATGGACAAACAGGTTTCATATATTACAACCGTGGCTGCAAGATCTACGGGCGAAGATAAAGGAAATATATTCAAAACCTAAAAAGCGGGAGTGGAAGAGCAGGCAGACAGCATGTGGGGAAGACTACTATGCAGATCTATAGCAAGCGGGCATTGGCATTAAAAGGACAACTGCAACAGGTAGACAGCGATATAAGATTCAAGGGGACACTTGCAATCTACCTCACGAAGAACAGCGAAGAACAGCGAAGAACACTAAAGAACTCCGATGAACTCAGGAGATCCTAATGGAGATAGCTACAGATTAAGTAAGGGTTGAGAATGGTACCTTGCGGATGCGGACGGGCCGGCGAAACTCTGGACCAACTCAGGTTGATGCAGCGGCCGGCGTTGGGGGTGACGGCGATGTTCGGTCGGTGCAGCGGAGCTTCAGAGGTGCGGGCGTCTGACGGAGGAAGAAGACAGTGGTGGCGGAGAAAAGGAAGGGGGGCCCTCGTATCCCTATTTATGAGGTGGGATGGCAACAGTGCGCGCGAAAGTCGAGGAGATGCAGTGATGATTGACCAGAAGGGGCGCCTCGATTTTCATGCCGACCATTTAATGAAAGGATCCGTTGCGGACGTCACTGAATCTCTTTAACATATTCGGCGTGGCGTGACGTCACGGCGGGTTATAAGTTTTCTTTTTCAGGTGACAGAAATGTGAGACTCGCCGCCAAATGAGTTTGAAGATTGACATGAACAAGTTCAAATCAATCTGGGGCCTAATGTTGGGGATATAACCCCGTGGTAAGACCCGCCCAGGAGGGGCCGGGTCATACCTGGCGGCTCGTAAGCAAGACCCTTAAAGTGGGCCGGAAGATGAAGGCCAGGCCGCATGGCGGCTTACCAGGCGGGCCAAGATGAAGGCCCAGAGACAGAAGATGGTGTGAGACCCGGGCGGTTGAGCCGCCCGGAGACGGCTTGCCCAAGATGGCAAGGCGGCTTAGAGGCAGGATAAACTACGTTGTATGAGTCGGTTAGGGACTCGTGTAACCCAGGGCCTCGACCTCCTATATAAAGGCGAGACCCTGGGGCGGCTTAGACAAGAAACCAATCAATCGAGAACTAGGTCAAGCGAATCCGCTCCCTTGTAGTCGATACTCCAATCAATACAACACAAGCAGGATGTAGGCTTTTACGTCTTCTCGAGGGGCCGAACCTGGGTAAACTCGTGTCCCTCATCTCGACCAACCCCTTTGAGTCCACTGCCTCAGCGATGGCCTCGAACCTAAGTCTTCGGACATCTGCCGTGACAAAACCACGACATCAACCGTGCACATAGCTGATCTCATGAATGACAACATATCTCATATGCCGCCTCCACATATCAAATATGCATCCAATCTGAAACCAAAACCTATAGCAGAGGCTCTGATACCACAGCTGGGTTCTACCATAGGTGCATCGCATGCAAATCAAAATTTACCTACGCGCAGAACAACCAAGAACATGCTACGGAAATGGATCACAGATCATTACAACTAGACGCGTAGTGCCGTGAAGAGGAAGTAGAGTTGGGGCAGCGCGTCCGCGATGTCCATCTCCACCTTGTCCGATCTCCCTCGAATAGCCAGTCGCCGGATCCCACGTACAGGTTCGCCGGAGCAGCGCAAGTGCCTCTAATGGTATCCACGCGTGCAGGAGGAACACCATGCGGCGGACTGCTAGGTCTGATCACACAGTTCGGCAGCGAGTGGAGGTGGCTAGTTGCAACACATCCAAAGCCCTAATGACGGCGCCGAAGTGATCAACTAGATGGGTGTGCCGCACCTCCACTATATATAGGCATCCACGGGCTCAACTCTTGGGCCTCGCATGGATCCTAAAGCCCATGTTCCTTCCTTTAAGCGCGTGACCCCTTAGGTTCTCGTTCACTTGGTCGCCAATCAGATCACATCCGGCTCGACTAGTCAGTAGCGGCCTCTAACAAAGTGTGCCGACTCCAAGTGTCCGATGAAGCTGGTTAGGCGAACCTTTACTTCATACTCTGTTCCCTTTACCAATGATATATGTTGCCGGGCTCAAGGCAAGTCTTTCATCCTTGTGTTAGCCTGACCTCTTTCTCATTCCAGTGATGCTGACCACAAATCAAATTATCTCATAATCCTTGTCGCATGGCCATGCTTATCTTGGTCGGATCACACGAGGGTCCCAGAGTATATCTCTCTTGATCGGCGGGGCAAATCCCATATTGCTCGACCATGTCTCGCAGCATGGGTCTGGACAAGCCCGAAACCTACCTTTATAACTACACAGTTACAGAGTAGCGTTTGGTCAGCCCAAAGTAGGTCTATCACCATCCCGAGTACATGTGCGAGCTCAGGTCTTAGGACATAGAACGTATGTTGTACTAGAGACTCACAGATGACATTTCGCTGCGTCTCATAGTTGGGTCTGTCCAACTCATGCCTTATCTCAACTCGGATCTGACTACGTCGAATCCGACCAGATCTTTCTGAGTCCATATTATCTGGCTAGTATCCAATGCTACATGGTCAGTGAGACCGGACCATCCACCATGTCATATGCTAGTCTAACTGGCTACGCATCCACACAGCCCTTTCGACTAGGGACCATTTAGGACAGTCATCATGCAATGCATAGTCTCATAAACAAGTCACGTGCTTGTTAATACGCATCATTGATAATGTCCAAGGACTATCTTTATTCATAAACACATAGGAAATATCATCATACATGATTGCCTCTAGGGCATGTCTCCAACAGAAGGAAGGAGGAGGAACACCGGTGGTCACAGCGGACTTGCTGTCGAGATGTAGCGAACGCACAGGGGGGAGCTCCAGGGATGCGCGCATGCACGTGCTAGGAGATGAGTGAGGAGGCGGAGAAGGAAGGAAGGGCCGAGGACAAGCGGCACGCGGGCAGAGTAAGAGGGGGCGCGGTTTGCCTGGGCTAGTCGGCCAACGAGACGCGGAGGCCGAGTCGGAGTCGAGGGGGATCGAGCGCAGGGCGCTATCTCTCTCTCCTTTGGCTGACTGTGTGTGTGTGTGTTTGGCGGCGCGTAGGAGGAATGAGAGGGAGGGTGAGGATCGGGGCAGGGAGCAGCTGGGGCTAGGGTTCGATGGGGTTTAGGTGGCCTTGGGTCGACTGGGCTTCCGCGATGGCTGTTGACTGGGCTTCTCTCTCTTCTTCTCGAAAACAGAATATAGGAAGGAGGAAAAGGAGAAAAGAAATGGTTAGAGTAGGAATATGGATTATTGAGATATCTTCCTAGGATCAGGAAAA
The DNA here is from genome assembly GCA_039707655.1 of Elymus sibiricus. Classification (NCBI taxonomy): domain Eukaryota; kingdom Viridiplantae; phylum Streptophyta; class Magnoliopsida; order Poales; family Poaceae; genus Elymus; species Elymus sibiricus. The sequence continues at coordinate 317,906,039 of CM077669.1, read as the reverse complement.
TATGAATGATTCAACAAAAATGGTTGGAAGGGATTTGCAAACTAAATCCAAACTCATTTGATTTAAATTCATGGGTTTAAATAGAGAGTGGATGTTTGGAAGGTCCCCAAAAATATTCAAATTTTTGGAGGGGCTTGGTCACGCGACAAAATGTGGGCAAGGTTTGAGGCCAACATTTTAGGTAGAAAAAAGCATGGGATTTCAGGAAAGGTTTGAAAGGCATTTTAAAAGACATTGGAATTAAATGCAAGTGTGTTTATGGGTGAATCCAAAATATGGAATATTTATTTTAGGTCCCTAAAATATTGAAAGCATATTTTATAAGAGCATCTCTAGCAGACCCCTTATATCTGCCCGACCCGCAAAATAACCATCAGTTTACAGTTTCGCGCAAAAAAGTGGACCGAACAGACACTGTATCGGACCACGGCTTGTAAAAGAAATTGCGGGGCGTGGCAAATCTTCGCCCTCAACCTTTAGATTCACGGGGTGGGAGACCGACCCGAGCTTGACCCCTATCGGCAACGATATTTGGCAGGAGGGACATTTCCACGTGGCAGTTCCCGCTTCCCCTTCCCTCTGCCGCCATTGATCTCCCTCCGCCCGCTCCGGACTACCTTTCGCACCTTCTATCTCCACCATGGAAGCCTCCTAGTCGTCGCCCGTCACCGCTGAAGTCATCTATGTGCCAACCCCTTTGGCAGATCTCGTCGCCGGCCATGTTGTGCCCGTCGCTGTTCAAGGCTCCACCGCGCCTCCCCGCAAGTGGTAAGACAACGTTGTCGTCTAGGGTGGCACTCCCACAGCCCTTGCCGGGAAGGCACGCGTGCCTGCCACCGCCGCCACAAATTTCGACAGGCCCGCACCGACGAAGAAAGGCAATGTTTCGGGTGTGAAATACAAGCAGGCCATAGCGGCAAGAGCTACCCCACCAACACCTCCCCTGATTGCCCCTGCAAGAGCTATCCCAATGGTGTCGGCCGCCGCCCACAACGTGTTCGACGAAATGGGCGCAAGGTATGATACTTTCATTTCTTCTTTTTGTTTCACTTTTCGCCATTGCGCTCATTCGTGACTTGTTGAGCAAAATTGTAGCGCCGTTATGGTGGTGTGCATGGTCACGGTGAGGAAGAAGTTGAGGCGGAGGAGGATGAGAAGGGGGTGTTCGATGAAGAACAAGTAAAAGTGCACGCAAGATCGAAGAACTACATGCCATTTGAAGATCAAATCTTGATCAAGGCTGTGGCGTCCCGCCTGATTACCACTGTAGCCAGACGGTCGCCACGCACGCCAGCCCAGGAAATCACTCTGGCATGCGCGTTTACAACAAGTATCATGAACACATGCATTTCTATTAATGGATATATCAGTCTTACAAGATATATTACAAGAGTGATGGCAGCGGAAAAGCTCTATCTAAGGCAGCATGGTCTTGGTGCGGCTCCAATCCACAGGGATCTGACTAGGTTACTCTCCTAGCCCGCGAACACTCCGGCTCCTCGACGACGGACGACGGATCCTTATGTGAACCTGGCCATGTTAAAGGCCGCTGAGTACTTTTAAATGTACTCGCAAGCAAACCAACTAACATATACACCAAGCAAAGCAATCCATGGCATTCAAGCATGCATTTGTTATTAGAGCAATATTAATTATCATGGCATAACAGGATTATCTAGCAAGATAACTACTGAAGTAAATACAGTAAAGTAAAGCATACTAAGTAAATATTCCATACTCCGAACATTCTCACGATCCAATCTGAATCTGATCCAAATCCAATCCAAATCATGTGGTCATCTGACCACTCATCTCATAGCCATCCCATGGCTAACATATCATATTCCTGACATCATCTGATGTCTGCACAAGATGAGTTCTTCCATCATTATTATCATTGTTACGGTTGACCACCTAGTGAGGCCTGGACGGATGGTCCAATACCGGGGACGCGGCTATTCGAATAGATTCTTCACTATGCAGAGGCTGCGCACTTTACCCATACCATGGAGCACCTGGCCTCGTGATTCCATTCGGGTGGACCAGCGTTGCTCCAACGAAACCCGCCTGACCCGTGACTCTCCCGTCGTACCACCGGCATTCATTCTCCCCCGGAGTCCTGCCCTGGGTGGCCCCTGTGTCACCTCGTGACACCTGCTACCGTCGTGGCCACACAAACTGTCCCAAACGGGGACTCCCGGGTTAAACAATCAACTGGGCTCACAAGGTTATCGCCGCCTACCGGGCCAGGGTAGCGCGCGCGCATAACCTTCCCTGTCTGGAGGTACTGGTGAAAGAGCACGCGATCAGACCAAGTCAAGGCCATCCCATACCAGCAAATGTGGCTGCACGGATAAGCCCGGACAGGTGATTCTAGATCAACCGACTAGGTTTAGCCTTAGCAAGTATTTAACAAGCATGGTTGTTTATCACAATAACTTGAGATGGCAGTAGCTAAGCATGATAAAAACATAACCACCTATCTCCATATAATATCACGACAAGTCATTAGTGCAATGATAAGATGAGCAGTAGCAGGTAATGTAAATGACAATATCGAAATGGCAGGAGTTTAATTATTTCTAGCACAAGCATATCATTAATTAAACACTCAAGAATAACATATAGAAATGCTTTAGGGCATATATCAGATGGTCGGCTTGCCTGGGGTCGAAGAATACTCCGGGAAGAAGTGCGGAGAGTCCGCGGAAAGGATCGCCGGAAACCGTTCTCTCTTGGAGGGCTGATAGAAGGGCAAGGGCAAATTGGTCATTTTCAGAATGTGTAAACATTATTAAAATGATACTATTGGAACGGGCTCGACGAACTGAAGTCGTGAGCGTTGGTTTCACCTGGATCGGAGTTTCGAGCGAAAAGATATTGACGATTGACTGCCAGGGACCCATCTGCAAATAGTTTATTTGCAACTGAGTCCTCATCAGTTATTTCAGTGGAGAAAAACAAAGTGCACTATGCACTTGGGCTGGCTTGGGCTGAATTCGCTTCAGGAGGGGCGCGCGGGACCGGAGGGCTGCCAGGCCGCTGCTACTGGGCCGGCCCACCTGTGCCGCTGCCTCGCTTTAAAACGAGCGGAGGGAGGCCGAGCCGCTGACGAAGGGGCCCCACTGGCAGGGTCGCCTCCTTCCTCGCGCGCGCTGACCAAACGAACAGAGGCGGCATCGGCCGGCGATTGCCAGCGCCACCGGCCACCATTTGCGATGCCCGACATATGGGCGTGCTCAGGACAGCGAGCAGCATCCACCCACGTCGCTCAATGGTGCCGGGGTGCACGGAAGCAGACGGGATGTAGGCCGCAGCGGACGGGACCCCGGCCGCAGCGGACGGCGGCGCTGGTGAGATCGGGCCCGAAGCCACGGGCATCCCTGGAGCAAAAAGGAGACGGGGATGGTGCCGCGATGGTGGTGGTGGTCTGCCGGTGGTGCTGGAGGAGCAAGGGAGGTTCGGGTGAGAAGAATTTAAGCGCGGACGGGCGGCGACCATGGCGGCGATGTGGTGGCAGAGGGAACTCCGGCGAGGTAGTGAGGGGTCAGGGAGGCATCTAGAGGATAGAGGAGACCGCTGCGGGTGTTGTGTTCCTCGGGGAGGCTCGGGGTGGCGGCTTATATAGGCGGCCGAGGCAGAGGGGATAAGGACGGCCGCCGTGGCGATCTCATCGGCACACTGGCACTACGGGGATGGCGTGGCTGGCCGTTAGCGGGGTCGGGTGGCTTCGCGAGGAGGAGAGAGAGCTCGAGGGCGCTCGAGAGAGCTCGAGGGAGATGAGGACAGAGGAGAAAATGACATCGGCGTCACGGGTGGAATAGTTCGCCGGAGTTGCCGTGGCGTGGGGAAGAAGAAGAGAGGGGAAATGACCAGAGAGGAGGGTGTGGACGACGGGGAGTCAGGTCAGCACCAAGGGACAAGCTACGGCTGGCCGGAGCGGTGGGCAGAGGCGACGCGTGGCGTAGAGCGCCAGTTCTGCTTTCTGGCTACGTGGTCACCATGCGGTCCGCATGTTCTAGCACGGCTCAGCCTCTTTAGGCTTGTCAAACATGTGCCTCACTGCTCAATTAGATGATAGGAGTGGCTGGAATCAACTGGAAGGCTCTGGGGTGGGAGAAACTAGCGGAAACGGCTTCTGGCAGGAAGGTGTTTGCCATGTGGTGTGGCCACCACCGTAGTGATCTTGGCCTGATCTTTGGCATGGATTAGTCATCCACTAAGGTGGACATGATGCCAAAGTTTCAACACCAATAGACCAGTATAGATGGTACTTCCTTTGTAACCATGTATTCTGGCCAAAAATGGAGATGCTGGTGCTGGGGAAAAATGGCTACATGGATTTGGCTCAAATTTGGTGGAGAGTAATGATTTAGGAGTATGAAGGCACTGGTAAAATTTCATACCATTTGGGTACACCAAAATGGTACTTCCTTCATAGTGCTTTCAAATGGATAGGAACTTAGGAAAAATGCTATGGGAGAATGGATAGAGGGATTGAGCTGGTTTTTTGGTTTCCATGAGTGATTTAGCAATGTTCACCACCATGAAAAGTTTCAGCTCAAATAGATCAATGAATAAAGCACTTCCTTTGCAAATTACCCAACTGGACAGAATTTGCAAATTGATGTTGTGCTCAAAATTTAAACTATGGAACTTAGGTTCTTGATGGAAATGGTGTATATATGGATAGGAGAAGCTCCACAAATTATTTGGGATTTTTCCTGGCTACCAAAATGGTAGCTCCTTTAGAAAGGGCCCAAAATGCAATATTGGCTTTAAATAGGAAAAGGCAATTTCCCTTATTTAATTATGGCCAATATTTTTATGGGAGCTCAATATGATCACAAAGAATATCTCCACAAGTTTTCATGAACTTTGGAGATGGATAGATATTTTCCTGGATTTAATTCCTTTAACTGGCAGAAAAAGGAATTAATTATAAATGAAAAATATTGCAAATGACTTGGCAATATTTTTACATATCCAGGGTTCATAGATAAAGGATGATCACTTGGGAAAAGTTTGGGAGGCAACAGATCAAAGGAAATTGAGGTTCCTTTGTAACTGGAAGGATTAGGGTTTCCCTTCCGATAACTCAGAAGGTAGGGTTTCGACAGCAAAACCCTGAGCCAAAGATCTTGGGTGGCAAGGTTGGACTGGAGAGAATCTCTGGTTGGATAGGAAGACAAGGCTGAATGACCATCTTCATATACCCAAGAGTGAAAGAAATCCGATAACATCGAGAAAAAAGACGGGAGTCAAATCCCGCGAAGGAAAAAAAACAGGGAGCGAAAACCAGGGTGTTACAAAGGCTTGGGAAGCGGTATCTCTTGATGCGTGCACCGACACTGAACAAACCGCCAAGCGGTATTGGCAACCGATGGAGGATCAGTTCTTCTGCATGATGGGAAAGTATCCTAACCAGATGCCACACACCTTTAGGTCACTCCAAGGTCATTGGGATGTGATCAAGCTGATTTGTAGCCGTTGGTCTGCTTGGTTGGAGCAAATCCGCAATGCACCTCCAAGTGGTACCGTTGAATCTGATTATGTGAGTTTGTTTTCCCGTCCCAAGTAGTGCAAATGATTTGTATCCTTTGGAGTTGTCACATGCGACATATTTTGGCATTGTTTTCATTTTGTAGGACAAAATTATATGCGAAAGGTACAAGGACATGGAAGATTCCAATGGCAAGGCATTTACATTAGAGCATTATTGGCAATTGCTTCAAAAGAGCCAAAAGTGGGAGTTGATTGCTAAAGAGTCACCACCGAAGATAGGTTCACTCACCGAGATGGATGATGATGAAGATGATGATGGCCCAAGAAACAACAACAGGCCCGATGGAAACAAGAAGGCCAAGGATAAGATCAAGAGGGAATCAGAGGCATCAAGGTTGCGGGATAAGATATATGCCATGGTGCGATCAAATGAGTTCATGGTGGCCAAGATTTTGGAGGCAAAGAAGGAGTTGGCCGAAAAGAAGGTGCAAGAGAAGCAAGAAAAGTTGCAACTACTCAAGGAAGAAGCATTGCGCAAGGCCGCCATGGAGGAGAGAAAAGCCCTTGCCGAGGAGAACAAGGCCTTGGCCAAGCTTCTTGCCGAGGAGAACAAGATCATGACTATTAACCGCAATGACATGGGCGACCTCACAAAAGAATGGCACGATATGGCAATAAGAGAGATCTTGAAGAGAAGGATGCTGGCTACGAGGGATGATTGCTTCGGTGCTGGTTGTTGTGGAGAGTGATGATGTTCATGATGATGGTCATGTAGGTAGTGGTGGCTTCGGTGGCAGTGTTGAAGAGTAATCACGATGATGAAGATGGTGATGGAGGTGGTGCTTGCTTTTGCATGAGGTTCTTTTGCGTCATGTTTGAAAAATATGCTTAATTTCCGCGAGAACTATGTTTGATTGTTCGAATTGAAGCCAATCATCGGAATTGCAGTCAAATTGTGTAATTTGATTTTTTCGGTTTGCGGGCTGGCACGGGCTACAGCGGAACAAACCCCACGAAGCGGAACTGTAAAACAGAATATTCGCAGAACGGACTGCGCAATGCAGAACTGTAAACAGAATATTCTATGAATATTCTATTTAGAGTTCTGCTTCGTGGGGTCTTTTCGGCCGCAGCTCGCGTCAACCCGGAAAATCCATTTTTCGCGAACTGTAAACGCACTATAAGGGTCCGTGATATAATGGGTCTGCTAGAGATGCTCTAAGTTATAAAGAGAAATTACCATGTGAGTTCCCTCGATTTAAATAGATTGAAAGATGTATGCAATTGATTTTATTGAGTTTAATCTGGTTGCAAACTTAAAATGACGTGATGACATGATGCAATGCAAAACTAGAATAGAACAATCAATATAGTAGCAATCGTGAGAAGAATTGGTCTGGGCTGTTATAACTCTCCCCCACTTACAAGAGATCTCCACCTGAGATTTAGGAATGAGAAGCGAAACAGGAAGAGGTAAAACTAAGTTGCTTCTTTGACAAAGGAGTGAAACCAACCAACCTTGGAGGTTGAAAGATAAAGAATGGCAAAATTACAAGTAAGACTATGAAACCACTCCGGTTGAAACGAGATAGGCAATGAATGAGAAAGAAAGAATTTGGACCGCACTCCGGTTGAAAAGAGCATGATCTTGACAAAACGAGATCATGAATCGAAGAGAGCAACATCGCAATGGCACCTCCCGGACGGATCCCGCGAAGAAACCCAGGAGCAAGCCCTTGGTAGTTCACTTGGGGCCACCCTTTCGGGGAAGGCTAATAACTGTTGAGTATCTCGAGGGCTTTAAAAGACTTCATTCCCTTGCAAGGAAGCGGTATGGCCCATTAGTTTATGTTCAATGCGTCAGGCTGCCACTACCCTAGTTTTCTCTACGCTGACAATAGCCGTCGGGCCCATCATCCTCTCATCCCTTAGTGTTAGCGAAGAGGGGGATGGTGCCAAGCAGACCCAAAGACATGATACGTGGTAGCTCAACCCGTCTCCTCGCGACAGATGTGACCTGTCATTTGATATGACTCGAGGTTGAGACTAATTGATTGCTTTGTGAGAAAACGGGTTGCTTTCTTGACTTCTACAAAGCTCCTAGCTTCTTCATAGGCCACCGGCTACCACATGTCTGGACGAACGGTTGCCACCCGTCCCTTCAATTTAAGGGGAAAACCGAACAACGTCGAACCTACCATCATCCTCCATTGCAGCGACTCCACCGCCGCTCGCAAACCTCCTCAACCACCTCTGCCCATCAGCCCTGGTTTCCAGTGACCCTGACGCGGAGGCGACAATGGGTGAAAGGGGCAACAAGATAGTTAGAGAGGAGCCCCCTCTAGCCATGCTTGAGTCCCTCTTCCCGATGTCCGAAGCTTGAGAAAGTACGGGTTTTTGTTCGGAGGAGTGAACCACTCGTGTGGGCCGATGGAGCTGTTGGAACACGCGGTACGCTACGCTAGTGCCAAATAATTTTTTTCTACTGCACACCCAAGAACATGCTGCTGGAAATAGATCACGGGATCGGGTTTACCACTAGACGCGCAGTCACCACAGTGGAAGTAGAGTTGGTGATGCGTGTAGTCGATCAGCCGATTCGTCTCCTCCTACTGTAGCCGATCTCCCACGAGCAATAATCTCCCACGAACAGCAACTCGCGGATCCCTCGAATGGTTTGTCACAGATCCCTCGAATGGTTCGTCCAAGCACTGCAGATGCGATGCCTCCAAAGTATCCACACATACGGGGGCAACGTCGGGCGGCGGACTGCTAGGTCCGATCGCACGGCATGGTGGCGTGGGGAGTGGCGGTGGCTGTTGACAGGGGGAAAAAGATCAACCCTGAAAGGTGCACCCACTCCCCTTTATATAGACCTCCGAGGTGGGCTCAACACTTGAGGCCCACGACGAGTCTAGTCTCATTTTCCATTCGGATCCAATCCGAATGGGTTGCAATCCTTTAAGTGTGCGACCCAATAGGATAACGTACACATGGACACGACCCGAGTCAATAGTCGGTAGTGGTTCCTAGCAGAACGTGCCAACTCCCATGTGTGTGCAAAGTCATTAGACGAACCTCGACAATGTGTCATATACAACATTCCTTTTGCCTCATGATATAGGTTGTAGAGCTCAAGGTGAGTACTTGTCACCCTTGTGGTAGCTCGACATCTCTTCTCGAAACCGTGATGCAGATTCCCGAGTTGGGTTAACACTTAACCCATGTCACATGGCCATGCTTTCTGAATCTGATCACATGAGAGGGCCTAGAGAATATCTCTCCTCACGGAGGGGCAAATCCCATCTTGTTTAACCATGTCTCGCAGCATGTCTCATGACTCACCCGAAAGCTACCTTTATAACTACCCAGTTACGGAGTAGCGTTTGATAGACCCTAAGTAAGTCGATCCTCATCTTGAGAACATGCGATGACCTCAGGTCTAGGACATGGCATATACATTGTACTTGAGACTAACAGATGACATTATCTCGCTGTGTCTCAAAGTGGGTCTATCTGACTCGGTGATCTCAATCCCCGAGTCCATACTATCAGTTTAGCATCTCTATGCACATGACTTGTGAAACGTAGTCATCCACTGAATCGTATACTAGTAAAGGATATGTGTCCACATAACCTTAATAACTAGGGATTATTAGAACAATCATCATACTATATATAGTCCCACAAATAAGTCACATACTTATTGATACATATCACTGATGATGTTCAAGGACAATACAAAATCCTCATGAATACATAGGAAACGAAATCATCACATGATTGCCTCTAAGCCATATCTCCAACAGTCTCCCACTTGCACTAGAGTCAATCATCTAGGAATCGTATGCCCATGGACCTCATGTGCATCTCATGCTTTGACTGTGGGAGAGGCTTTGTTATTAATTCAGCAACATTTGCATCCGTGTGTATCTTGCATATGTTTACATCGCCTCTCTCGGCAATGTCGCGAATGAGGTCAAAACGCCTGAGTATGTGTTGGGTTTTATGATGGTTCCATGGTTCCTTAACTTGTGCAATAGCACCAATATTATCACAATAGAGGTCCAACGGATTGGACGAGTCCTGAACCACTCCAAGATCAGAAATAAAATTCTTCACCCAAACACCTTATTTTGCAGCTTCAGAAGCCGCAATGTACTCAACCTCCATTGTAGAATCAGCTACCGTATCTTGCTTGGCACTCCTCCAGCTCACTGCTCCTCCATTCAGAAGATTGCGATCGACTATCATCCCTATCGGTTTGGAAACTAGCATCAGTGTAACTCTTTACAATGAGCTCATCCTCACCTCCATAAACCAGGAACATATCCTTTGTCCTTCTCAAGTATTTAAGGATATTCTTTACCGCTGTCCAGTGACTCTCACCTGGATCATCCTGGTATCTGCCTACTACGCTTTGAGCAAAGCTAACATCGGGACCAGTACATACCATAGCATACATGATGGACCCGACAACCGAAGCATACGGAATCCCATGCATGCGTCTTTGCTCATCAGGAGTCGAAGGACTCTAACTCTTGCTAAGACTAATGCCATGTGACATGGGCAAGAACCCTTTCTTTGCATCTTGCATGTTGAACCGCTTCAACACCTTATCTATATACGTACTTTGGCTTAATCTAATAAGCCTTCTCGATCTATCTCTATAGATCTTGATTCCCAGAATATAAGCTGCTTCTCCCAAGTCTTTCATCGAAAAATTATTTTTCAATGAGTCCTTGACAGATTCAAGCATTTGAACATCATTTCCAATCAACAATATGTCATCCACATAGAGGATCATAAATGCAACTGAGCTCCCACTGACCTTCTTGAATACACAATGATCATAGTCATTCTTGATGAAGCCAAACTCTTTGACCGCTTCATTAAAATGAATGTTCCAATTCCGAGATGCTTGCCTCAATCCATAAATGGATCTCTGAAGCTTGCATACCATGCCAGCATTCTTTGGATCGACAAAACCCTCAGGCTGTGTCATATACACATCCTCAGTTAAATTTCCATTAAGGAAAGCCGTTTTGACATCCATCTGCCATATCTCATAGTCGAAATATGCAACTATAGCAAGAATGATCCGAATTGATTTAGGCATCGCTACTGGTGAATAAGTCTCACTGGAGTCATCTCCTTGAACTTGTCGATAACCTTTAGCGACAAGTCGAGCCTTATGGACTGTAACATTTCCATCCATATCAGTTTTCTTCTTAAAGATCCATTTGCACTCAATGGCTCGAACGCCATCTCGCGGATCAACCAAGTTACAAACCTGATTGTCATCCATGGACTTTAATTTGGATCTCATGGCCTCAAGCCATAACTCGGAATCAGGGCTCACCATCGCTTCCACATATGTGGTCGGTTCGTTGTTCTCCAAGAACAACACATTGCAGTCGTGCATATTGCGCAACCTTTCCGACCTACGCGGAACCGGCGCCGATTCCACTACGGGTTCCCTGACTAACTCCGGCGTGATTGAATCACCTGTCGAAACGTCCCCGTGTGGCTCTCGAATTTCTTCGAGTTGAACCGACCACCCACTAGCCTTCCGATTGAGAAACTCTTTCTCAAGGAAAACTCCATGTCGAGCAAGAAACACTTTGCCCTCTTCACGGTTGTAGAAGTAATATCCCAAGGTTTCCCTAGGATATCCCACGAATATGCACTTGTCCGACTTGGGTGTGAGCTTGTCCGACTGGAGTCGCTTGACATATGCTTCACAACCCCAAATCTTTTCTACTGCGCACCCAAGAACATGCTGCTGGAAATAGATCACATGATCGGGTTTACCACTAGACGCGCAGTCACCGCAGCAGAAGTAGAGTTAGTGATGCGTGTAGTCGATCAGCCGATTCGTCTCCTCCTCCTGTAGCCGATCTCCCACGAGCAATGATCTCCCACGAACAGCAACTCGCGGATCCCTCGAATGGTTTGTCACAGATCCCTCGAATGGTTCGTCCAAGCACCGCAGATGCGATGCCTCCAAGGTATCCACACGTATGGGGGCAACGTCGGGCGGCGGACTGCTAGGTCCGATCGCACGGCATGGTGGCGTGGGGAGTGGCGATGGCTGTCGACGGGGGAAAAAGATCAACCCTGAAAGGTGCGCCCAGTCCCCTTTATATAGACCTCCGAGTTGGGCTCAACACTTGAGGCCCACGACGAGTCTAGTCCCATTTTCCATTCGGATCCAATCCGAATGGGCTGCAATCCCTTAAGTGTGTGACCCTATAGGTTCACGTACACATGGACACGACCCGAGTCAATAGTCGGTAGCGGATCCTAGCAGAACGTGCCAACTCCCATGTGTGCACAAAGTCGTTATACGAACCTCAACAATGTGTCATATACAACATTCCTTTTGCCTCATGATATAGGTTGTAGAGCTCAAGGTTAGTCCTTGTCACCCTTGTGGTAGCTCGACATCTCTTCTTGAAACCGTGATGCAGATTCCCGAACTGGGTTAACACATAACCCATGTCACATGGCCATGCTTTCTGAATCTGATCACATGAGAGGGCCTAGAGAATATCTCTCCTCACGGAGGGGCAAATCCCATCTTGGTTAACCATGTCTCGCGGCATGTCTCATGACTCACCCGAAAGCTACCTTTATAACTACCCAGTTGCGTAGTAGCGTGTGATAGACCCTAAGTAAATCGATCCTCATCCTAAGAACATGCGATGACCTCAGGTCTAGGACATGGCATATACATTGTACTTGAGACTAACAGATGACATCATCTCGCTGTGTCTCAAAGTGGGTTTGTCCGACTCGGTGATCTCAATCCCCGAGTCCATACTATCAGTTTAGCATCTCTATGCACATGACTTGTGAAACGTAGTCATCAACTAAATCGTATACTAGTAAAGGATATGTGTCCGCATAACCTGAATAACTAGGGACTATTAGAACAATCATCATACTATATATAGTCCCACAAATAAGTCACATACTTATTGATACATATCATTGATGATGTTCAAGGAGAATACAAAATCCTCATGAATACATAGGAAACGAAATCATCACATGATTGACTCTAGGGCATATCTCCAATAGGAGCTCATTACGGCGGGCGGCACGACGGAGGATTGTATCGCGATCCCTATCTTCCTCAGCTTACTCGCTGCAGGTTTAGTCCCTCTCTTCTCCAACTTCTGCAGGGTGGTTCTCGAGCACTTCCATCTCCATATGCTCCATCTTCATCCCAATGTTGTGCTAGTCTTGGCAATTTTCTCTCACCTATGCGAGGTGTTCGTGGGCGTGAGACCGTCTTTGGAGCTCTTCCGGCACTTCTTCTCGACACGTCGGGATACTGGTCACCAGTCCTCCTGCTGCGTGTCCTTCCACCTCGCGGGAGAAGAGACAGAGGCCAATTTTATCCCTTGGCATCTTCATGATCCATTATATGAGTTGCGCGGAAGCTGGGTGCTCATTGACGCCCAGTGGGAGTCCGCCTGGCTGCGAACCCCGGTTATCCCGACCGAAGAGGATGACGGGAAGGCGAGCTATCTAGCCGGATATGCCTTTGGCCCCACACTCAAATGCATCAAGCGCATCACGGATAAAGGTCTTGATGGCTACATGGTTGTCCTCAGCTTGGCCCGGATGCAGGTAGACCGCTTGTAGGACCAACGGCTCCCGCAGTGGTTATATCAGGGGCCTCAAGATCCAAGGTGCCTTTACTCGTCCCCTATTGATGACAAGAAGCTTATTTGACTAATGAAGTTTTATTCAACACTGAGAGTGGTCCTGGCCTTCCCTTCTCCATCGTATTGTTGCACGTCGATGGGGCCCATGAAGCCATACTAGAGGGCCTTCCAGAATGTGATAGGTGGGGCATCATCCCCAAGGGCACAGGGGACACGGGCCGCCCCAATATCTTTGCGGAACGACCAACATGGCCATGGCTTGGACATGCCGAGGCCATAGAAAGAGGCAAAGGCAAGGAAGGCAATGGCGATGCCGAAGGCTCTTCGTCAGCCTTGCGGAGCGCGCCATCTGTGATCGGAAGGAAAAGAGGGTCACCTTCCCGGGGGACATGGAGTCTCACGGGGGGTCCAAATGCGGACGCCACTCGATCGGTGTTGTTGTGTGGAGGTAAGAACTTCCCCTCTCTTCTTTTTTGCTGCCCTCCTTGGGATGTTGTGACTTACTGACGTGGCTTGAGACTGCGTTGGTATTTCCCCAAAGAGGAAGGGATGATGCAGCACAGCTACGGTAAGTATTTCCCTCAGTTATGAAACCAAGGTTATCAAACCAGTAGGAGAACCAAGAAACACTATGTAAACGGTACCTGCACACAATGAATAAATACTTGCAAGCCGACACGTAAGAGAGGTCGTCAATCTCTCCACGGTAAAAAGATAGATTGGTTTGTATTAGATTGGATAAATAGATCGCACAAGAACACAAAATAAAAGATGCAAATAAAAAGTGCAGCAAGGTAGTTTTTGGTTTTTGGAATAATAGATCTGAAAACAAATGCGGAAAAAGATAGATCGGAAAGCAATATATTAAAAGAATAGACCCGGGGGCCGTAGATTTCACTAGTGGCTTCTCTCAAGAAGATAGCACATGGTGGGCAAACAAATTACTGTTGGGAAATTGATGGAAGATCAAATAATCATGACGGTATCCAAGGCAATGATCAATATATAGGCATCACGTCCAAGATTAGTAGACCGAAATGATTCTGCATCTACTACTATTACTCCACACATCGACCGCTATCCAGCATGCATCTAGTGTATTAAGTTCATGGAGAAACAGAGTAATGCAATAAGAAGGATGACATGATGTAGACACGATCTATTCATGTAGGAATAGACCCCATCTTGTTATCCTTAATAGCAACGATACATGCGTGCCTCGCTGCCCCTTCTGTCACTGGGAGAGGACACCGCAATATCGAACCCATCACAAAGCACCTCTTCCCATGGCAAGAAAAATCGATCTAGTTGGCCTAACTAAACTAAAATTTCAAAGAATAAATACGAGGCTATAAATAATCATGCATATAAGAGATCAAAGAAGACTCAAATAATATTCATGGATAGAAACTGATCATGAACTCAAACTTCATCGGATCCCAACAAACACACCACAAAAAGTCATTACATCAAATAGATCTCCAAGAGACTATTGTATTGAGAATCAAAAGAGAGAGAGAGAAAGCCATCTAGTTACTGCCTACAGACCCGTAGGTCTATGGTGGACTACTCACGCATCATCGTAGAGGCACCAATGAGGATGGTGAACCCCTCCGTGATGGTGTTAGATTGGATCTGGTGGTTCTGGAACTTGCGGCGGCTAGAATTGTATTTCGTCGACTCCTCTAGGGTTTCTGGAGTTTCTGAGGATTTATATAGCTGAGAGGTGGTGGAGAAGACCTCCGTTGGCCCCACGATACATCAGGGCACGCCAGGGGCCTCTGGCGTGCCATGGTGTATCGTGGGCCCCACGGGCCTCTCCCCAGGTGCTATTGGCTCCCAAGTTGTCTTCTAGTTAAAAAAACTCCAAAAAGTTTCGTGGCAATTAGACTCCGTTTGGTACTGATATTCTGTGAAGTAAAAAACAAGCAAAAAATAGCAACTAGCACTGGGCACTATGTCTATAGGTTAGTCCCAAAAAATAATATAAAGTTGCTATAAAATGATTATAAAACATCCAAGAATGATAATATAACAACATGGAGCAATCAAAAATTATATATACGTTGGAGATGTATCACTTACTCTACCGCTGTCACTTTATTGGTTGCCTGGAAAGCCCAGGTGACGAGGACGTGGATGCGGGTCCTCCTTCGAGCGTGATGGCTGGCGGGCCCGCGTCGTGGCTCGGAGTACCAGTGCTGCTCGGCGTCCTTGCTGATAACACGCCCCCGGATTCGTCCTCTGTGAAGCACTTGTCTAGGCGGAAGTGGCACACCAAGGACATGTGAGTTTTTTCTTTTTGGTTTGCTTTGCCGCTGTGCCCTCCTTGAATGGCCTTCTGACCTCTTTTTGCGTGCAGCCCCAGCCTACAACCTTGTGTCTAGATGTAAATGCTAGGAGGTCGGAGAAGCTCGAGACAACTGGGAGGAACGAAGCCCTACTCCTGGCGACAGAGATACTTCCGGAGATCCTGGCAACGGGAGGCTGCCACGCGATCGTGTATCGCACCAAGGACCCGAAAACGCAGGACAACTTGTTTGTCTTGGCCTGGCCTTCAACTACCCTGCTTGTCCAATCCTTTTTTTTATTATGGGATTCCATTTTCCTTTTACAGATTATGTTATCCGTGATGTTGAGGAGGATCTCCTGGTGATCTCGGCCGACGAGACCCCAGGAAGGGCCAAGCTCGGGGAAACCATTGAAGAGAGCACCCGGGCTTCGGAGGTTCCAGAACACGTTGGGGGTGATGCGGCTCCCTCGCCCCAAGGCCTGCCAGGACTCTCCTACTCCGAGAGCATGCCAGAGATGTCCCTAGACGTCTGGGATCCCCCGGGCTCATGTCGGTAACACCCAAGATACTGTCCTATCCCTATTAAGGCGCGAGGGCCTCGACGGGGATAGAAGCACATTTAGTCATTTCGCAAGTACATAAATCATTGCATACATGTAATGAAGAGATGAGTATATGAGTTGGCTTACACTCGCCACAAGCTATCTTACAAATCACAATTATTCATACATTCATCCAGAAGATAGGGTCCGGTTACGGACGAAATCAAACGATAAAAGAAAGCAATTAAACTGTCTTGCTATCCCAGGAACACCACCACGAAGCTCCCCTACTCATTAGGATACGTAACGTACATACGCCTACGTTCTTGATCGTACTCCCACTGGAGTTGAGACACATCATCCGGAACGAACTGGTCAACACCTGTACCTGTATTGTTGTAATCTGTGAGCCACAGGGACTCAGCAATCTCATAACCCAGGTACTGTCGTGGTTTTATCAACCCAACAGATGTCCTCGTAACATGACTTAGGTGTGAGGCCATCACCGCTTGGTGTTGACTCAAAGGGGTTAAGCGAGAGAGAGAGAGAGTCGGGTTTACCCAGGTTCGGCCCCTCCTATGGAGGTAATAGCCTACGCCCTGCTTTAAGTGTATTGGACTGATGGTTCTCGATTACAAGGGTGCGGAATCGCTAACCTAGCTATCGAGAGATTGTAACTTGAGATTTTTGGTTCTAGGGGCTGGCCTTTATATACAGGTCAAGCCCTAGGGTTTACAACAGAGTCTGGGTCATATTGTGACCCGTGTTTCACTACATCCCTAACTTATCTTGCACTTAAAGGAAAACTCCAACCGGCGTCCTTAGCTTCATGGGCCGTCCGGCGTCTTGACCAATCGCCACCTTATTTATTTTCCACTTGAGACTCGACCCATCTTGAACTGGGTCACAAGACTGCTGATGTGTTGACCCGGCCCAGTAGGGCAGGTTACACCGTGGAGTTATATCGCCGACATTAGGCCCCAGATTGACTTGAATTCATTCATGTCAATATTTTTTTCTTTTCTGTGGCGGCTCATTTTTTCCCCGTGGCGACTCATCTTTGAACTGATATCTTCAGCAAACTTTGTCGACGCCGATTTGTTCTGCTCCCACACTTGTTATTTTTTCACCATTTGTCTGTCGTGACGTCATCTGTCATCAGTCTGAAACAACAACAATGACATCATGGCGAATCTGGACGTATCCACTTATCTCAAAAACCAAGGCATTTTTTGTTCCCCGAAATTTACTGTGTTCCCTCGATTATCGCACCTGTCAGTTGCCTCTTCAGGCTCCTTCCCTTTAAATATTCACCGAAGGGCCCTGGATTCACTTTCCACTTCCCTTTCTTGCTTCTTCTTCTTCCTTGAATCCGGGAGCTCCTCGCACCACCGCCGCAACTTCCTTATCTCACCGAGCTTTCTTGAAGTCGACGCGGCGCTCCTTCGTAAGTCGATTCTTCGCGCTCTTCTCCGTCACCGGTCAACCACTTCAGGTAAATCACCTCCCTTCCTGCTAGATCCATTATAGCACCTCGAAGTTCTTCGAGTTCTTCGACAAATTTCCTCCGGTTCATCGCCATTACCGATTCTGTGAGTTGATCTTACGAATACATTCATCCAAGTAGGGCGGTAGAAGCACCAATGTCGTTTTTGCGCATGACCTGTCTTAATCTTTCTTTAGATGAATCAAACTATCACGGCTCCCATGCCCTCTTGCTAGGGCTAGCGATTATTTTTGCCTTTTTTGAGCCATTTTTAGATACACAATTGTTGCTGCTTCGAGAGAAACTTGTTTGTCTCATACTTAGCCAAATTACCAAGATCTTATTGCCTTGACAAGCCGCCCTTAATACTGCTGGCTTCGTACTCGTAGTTTACCATGCATTTAGGCCATTGTGAAGATTCTGGTCTTTATCAGACTTGCTCTTTTATCGCAAATACTTAGATCATTTTACTTGAAACATTCACTTAAGCCGCCCTGTTTTTAATTTATCCAAGTGACTCATTATGTCAGAGTCGAAAGCCTACAACTAGGTGGCGACTCAAGTTTCTGATATCCATTTAAAGGATTATGAGGATCATGGGTTTCTGCCGCCTCAAAATGTGGTTGGCTGGCGGGTCATCCTTGGAGAGGAGATCCCACACCCCTAAGAGGGAGAGGTGGTGATATTATTGGATCACCTACAAAGGGGTTTTTCACCCCCTGGGTCACAATTCTTCCGGGATGTCTTGCACTTTTTCGACCTCCATCCTCAAGATTTGTCTCCCAATTCCATATCGAACCTTTGCCAGTTCCAAGTCTTTTGCGAGGTGTATCTTCAGATGGAACCCACTGTCTCCCTGTTCAGGGAGTTTTTCTATTTGAACCGGCAAACTTAGTGCGCGGATGGTGTCGGTGTACTAAAGATCGGGTTCTTTAGTACCCCGTACTTGTGCACGGACAGTTGTAGCCATACCTGCGGCAAGGCCTACCGGAGGACGGCTGGAGACAGATGCAAGATATCAAGAAGGCGTTTAAGCTGAAGATCAGAAGACCGGAGGCTGGACGTCCGGCAAGATCTTGCCGGGCTGGCCCGTCGAGCCCCCGGCAAGATCAGCACCCGGCAAGATCCCACCGCTTCAGCACAGTGCCGCCGCTCCAGCGCAGCGACCAGACTGTCGTTTAGGGCTTGTCCTCCTGGTTGCGTGTCACGGCGCTGGCCGCAAAAGGGGTTAAGCGGTGCTGATGGGACAAGTCCTTTTTCCCATCCCCAAGAAAGGCAGGGACACCTGTTCAGAGCATTGAATGCGTCTTGTCCTAAGACGTTTGTCCTAAGGCGTCAGTAGTAATCATGAGATACTGGTAATCATGAGATCCTGTAGATACTTTACACCTCTTGTACTTCGCCACTGTTGGAGACCCCTTGGACATATAAAAGGAGGCCCAAGGCGTAGCTACAGAGGGGAGCCGGATCCCGATCAAGACTCGACCCATTCTGTATGCGTAGCTGCTACTGTAGCTCCCAGAACTGGGCCAAGAACATCCACAGTAATACAACCAAGCAGGAGTAGGGTTTTACGCTTCCGAGCGGCCCGAACCTGGGTAAATCCCCTCGCGTTGATCGTTAGTTCCGCTCTTTGTGCTGTCCTTTCTCCCTTGCCGAACCATAAAGGGATCCTTCGGTCCCATAGGTGTCGTTTCCCCGACAGATGGCCCTGGCTTGGAACTTGGCAGGGTCTCGATCCAACGGCGGAAGGATGTCCTTTTCCCTGCAGCCACCTTGCCAAGCCATCGTAAAGGGTGGAGCAAGACTTGAATTTATTGTCGAAACACCACGCCTGTCGATGAAAACCCCCTGCCGGGTTATAGGCCCCATCGCCTTCCAATGGACTTCGAGCTTCCGGGTTGGGCTCCTGCTGAGGAACGCTCCCAATACGCCCATGTATATCCAAAACTGAGGGCTCTACTAGCCACCGGGTTAACAGGGGTCGACTTAAAACGGTGTTGGGTCTCTTGGAGAATCCTTCCATTAAGCTTGCGCAATGGCTTAATGTGCACTTATACTGGCGTTTTGAACGACCCTCAACGATATAGCAACTTTTCTTTGGAGGTTGATGAAATAAATCGGATGGTGAAGAGATTACTGGGTGAAAAACAAGAAACTTGTAGCAAGGATGGGTTGAAACCCTTCTATGTCCACAACCCGGCTCCTCCGGTATAAAACCTTTTTAAAGCATTAACCCGGCTTTTTGAACAAACTTTAAGCCTTTGCTTCTCTGGTCTGACTTTTTAGTCTTGCAGGTTACCTCGTCTTCCTGGAACCGAAAACGCCTCAAGGCTACGGCCAACAAGCCCAAAGCTGCCCCGAGCAAGAAGAAGAATAAAGCGGCCGCAGAAGGACCGTCTCAAATGGATGAAACAGCCGCCACCGATACCAGATCAGAGGTAAAATTAATTCCTGTGCTCATAATTCATTGAATCTTATCTAATGCCCTTCTTTTTTCTTAGGGTAATGTTGAGACAAGTCGTGCGGACGATGTTGAGGTAATTTCCATCTCTTCCGACTCAGAGCCTTTGCCTCCATTGAAAACAAGGTGGGTTGTCCGGAAAGTAGGCTTTTCTCACCCATATGCTCATCTAGACCCTTGCTTTATTTTGAAGAAAAACCAGCACCAATCTAGGCGTCAAACCCGAAGTGGGAGTGGCGATCTTGTTGAGGGTTTGCCCGATAAATCAGTCACCAGGAAGCGATCAGCCAAGGTACTTAATGTTCCAATATTTCCGAGGAAAAACTCCGGCTTATTTTATTAATGCTTTAATTCCCGTAACTTGATTAATCACGAAACACCACCTTCGTCGGACGATTCAACTGCGTCCAAGCTGGCGCCCTTTGTCATCAATCATGGGTAAATCCTTTGCCTATTTTGAATAGACTATCATCCCTTACCATTTTTCACATCATACCTTTGACTTAGCAGGGCCAAAGCCAAGAAAAGCAAGACTGATGGGCCTTCTGTTGACCCGGAGGCTTCTGAGCCAGAGCTTCCTGATCCGGCGGCTCATGAAATGCCTCTGGATCAGCCTGAAGACTCTCAAGATATCCAACATGACTTACCTCCGTCATTTGAACCAACCAGCACTAAAGCCGTAACTGTTGAAGCTACTCCAGCAGTTAACATTGACCCAGCCAATACATTTGTGACAAACATAGATAACCCGGAGGTTATTATTACTAGGACAAGTTATACACCTCCTGAGACATCTAGTGTGTTAACAAAGGTTGTTTCTAAAGATGAAGCGGTACTGCAAGAAAAAGGGAAGGCCAAGTTGGAACTTCCAAATTATGAGACTTTAGTGTCGAAGACCTTCATGCTGCCTGTTTAGATCGCTTGGTTACAAGCCGTGAAATGGAGATCGGTCTTGTCAGCATGATGAAAATAAATATGAGGTATGGTCTCCTTATATATGTCTTCATCTTAGATCCTTTGGTAGCCCCCAAGGCCCATCTTTATCTTAAGATAATCAGGGTCTTGCGAAAGTTTCTCTGACTTAGCCTGTAGCCCCCAAGGGCCGGCTCATCTCCTTGAGATGAGTCGAGTCTTGTAATAGCTGAAAAACTTTCAACCTGTAGCCCCCAAGGGCCAGCTCATCTCCTTGAGATGAGTCAGGTCTTGTAATAACTTTTGAAAAACTTTTGACCTGTAGCCTCCAAGGGCCGGCTCATCTCCTTGAGATGAATCGGGTCTTGTAATAGCTAAAGAACTTTCGACCTGTAGCCCCCAAGAGCCGGCTCAGCTTCTTGAGATGAGTCGGGTCTTCTCCACTTTTTTTATTTGAAGAGAGCTAAATTACATTAGCCCCCAAGTGCAAAATATATTGCTTCACAAACTTTTTTGGACTTGATGTAAAATCCATTCATAATGCAGGAAGCTCTGAAGGCAGCCGAATCCAGCGCAGCCAATTTGAAAAAAGACCTAGAAAAAGGAAGACTTCCCAGGTAGAACTTCGCCTTTCTTTGATTGAGCTGGAAATCACTAAGGCAGGCTTCCTAAAAGAGAAAAAAATTCTTCGAAGATGAGAAGACTGCTTTGGTTAAGCATGAAGAAGATGCTGAGGGCCGGCTCAAACCCATTACCGAAGAACTATCCGGGTTAAAGCGACAGATGGCCCAAGCTGTTTTTGGTAAGTGTATATTCATATCATCCCATCCTCTTTGGACCATAGATATAACGTGCTTGGCGACTCATGTTTTGATTCTATTGTGCAGGCCCCCGGACTAGCAGCTTTTATGATAACAGTCTGCGCATGCTCAAGGCTGTTTACTCATTGACGGAGCAGCTCTACACTGGGAGTCATCTCGCAATTAAGGCGACACTGGGGGAGAAGCAGCCCTTAAAATATATCAAGAATGTATTGGACAATCTCTCCATCATCCCCCAGCATATTCGAGAGTTGAAAAGAGCAGCCGCTCGATTTGGCGCGATATATGCATTGACCCGGGCTTTAGCTTACGAAGAGGAGCTTGACCCCAAAGCGCTAGCAAAAGGCTTCCCCGAATTTAAAAATGACGGGTCAGAGTTCTCCCAAGAAGATTATTCGGCTTGTGTCAAGGATGCTCAAATTCTGTCGACTCAGCTGGTCTCCGAGATGAAGCTAAGGAGTTACCAGGCGGCTTATGGCTCCAATCACACTCGGATTCCTCCATCTGATCTGATAACAAAAACCTGGCTCCTCAATGGCGTGAGCATGTTTTCACCCCTAAAGTTGACCCGTCTTCAATTATTGATGACGAAGCTGTGTTCCAGGCCTTATCTCATTGCAACTAGGATGCGGACAACCTTCAGATTCAGGAGCCAGTGGACCAGTCGGCGAATAACCCAGAGGCGTCTCATGGCGAGGTTAACTACTACTGACCCGGATCATGTGATCGGATATTTGAGCCTCCAAAACCGTTACCTTGTCAACCTAAGCCCCCATGTATGGGCAGGAAAAACAATTTGTGGCCTCATGTAATAGGGATAGCTGAACAATTGTCATGTCATCGTGCTTGTTTTGCACCCTTGATGATAGATACTTCATCTGACGTTTCTTCACCCTGTCTATGCAATATTTCCATTTGACGGGCCCTTTGATAAGATATAACTGGGCAAAATGATCCGGTCTTTGATTTTGATTTTAGCTTCTTCCTCTTTCAATAATGTTGAATTCGTAGGATAGTTCGTCAATTGGGTGCTCATGCAAACTCAGTTGTTTACACCGGTCTTTGGAGACAATGGCGGGTAATAACTTTCATACCTGAAACTTTTCTGTAATAAACAGGCCAAATAAAACAAAGTTGTTAAGCCGATTCAGTGAATCTTGGCTAAAAATTGATGTCCAAATTTGAGGTCCTATGTTAGCCTCTTCAAGTAATAACATAATTGTCGCTGTCATGCAGCTGATAACCCGATTATTTCTTATAGGGTCATGCCCAAAGTATCTTCATTAGATAATTATTCATATCGTTTCCTGAAGTTTTTAGAAAAATAAAGGTAGCCCCCCTTGAAGGTACCTTTAGTGGTCCTTCGCCTTAAAGGACACGTAATTATGATGCCGGCTTTCGAGGCTCGACAGGAAAAAGACCGGCTTTCGAGGCTCGGGTCTTGCTTCAATGAAGCGGGTATGATAACCCATGGTTTATCCTAGATTTCCATATGCCAGCTCTCACATAGCTCAAGCCGGTGTTTTAACCTTAACAAGTTCATGGTCCACAAAGGATTGACTTGTAAGAGTTCACGGGGTCATCTTATCGGAGTCGCATCAAGCATACATGCAGGTTTAAACATACATGGCGTTTATTTTTGCCGGGTCAAGAGAGTGAGAAAGCTAAGCCCGATGGGCTGGAAGCCCCCAAATGCCCTTAATAAGGTGTCATTGATAAGCCGGGTCACAAGGGTGAGAAAGCTAGACTCGATGAATCGGAAGCCCCCAACCGCCCATTGTTCCAGAAAATAAAGACTCAAACTCATCTTGTAAGTTGAAACGACAAAATATGCCGGCTTTATTCATAACTGAAACATAAAGAAGTATATATGGAATTCTGTAGGGGGGGAGGAAATTACAAAAAAGGAGCCGAAAGCTAAGTTTTAACTAAGGCCACTGGGTTTCCAGGGCCGGCTTATTTCCCTCTTGGAGACATAGGATTTCATCTTTGATATTCTCCAGAATATGAATTTTATTCAGTGATTTAAGCGCTAGTGATACTGACCGCTATTCAACTGCTTGGATTACTTTGAAATTCTCCTTTGTTGTTATGCTGACTGCTCTGGCCAGGGTGTTGTCCGTTTCCATGATTTCCCTGATGTTGGAAACTAGCCCCTGGGCCTCCTTGTGACCTGCCGGGTCCGTGCTGACCTGGATGTGGTCCACCATTGTCTCCCAAATTATTCTGGAAAGCCTGGCTACGGAACTCTTGCATGATATAGCAATTCTCCCAAGAGTGGCTGGCCGGCTTATCTTGGGTGCTGTGCTTAGGGCAAGGTGCTTTAAGCGCCTCTTCATAATTGCGAGGTTTGTTCCCATTGTAAGCTCCTCCGGGTCGACCGTTCCGGCGTTGGTTCTTAAAACCTGTGTTAGTGTTGCCACGAAGTCAGACCCGCCATCCGACTGCTTCTGCTTATTGTTTTTCTGAGCCCCCTGGTTGCCCACATGACCGTGCTGGCCGTTTCCTCCCTCAGCTTTTTGCCGTTGGAGGTTTTGTCCTCGTCTGACCCGGGGTCCTTTGTGCTATTTGACTCTGCATATCTGGTGAGGACGTCCATCAAGTCGCCCATGTCTTGCATCTTTCGCTTGAGTCGCCCGAGCTTCTGGACCAAAGGCTGAAAGTGACAGTTCTTTTCCTATATCAAGACTGCCTGAGCTGCCGTGATGCTATCTGACGAGTGGATGATTTTGACGACCCGGCGAGTCCAATGGTGCGCCGACTCATCTACTCGTTGAACGCAATGTTGTAGATCTATTATCTTCATAGGTTTCTTGCAGGTCCCTTGGAAATTCTTAATGAACCGTTCTTTCAGCTCAGTCCTCGTGTTGATGGAGTTAGGCGGCAAATTTTTCAACCATGTCCGAGCCGGGCCTTCCAACAACATGGTTAGATATTTAGCACATACGACGTCACTGACATCCAGCATATCCATTGTCAACTCATAACTCTCAATCCACGACGCCGGCTCAAGATCTGCCGTGTAGTTTGGTACCTTACAAGGCCCTTTCAAATCTTTAGGCATGCGTTCTGCGCGTAGCGTCGGGGATAAGCATGGTATGCCAATCGTTCTACTGTTGGACCCCGCCCCCAAACTTGCCGGTTGAGGGTGAAGCTGTTGGATCGCCCGTGCTGCTGCTTCTGCCTCTGCCTGTCGCGCACCTTTCGCAGCGTCAACAACCACCTGGGCGTCTGATGGCAGGGGACGGGTCGGAGAGACCTGATGCCGCTGTCTTCATCCACTGCTAGAGACGGCCGGAGATTCCACACGATGACCCTTGCTTGCATAGGGAGTGGGATGCATATGATCCCGACTGTACGAATACTGTGCCTGTTGTACCACAACAGTCTTCAGCATCTCGATGGCGTTTCTGGATTCAACCTCAAGCGGAGAGTTTCCATTGATGCACAATGCTTCCAAATTCCGGGTCGCCGCCAACATGTTATCAATAGGATTGAAAAGTGGCCCTGCGGCGTCTGAAATCGCTGAGGGGGAGATTGAGCTGGCGGGGGTTGAGCCGGTTCCTCCAGCCAATTCCCAGGTTGCTGAACAGTTCCTGGTGTCTGGTGTGGGGTATTAAAAAGTTGTTGAGGCTCATGGTTCGGGGGGAGCCCTCGGTGACGTCTCCTCTCGTAAACTGCCTCTGATGTTTCTCTCTGGACCCCTAGCCGCGAGGCCTCAGCCATAAGGCATTCCGTCTCCTGATGTATGCACATCTGTAGATCTGCCATCCGTGCATTTTCAGCATCTATCTCCTTTTGCACCTCAATCATTTGAGTACGTAACTTGGCTAGCTCCACATTGCACTCCTCTTGGTTTTCCGTACTGACCGGGGTATCCACGAGTTTTGCCATATCGGCCATAAGTTCGGTCATAGCCTGAGCCGGCGTTTTGGTTGACCCGCCAGAACCTCCAGCCACGGCTGAATCTATAACCGCCATAGCCCCCGCCATGTAAACAGCGACTTGTCGTGGTGACTCATTGTATTCCTCAAGGGCTTATTTCTCCAATGAGCCCCCAAGTCCGCCATCATGAAGAGGGCAGATAAACTCCGTATCTCCTGTGGATGATGTGCCGTCCAAATTGACGAGGACATCGCCGTTGGAGGCCGGCTCATCCGAAAGGCTGACTTCCTGCATGAAGCCAACAAAGATACGACGAAAGTCGCCATGACGTTGATTGGATTGGGTGCTCTGAGCCGGCTCCTCGATGTCAATGTAGATGTCCGGCTCGGAGATTCCTAACCCAATCTCCCGTGCGGGATCTTGAAACCTGCGTCAGATCTGGTCATCCTTGACGCTCCAAACCGTCTTGTAGACCTGATCGCGATGGCTCTTGATCATCTGCTTCACCGCAAATTTCCCGAATCCTGTCTGGATCCCCTTCGAAAACTCAACTCCTCCAAGCGACGGCCCAACGGTGGGCGCCAATTGTCGTGGTTTTATCAACCCGGCGGATGTGCTCGTAACAGGACTTAGGTGTGAGGCCATCGCCGCTTGGTGGCGACTCGAAGGGGTTAAGCGAGAGAGAGAGTCGGGTTTACCCAGGTTTGGCCCCTCCTATCGAGGTAATAGCCTACGTCCTACTTTTCGTGTATTGGATTGATGGATCTCGATTACAAGGGTGCGGAATCGCTAAACTAGCTATCGAGAGATTGTAACTTGAGAGTTTCGGTCCTAGGGGCTGGCCTTTATATACAGGTCAAGCCCTAGGGTTTACAACAGAGTCCGTGTCATATTATGACCCGTGTTTCATTAAATCTCTAACTTATCTTGCACTTAAAGGAAAACTCGAACCAGCATCCTTAGCTTCATGGGCTTTGAGCCGCCATCTTCTGGTGGTGGGCCGTCCGACGTCTTGACCAACTGCCACCTTACTTAATTTGCACTTGAGACTCGACCCATCTTGAACTGGGTCACAAGACTATTGATGTTTTGACCCGGCCCAGTAGGGCGGGTTACACGGTGGAGTTATATCCCCGACAGGTACCGAGACTATGTAAGCCAATTGGTGAGGAATGGTTAAGTGGTGAGGCTGCAGCAAGCACTAAGCATGTATTTGGTGGCTAACTTACGAGAACAAGAATGTAAATATGGTGGCCTACGCATGACAATCGTGAACTAGCATGATCACTAAGTGATCCTGAACACCTACTTACGTCAAACATTACCCCACCGTGTTCTCTCTCGGTTTTTGTTGACGAGCAGAGACAGTCACGGTTACACACACAGTTGGTGCATTTTATTTGAGTTTAATTCAAGTTAACTATAACCGGGTGTTCCAACTCATAACCACGGGCACGGCTTCTCGAAAAGATTTAACCCTGCAGGGGTGCTCCAACTCATCCATCACAAACTAACCACACGCCGCGGGAACAACCTCGACCACGAATCCCGTGATCTCCTAGGCCATTCCAGTGGAAAACCTCAACCTCGAGATAGCCCAAAGTATCCTCGGAATTCCTCGCGCAAGACATTCGAGAAAGGTAAAACAAGTCCAGCAAGACCACCTGACGTGTCGACGAACCCGATAGGAGTCGCGTATCTCCTTCTCAGGACACGTCGGATAAGCGACGTGTACGGTGGCCTAATAGAAATCACACAAGTTGCCCTAGGGTGGCCCCACACAGTGCTCTAGGTTGGACAACACACATGAGGACCACTGGCCCGAGGGTTGATTAATTATCCACGGGGTAGCTAAGCCCTATGCATTTTAATTAGGTTGTTAAGCAAATGTAGTACCAAAGTTGCGTCTTGGCAGACAAGTTTTAATCTAAAACAAATGGTCAAGGGGGTCCCCATAACAACCCTGAGAATGTTAGGAGTGCAAAATATGGAACATAACACCGGTACTCGGAACTAGTGCAACAAAGGTGGAACAAAACACCAGGCAAAAGGCCAAGCCTCCCACCGTTGCCAGATATGTATGTGCATTAATTATAATAACAGTAAATAAGGTGATATCTCCAATATCCATGTTGGCACATGGAAACAGCTTGCACCTGCAACTAGCAAACGCTACAAGATAAGGGGCTGAGCAGCGGTAACGTAGCCAATCAATGTTTTGCTAGGAAGTGGAGGGGTTAGAGGCTTTCATGGCAATTTGGGAGGCTGACATTTTAAGTGGTAGGTAACGAAAACAAACGTATAAGCGAGACATCTAGCATAGCAAAAATAGTGTCGGGATCCAGGTACGATCATCTTGCCTGCTGGGTCTTCAGAGGGACAAAGAGCTGGGTCCTCATAATTGTACACTCCGGGATCCTCTTACTCAGGCTTGACACTCGGGTCTACCCAAAGAGAAACGACACAAAATAAACATACAAACAAAGTTCAATGCGCATCCAAAGATGATGCATGACCAATTTGAAGTATTTAACATGGCAACCCCATGCTAGTCATGTTTCTCATGCATTTATTGAGTTCTTTAGTATTCTGGACAGAATCTCAAGATTAGTTATTTGAACATGCATGATCATGGAAAATATGAATGCTCCATGTAAAAACGATCCAAATGCATATGTAGAACATTGCAAACGGAGTAACGAAGCTCACGGTACACTCACGGCAAGGTACGAACGTTAACGGAGACAAAACAAAGATGAGGGATGACATGGACTATTCCTTGGTATTCCAAGGATGCCACTAGATTGGAAATGAAAATCTAGCAAGAATAGAGCTAAAGATCATGCAAAACAATGAAGTATAGCTCCCACAAGTCACAAAACATTCAAACACACAATCGGTCCACAAACAGCAACATGTCATCTTGTTTCACACATAGCCAGAGCTACAACAAGTTTCAAATCACAACCAAGGCATGTACATGAAGTATACAGCATGCTCAACAATTCATCTATCTACAGAAACATGAAAGGAAGCATGGATCACTATCAGATGAGATCACAAGATGGTATGTTGAATCAGTTTTTAGGGACTTAGAGAAACTTCCAGTTTTGTAGAATCTGAGTTAACATGATGGCATCTTGACAACAACTTTTATATATGCTACAAGAACTTTCATGGCATGAAAATTAACAGGTTGATAGAGGGCAACATGTACTACAATTAACTACATAATGGCAACATCAGAATATGCATATATCAATGGCTACCATCCTCACAATATGACATATTGAGAATAGAAGATTCACAGACTTAGTGAAATTTACAAGAGGCAAGCATGGCATAATATTAACAGAATGGCATGTTGACAACAAGTTTTATATAAGATGCATTAGCTTTATCTACAAGAACTTGGCACAAAATAACAGAGGATGACAAGCACAACAATGCATTCCTTTGTGCCAACTCCAAAAGAGCAGCATATACATGGGAATCATCAAGACAACATGGCAACAAAATAACAGATTTCAACACTTAGAAATATTTGGGCATTTGGAAACATTATTTTTGGTGACATGTTGACAGCAAGAATGCCACTCATAACATGATCTATCATGGCAAGCAAAAATACCAGGGGCTAGAGCACACACTAATGAACATCTTTCATGTTGACAAGTTTATCATATGATGCAAGAATTAATTCATGTGAAAATAACAAAATGACATTATATCACAAAATAACATTTTTGCAAACATGCCCAAATGACAAAACCAATGTCACCATTGGATTCACTGAATTTTTCTACCCCAAATTCATCTATCACATGTCCCACAAATGCACTCGAAAATATAGACAATTCACATAAAACATGTCATATACGAAATTTGGCATGTACTAAAATTGCTGACAGATTTGGAAAAAGACAAATCTGGCAATATTCCGTAAATGGAAATTCACTGAAAACATAGAAAAAAAACATAAAACAAAATGACAAAAAATCAAGGGCCCACCTGGCATTGAACCAGGGGCCCTGTGAGGTTGCCATCTGGGCAACTGGACCAACTGCCAGAGGCTCGGGCAAATGGAAAAAGGGGGGCGGGCTTAACATGCCCCCACGGGGAATCGAACCCCGACCTCCTGGTCATACGGGCTCGGTCGGACAAACAGGCTACGGCGCGGTGGTTGACTGAAGGAGGGAGCTACGCATCTAATACAGAGAAAAAGGGGCGCCTTCCTCTTCCCGGTGACAGAGGAGCCCACGACGGCGCCGGCGGTGACGGCGGCACTCACCGGAGGGACTGACCACCGGCGAGGGCGCGGAATCAAGTGACGGCTCCATTCCCATGGCTACTAGCGGCTAGGCTGATGGGGCGAGGTGCTCGAGCTCGAGCCGAAGCTCGGCTCGGGCGCACGAGCGGCGATGCATACAGAGGCGGCGAGCAGGGCTACGAGCAGGCAAGGTGAGGCCTAACAAGCACGGCACATGGTCAGACAGGGACACGCGAGCGCAGGGCCGGCCTGAGGTGCTCAAGGCAGGAGCTTGAGCTCCCTGTCATGGCGGATCAAACGAATAGGGTCTCAGGCGCGACGGGAACGAGGGCTACGGCAAGAAATCGGAGCAGAGCGGGGCGGCAGGGATGGACTGCTCACGGAGGGGTCCTTAGGACATGGAGATGAGGTCGGGGATGCGCGAGCGTGGCCGGAGGAGGTCACTGCTGCTGCAAGGGTGCTCCCGGTTCGAGAGGTAGACGAGGACGAGGCCAACGATGGAGAGGCGATCCCCTTCCTCTAGCCCCGGGAATTGTTCGAGGGCTGCGCCGGGGTCGAGGAAGACATGACACAGGGTCGGAGGAAGCCGGCCGGAGGCGGCGACGACGACGGAGGCAGATGACGGGTCTCTGGTTTATCCGAACCTCTCTGAAACTCTCCCTGACTCTCTGTAAATCATAGCAGAGCAAGGTGGATGGAAGGGCGGCGGTGCAAGGAGGGAAGAGGAGGATCCCTAGGGAGGCGGGCTAGCTTTATAGGAGGGAAGGAGGGACGCACCTCGACGTCCGTGAACTCACGGCGGGGCTTGCTGGCGCTCTGTCTTTCTGCAGGAGGGAGATGGAGCCGAACGGAGCAGGTGGCCGTCGGGGTGGCTAGCTGGGCTACGGGATTGCGATGAGATGGGCCAGGAAGGAGGAGGCCAAGGCCCAAGCGGTTGCTCTCTCTCTCTCTCTCCCGCGAAATAAAAGGTTTTTCTCTTTTAAAATGACAGCAAAGCAAATCAAAATGCCAGGCAGATTGAGAAGAGACTTTAGAGAACTAAAAAAAGATATGCACCCACAAAATTATGCCCTAATAAATAAAAATAGTTTTTGCATGTTTAGAGCAAACAAAATAAATCCCATATATTTAAATTGGACTATGTTTTGCAAAGTTACAAAAGACAAATAATCTTCAGACATGTTTGAGAGTTTAATAACATTTCTAAAGACAATATTTGGAAGTAGATCAACATTTTATTTAAGGTGGATAAGCAAGTAAAATAACCATGTATAGAATAGCTATTAAATGGGATTTAGACAAAGTTTTAGGAAAATAATTGGGGAAGGTTTCCACCGAGGCAAAATACACCCCATGCCACCAAGCACACAAGCTCCACAACACACTCTCACACAACCATAAGCACACCAAGCATATGATGCACACAAGAGATGATGATTATTTTGCCATGATGCAAAATGTCATGTAGCAAATTATTATAACTCAACCACATAATGGCATTCATTGAAGGTTCACACATGAAACATTACAAATATGGCAAGGGGATTCACTTGGGCTGTTAAAACTCTCCTCCACTACACAAGGATCTCGTCCCGAGATCTATGAACAGAAGAATTCGGGAAATTCAGAACGGAGAAGGTCTTCTCGTTCCCAAGTGGCTTCTTTGTCGGAGTGATGTGACCACTTCGCCTTCAGAAACTTGATTGACTTGTTGCGAGTCTTACCCTCAGTTTCTTCAAGGATAACAACTGGATGCTCATGATAGGATAGGTCTGCTTGGAGATCAATGTCTTGGAGATCAACGGTGCACTCATGAGTCTTGAAACACTTCCGGAGCTGAGAGACGTGAAACACATCATGCACATTTGAGAAATTGGGAGGAAGCTCGAGTTGGTAGGCAAGGTCACCCCTCTTGCCCACAATCTTGAAAGGACCCAAAAAGCGTAGAGCAAGCTTTCCTTTGATGCCAAAGCATTGAGTGCCCTTCATGGGAGAAACTCTGAGATCGACAAAATCATCGATCTAGAAGGTCATCTCCCGATGCTTTCTATCATAATAGCTCTTCTGACGGGATTGAGCTGCTTTGAGATTTTCATGAATGACACGACACATTTCTTCTGCTTCAGTGATCATCTCATTACCAAGGATTTGACGCTCACCGGTTTCAGACCAATTGAGCGGGGTGCAGCACTTTCTGCCATAGAGAATTTTGAAAGGAGCCTTGCCGGAACTTGCTTGGAAGCTATTGCTGTATGAGAACTCAGCGAACGGGAGACAATCTTCCCACTTCATGCCAAAAGAAATCACACAAGCTGTGAGCATACACTATTAGGAGAAAGGCTAGTAGTAGCGCTGGAAATATGGCTAGTAGTAGCGCGGGAGCCAGCGCTACTAGTACGGCACTATAGCTAACTCTTAGCAGTAGCGTCATTTGCCCAGCGCTACAGCTAAATATTAGCAGTAGCGCCTCTTAACCAGCGCTACTGCTAACTGATAATGACATCACTAACGTAACTAGCAGTATCGCTGGTGGGTCCCATGTAGCAGCAGTGTCATTAGTAAGCAGAAGTGGATGGGTTTTTATATATATATTAATTGGTGACAACTTGAGTTCAAACAGATAACTAGACTTCAAAAACCTTACAAGTCCAGACCGATCTGTTAGATTGAGACCAACAATATTACTACAATACTATTAATCTTACTAAAATACTATTAATCTTACTACAATACTATTAAACCTTAAACTAGAGCTTAATCTTACTACAATACTATTAATGAGCAGAATCTAGTGATGGTGGGGGCATTCTCGGCGGAAGTATCCCGACCACACTTCCCCATCAGGCTCTCCGAGCCGGGCACGAAGATGTCACTTGTTGTAGCGCCCATTCCATAACCAAGTGGGGACTACTCTGAGGTGGCATCCGAGCATGCTTTGCAACGTTGGCCTCTGTGAAGATGACGTCTGCCACAACTTTTAGTTGTGTTTCGGCATAAGTCTTGCACGTATTGACTTCGTGCTCCCAGGAACCACAATGAGTCTCCTGGAACTTATTCTCTGCCTCTTTCAGCTCCCGCATACAATCTCTTCATCCAAACACTGCATCGTCAATCCTTTTCCCCGCGCCACCAACTGTCTCCGCCACTCCAACTCCTGTTCACGAGAAAGTTTAGGAGACATGGGAATCCCTGTAAATTTGGCATGACATTTGCTTAACAATGGACATATTAAGTATACATCACATAGAACAAATCTCATGAAGAAATCAGATCCATAGGAGCAATGGTTTAGATGCAATCCACGAAAGTGTGCATGTTTAAACATTTTTCTATGGTTACGACACGAAGCACCTTTGTAACACAATTTAAATGCATCCATCCATCCACCTAAATGCATGCATCCATTCATCTAAATGCATCCATTCATCTAAATGCATCCATCCTTCTAAATTCATCCATTCATCTAAATGCATCCATTCATCTATATGCATCCATGCATATAAATGCATCCATCCATCCATCTAAATGCATGCATCCATTCGTCTAAATGCATCCATTCATCTAAATGCATCCATCCATCCATCTAACCATCTAAATGCATCCATTCACAAGCATCTAAATGCATCCATTCACAACCATCTAAATGCGTCCATTCACATCATCCATCCATCTAACCATCTAAATTTCACCCATCCATTCATCTAACCATCTAAATTTCATCCATCCATGGGAGAGAGGAGGGAGAGGGAGAGATACCGCTGCGTGGATGGCCGGGACGGGGAGCCGCCGCATGGGGAGGGTCAAGACAGGGAGCCGCCATGTGGGGATGACCGGGATGGGGAGCCGCCGCGTGGGGACGGCCGGGACGGGGAGGGCCGCTGCGTAGGAGCCGCGGCGTGGGGAGGGTCGGCACGTCGGAGCGGCGGCGAGAGGGATAGATCTAAGAGTGAGGAGTGAGGGGCGCGCGGGGAAACATGATAAGTCGAGGGGACCGATACTTAGCAGTAGCGCGGGGATGGGAAGAGCACTACTGCTACGGCTTTAGCAGTAGCGTTGCTCTCTGACAGTCGCTACTACTACCGGTCGCCCCTGTCGGTCAGGATGGGACCGATTAGCAGTAGCGCCGGTTCAAAGTCTAGCGCTACTGCTAAAGGAATACCTATAGCACCTTACTCTGACCGCGCTACTTCTAATTAGCAGTAGCGTCATCCGTTTAACAGACGTTACTGCTAAAATCCTATCTATAAGCATTCTCCTAGTAGAGATATCTTCAAGGATTTGATTGACTCTCTCAACTTGACCACTAGTCTGAGGATGGAAAGCTGTACTGAAACGGAGATTGGTCCCCATTGCAGTCTGGAAGGAATCCCAGAACTTGGAAGTTAAGATGCTTCCACAATCTGAAGATATGAGCTAAGGAATACCGTGCAAAGAAACTATCCTTGACGTGTACAGCTCTGCCAGCTGAGCTGCCGAGATAGATTCTTTGACCGGAAGCAAGTGGGCAACTTTGGTGAGCTTGTCGATGACCATGAAGATGGCATCATTTCCTCTCTTGGACTTGGGAAACCCAGTGACAAAATCCATCTCAACTTGATCGAATTTCTACTCTGGGATAGGCAAAGGCTGAAGGAGACCTGCTGGCCGTTGATGTTCCGCCTTCACTCTGCGACAAACATCACACTCATTCACAAACTGAGCAATCTCACGTTTCATACGAGTCCACCAGAAGGTTTGCTTGAGATCCTGATACATTTTGGAACTGCCTGGATGGATGTAGAGGAGAGAATTATGTGCTTCATCCATGATAACTTTCCTTAGTTAATCTTTTGGGACCACCAGGCGGTCCTCGAAGAACAAGGTATCTTTGTCATCAACACAGAAGCACTTATACTTTGGAATGCTCTTGGCCACACCTTTCTTCACTTTCTTCACCATAGCATCAAGAAGCTGAGCTTGGTGAATCTGATCTTCCAAAGTCGGAGAGACTTGAAGATTGGCAAGAAATCCTTGAGGAACCACTTGGAGATTGAGCTTGCGGAAAGCTTCACACAACTCTGGTTGGAGAGGCTTGAGAATGAGACTGTTGCAGTACGCCTTTCTGCTCAGCGCGTCTGCAATGACATTTGCTTTTCCAGGAGTATACTCAATACATGGATTGTACTCCTCGATCATTTCCACCCAACGTGTCTGCCGAAGATTGAGATTCGGTTGAGTGAAAATGTACTTCAAGCTCTTGTGGTCAGTGAACACCTCAACTGGTCTTCCCAACAATAGATGTCTCCAGGTCATCAGACCATGAACAACTGCCGCCAACTAAAGATCATGAGTGGGGTAGTTATTCTCGCTAGGCTAGTTATTCTCGCTAGGCTTTAGCTGACGCGAGGTATAAGCCACAACCTTCTTATCTTGCATCAGAACCCCACGAAGACCTTGAATGGAAGCATCACAAAACACTTGGAAAGGCTTGGATTCATCTGGAGGAGTGAGAACTGGAGCTGAAGTCAGCTTTTCCTTGAGTGTATTGAACGCCACCTCACACTCAGGAGTCCACACATATTTGACACTCTTCTGGAGGAGGTTAGACAAAGTCTTATCAATTTGTGAGAAGTTCTCCATGAATCTTCTACAGTAACTTGCAAGCCCAAGGAAGCTTTGAAGTTGCTTGACATTCCGAGGAGGCTCCCACTTCACGATGGCCTCAACTTTCTCAGGATGCACCTTGATGCCCTCGGCATAGATGACATGCCCAAGGTACACCACTTCATTGAGCCAAAACTCACACTTGGAGAACTTAGCATAGAACCGATGCTCTCTTAACTTGTCAATCACAAGCCGGAGATGCTCTGCATGCTCTTCTTCGGTCTCCGAGAAAACAAGAATGTCATCCAAATACACCAAGACGAACTCATTCTTGAAAGGAGAGGATATGAAGTTCATCATTCTTGAGAAAGTCGGAGGCACATTTGTTAGACCAAAGGACATGACGGTGTACTCATAAGAGCCGAAACTCGTCTTGAAAGCAGTCTTTGGAATATCTTCTTGATGAATGCGGATCTGATGATAACCCATTCGAAGATCTAGCTTCGAGAAAACCTTGGCCCCTTTCAATTGCTCAAACAACTCATTGATGTTGGGAAGTGGGTACTTGTTCCTGATTGTCTTCTTATTCAATGGACTGTAATCGACACAGAGTCGGTCCGTGCCATCCTTCTTCTTGACAAAAAGAACACCACAACTCCAAGGTGAAGAACTTGGTCTGATCAAACCCAGATGCTCTTGTTCATCTAACTGCTTCTTCAATTCTTTCAGCTCTTCGGGGCCAAACTTATAAGGGCGCTTGCATACCGGTTCATGTCCAAGCTCGAGTTCAATCACAAACTGAACTGGCCGGTGAGGAGGCATTCCTGGCAATTCTTCTGCTAAGATATCTTCATACTCAAAAATGACGGGTATTTGAGAAATGGCAGAAATCTCACCCTTCTCATTGAGAGAAAAGAGATGAATCGTGTCATCGCGAGCAACAAAAATGATCACGTCTTTAGAAGGATGAGTCAATTGAACTTTTTTGGCTTTACAATCAACATGAGCCTTGTTCATCGCCAGAAAATCCATGCCAAGAATGAGATCAATATCAGAATTGCCGAGAACTATTGGAGTGGCCAGAAAAGAATAATTGCCCATCTTGATAGAAACGTCCGGAACGACCTTGTTAGCGCTCATGAGAGTGCGGGGAGAAACAACACGCAATGCTTTGATCAAATATTCAGAGTCCAAGTCATGCTTGGAGAAGAATGTTTTTGACATGAATGAATGCGATGCACTAGTGTCAAACAAAACTATTGCAGGAATAGAATTAACCGAGAGATTACCCATTATCACTTGAGAGGAATCCTCTGCTTCAGCTGCATTGACCATGTTCACTCTTGCTGACTTGGGATTGTGCTTCACCATAGGACTGCCTGGGGGCCTGATAGGAGGAGGAGGCGGAAAACGCCGCTGGTTGGTGCACTTGTTGGAGTAGTGGCCCTTCTGACCACACTTGTGACACGTAACCTCTGAGAGCTGACGGAAGTTGCCTGGAGGAGGAACATTTGCTGACTTGGGAGCCTGAGGCCTCTGCTGAAAACCTGGGTTGGGTGGGTGGGAAGGTCCACGACCACCGTGCTGCTTCTGTTGCTGAGGAGGACGAAACGAAGGTGGAGGAGGAACCCAATACTTCTGCTGCTTAGGAACAATCTAAGAGTTGGACGAAGAAGAGTTCGAGTCTCTGAACCACTTCTTGGAATTCTCAAGCTTGAGCTGAACTGCCTCGAACTTTAGAGCCAAGTTATAGAACTGATCAAACACAAGGGGCTCGTGAAGGACGAGAGCAAGCTGAAGATCTTCTCTGAGGCCACCTCTGAACTTATAAATCTTGAACTTCTCATCAGGAACATCTTGCTTAGCATAGTGGGCCAGATTCTGAAACTCCGAGTTGTGCTGATAGACAGACATACTCCCTTGCTTCAGGTTCCTGAACTTCTCACGCATACCCTCGACAAAGCTCGTCGGGATATGATGGGCTCTGAAGTCACGACAGAAATCATCCCAAGAGACTGCATGGCCACCTCTGGAATGCTTGTACTGCTGCCACCAATCTGGTGCTTGACCCTTGAGCTGGAAAGTCGCAAACTTGACATAGTCCTCTGGCCTGACATTGTTGCACTCAAAATGCTTGTTCATGTCACGGAGCCAATCATCTGCATCAAGAGGTTGATCAAAGCAAGTGAAGGACTTGGGTTGATTTGCAAGGAACTGGTTCAGAGTTGCGAACTGTGGCTGATTATGGAAATTCCCTTGATGACCTTGCTGTCCCTGATCCCTTTCCTGCAGCAACCTGAGCAACATCTGGGTGTTGGCATTGGTAGCGGCCATCACTGCCAGCCATGCCTCCGGAGGTGGAGGTGTTG
Source organism: Elymus sibiricus (assembly GCA_039707655.1). Lineage (NCBI taxonomy): Eukaryota > Viridiplantae > Streptophyta > Magnoliopsida > Poales > Poaceae > Elymus > Elymus sibiricus. Next base: position 317,868,230 of record CM077669.1, on the reverse strand, counting down.
GTGGGGGTGGTGGAGGATCAGACTACTCCCCCTCACGACCTGGGTTCCCACGAGTTGCTAGAGCCATCCTGAGGATGGACAAGAATATCAGCACACCATTGACAAATATGATTGAAATAAGATGAATCAAATGGCTTGAAATAAATTGCAACAGGATATCATCAATTGCATTCAAACTGCAAATAGTAAGAACGCTTTCTACAGGATCGTGATAACATCATTAGATCATGAAGCCACTTGAAATAACATAATAAGTCTTGAGCTAAGGTTGCTAAGAACAAATGTATAAACCATCATACATCTGTCGGAAGATGATCCTAGGTAACTACTGGAAATCCCACCTAGGAACTTCCGAAATCTTGGTTATGCAATCGGGTCCACGGATACATGGAGTTTTATCCATCACTCAACTCCTACCAGTAATACTACTCTCAAGTGTATCACATCCCTCAACACACAACCAGAGGTCTTGGAAACTCATCTACCTCAGACCCTCGTAATCACAACGATACTAAAGATGGCAGTACATGTGATCCCGCTCCCTAGTACTGGGTGCCGCCACACTCTTCGCAGCACGAATAGTATTGACGCAATTTTGAACATCCGCGTTCTTAAGTACTAAGGAAGCTGAACGATAACGATGTGTCAAAATCCCTTAGAGCTCTACTCCCCGGGTCCAATCCATATGTACGGGAGGCACCAAGAACAAAATTCCCATCACATCGGTATCATAGAGTCTCCAAAATACCCGCATGATCCTAAAAAAATTTGAGTGGGAAGAGGGTAGAATCAAAATTCCTAAGTCGTAATTCCTCACCAGAGTATAGAAGAGGAGTAAAAGAAACCTACTCTCCGATATAACTAGAGTCAAAATAGTTTTTAACTAGACTCGAGACGGCCAAGTTCGATCAAGCAAGGGGCTCCTATGGTCGGTATGGCTCTGATTACCAACTTGTAATGCCCAAGATGAGGTCCTATCCCTATTAAGGCGCGAGGGCCTCGACAGGGATAGAAGCGCATCTAGTCGTTTCGCAAGTACAGAAATAATTGCGTACATGTAATGAAGAGATGAGTATATGAGTTGGCTTACACTTGCCACAAGCTATCTTACAAATCCACACAATTATTCATAAATTCATCCAGAAGACAGGGTCTGGCTACGGACGAAATCAAACGATAAAAGAAAGCAATGAAACTGTCTTGCTATCCCAGGAACACCACCACGAAGATCCCCTACTCATCAGGATACGTAATGTACATACGCCTACGTTCTTCATCGTACTCCCACTGGAGCTGAGACTCATCATCTGGCACGAACTCGTCAACACTTGTATCTGTATTGTTGTAATCTGTGGGCCACAGGGACTCACCAATCTCATAACCCGGGTACCGAGACTATGTAAGCCAATTGGTGAGGAATGGTTAAGTGGTGAGGCTGTAGCAAACAGTAAGCATGTATTTGGTGGCTAACTTACGAGAACAAGAACGTAAATATGGTGGCCTACGCATGACGGTCGTGAACTAGCATGATCACTAAGTGATCCTGAACACCTACTTACGTCAAACATTACCCCACCGTGTTCTCTCTCGGTTCATGTTCACGAGCAGAGACAATCACGGTTATGCACACAGTTGGTGTATTTTATTTGAGTTTACTTCAAGTTAACTATAACTAGGTGTTAAACAAATTTCCAAGTTGCCACATAACCGCGGGCACGGCTTCTCAAAAAGAATTAACCCTGCAGGGGTACTCCAACTCATCCATCACAAACTAACCACATGCCGCGGGAACAACCTCGACCACAAATCCCGTGATCTCCTAGGCAATTTCGTTGGAAAACCTCAACCTCGAAATAGACCAAAGTAACCTCAGAATTCCTCGCGCAAGACATCCGAGAAAGGTAAAACAAGTCCAACAAAACCGCCCGACGTGTCGACGAACCCGATAGGAGCGTACGGTGTCCTGATAGAAATCACCCAAGTTGCACTGGGGTGGCCCCGCACAGTGGTCTAGGTTGGACCAACACTCATGAGGAGCACTGGCCCGGGGGTTGATTAATTATCCACGGGGTAGCTAAGCCCTATGCATTTTAATTAGGTTGTTAAGCAAATGTAGTGCCAAAGTTGGGTCTTGCCAGACAAGTTTTAGTCTAAAACGAATGGTCAAGGGGGTCCCCATACCAACCCCGAGCATGTTAGGAGCGCAAAATATGGAACATAACACCGGTACTCGGAACTAGTGCGGCAAAAGTGGAGCAAAACACCGGGCAAAAGGCCAAGCCTTCCACCGTTGCCAGATATGTATGTGCATTAATTTAAATAACATTAAATAAGGTGATATCTCCAATATCCATGTTGGCACATGCAAACAACTTGCACCTGCAACTAGCAACGCTACAAGATAAGGGGCTGAGCAGCAGTAACGTAGCCAATCAATGTTTTGCTAGGAAGTGGAGGGGTTTGAGGCTTTCATGGCAATTTGGGAGGCCGACATTTTAAGTGGTAGGTAACGAAAATATAACATAGAAGTGAGACATCTAGCATAGCAAGAGTAGTGTCGGGATCCGGGTACGATCATCTTGCCTGTTGGGTCTTCAGAGGGCCAAAGAGTTGGGTCCTCGCAGTTGTACTCTCCGGGATCCTCATACTCAGGATCGACACCGGGGTCTACCCAAAGAGAAACAACACCAAATAAACATACAAACAAAGTGCAATGCGCAACCAAAGATGATGCATGACCAATTTGAAGCATTTAACATGGCAACCCTATGCTAGTCATGTTTCTCATGCATTTATTGAGTTCTTTAGTATTCTGGACAGAATCTCAAGATTAGTTATTTGAACATGCACGATCATGGAAAATATGAATGCTCCATGTAAAAACGATGCAAATACATATGTAGAACGTTGCAAACGGAGTAACGAAGCTCACGGTACACTCACGGCAAGGTACGAACGTTAACGGAGACAAAAATAAAGATGAGGGAGGCCATGGACAATTCCTTGGTATTCCAAGGATGCCACTGGATTGGAAATGAAAATATAGCAAGAATAGAGCTAAAGATCATGCAAAACAATGGAGTATATAGCTTCCACAAGTCACAAAACATTCAAACACACAATCTGTCCACAAACAGCAACATGTCATCTTGTTTCACACATAGCCAGAGCTACAGCAAGTTTCAAATCACAACCAAGGCATGGACATGAAGTATACAGCATGCTCAACAATTCATCTATCTACACAAACATGAAAGGAAGCATGGATCACTATCACATGAGCTCACAAGATGGCATGTTGAATCAGTTTTTAGGGACTTAGAGAAAATTCCAGTTTTGTAGAATCGGAGTTAACATGATAGCATCTTGACATCAACTTTTATATATGCTACAGGAACTTTCATGGCATGAAAATTAACAGGTTAATAGAGGGCAACATGTACTACAATTAACTACATCATGGCAACATCAGAATATGCATATATATATATATATATCAATGGCTACCATCTTCACAATATGACATATTGAGAATAGCAGATTCACAGACTTAGTGAAATTTACAAGAGGCAAGCAGGGCATAATATTAACAGAATGGCATGTTGACAACAAGTTTTATATAAGATGCATTAGCTTTATCTACAAGAACTTGGCACAAAATAACAGAGGATGACAAGCACAAGAATGCATTCCTTTGTGCCAACTCCAAAAGAGCAACATATACATGAGAATCATCAAGACAACATGGCAACAAAATAACAGATTTCAACACTTGGAAATATTTGGGCATTTGGAAACATTATTATTGGTGACATGTTGACAACAAGAATGCCACTCATAACATGATCTATCATGGCAAGCAAAAATACCATGGGCTAGAGCACACACTAATTAACATCTTTCATGTTGACAAGTTTATCATATGATGCAAGAATTAATTCATGTGAAAATGACAAAATGACATAATATCACAAAATAACATTTTTGCAAACGTGCCCAAATGACAAAACCAATGTCACCATTGGATTCAGTGAATTTTTATACCCCAAATTCATCTATCACATGCCTATGTTCCTCAAGACAAAACTCCTTCAAATGCACTCGAAAATTTGACAATTCACATAAAATATGTCATATGCCAAATTTGGCATGTACTAAAACTGCTGACAGATTTTGAAAAAGACAAATTTGGCAATATTCCCTAAATGGAAATTCTGTGAAAACATATAAAAACATAAAACAAAATGAAAAAAAATCAAGGGCCCACCTGGCATTGAACCAGGGGCCCTGTGAGGTTGCCATGTGGGCCGTGGACCCACTGCGAGAGGCTCGGGCAAATGGAAAAAAGGGGGGGTCTTAACATGCCCCCGTGGGGAATCGAACCCTGGACCTCCTGGTCATACGGGCTCGGTCGGACCAACAGGCTATGGCGCGGTGGTTGACTGAAGGAGGGAGCTACGCATCTAATACAGATAAAAAGGGGCGCCTTCCTCTGCCCGGCGACAGAGGAGCCCATGACGGCGCCGGCGGCGACGGCGGCACTTACCGGAGGGACTGACCACCGGCGGGGGCGCAGAATCGAGAGGCGACTCCATTCCCATGGCTACTAGCGGCTAGGCTGATGGGGTGAGGTGCTCGAGCTCGAGTCAAAGCTCGGCTCGGGCGCGCGAGCGGCGATGCATACAAAGGTGGCGAGCAGGGCTACGAGTAGGCGAGGTGAGGCCAAACAAGCACGACGCATGGTCAGACAGGGACACACGAGCGGAGGGACGGCCGGAGGTGCTCTAGGCAGGAGCTTGAGCTCCAGACAGGAATGAGGGCTACGACAAGAAATCGGAGCAGAGCGGGGCGGCAGGGATGGATTGCTCATCGAGGGCTCCTTAGGACATGGAGATGAGGTCGGGGATGCGCGAGCGTGGCCGGAGGAGGTCGCTGCTGCTGCAAGGGTGCTCCCGGTCCGAGAGGAAGACGAGGACGAGGCCGACGACGGAGAGGCGATCCCCTTCCTCTAGCCCCGGGAATCGGTCGAGGGTGGCGGCGGGGTCGAGGAAGACATGACGGGTCGGAGGAAGCCGGTTGGAGGCGGTGACGATGACGGAGGCGGACGACGAGTCTTTGGTTTATCTGAACCTCTCTGAAACTCTCGCTGACTCTCTTTGAATCGCAGGAGAGCAAGGTGGATGGAAGGGCGGCGGCGCGAGGAGGGAAGAGGAGGAACCCTAGGGAGACGGGCTAGCTTTATCGGAGGGATGGAGGGACGCGCCTCGATGTCCCTGAACTCACGGCGGGGCTAGCTAGCGCTCTGTCTCTCTGCAGGAGGGAGACGGAGGCGAACGGAGCAGGTGGGCGTCGGGGTGGCTAGCTGGGCTGCGGGATTGCGATGAGATGGGCCAGGAAGGAGGAGGCCAGGGCCCAAGTGGTTGCTCTCTCTCTCTCTCGAGAAATAAAAGGTTTTTCTCTTTTAAAATGACAGCAAAACAAATCAAAATGCCAGGCAGATTGAGAAGAGAATTTAGAGAACTAAGAAAAAGATTTGCACCCACAAAATTATGCCCTAATTAATAAAAATAGTTTTTTCATGTTTAGAGCAAACAAAATAAATCCCATATATTTAAATTGGACTCTGTTTTGCAAAGTTACAAAAGACAAATAATCTTCAGACATGTTTGAGAGTTTAGTAACATTTCTAAACAAAATATTTGGAAGTAGATCAACATTTTATTTAAGGAGGATAAGCAAGTAAAATTACCATGTATAGAATAGCTATTAAATGGGATTTAGACAAAGTTGTAGCAAAAGAATTGGGGAAGGTTTCCACCAAGGCAAAATACACCCCATGCCACCAAGCACACATGCTCCACAACACACTCTCACACAACCAAAAGCACACCAAGCATATGATGCACACAAGAGATGATGATTATCATGCCATGATGCAAAATGTCATGAAGAAAATTAGTATAACTCAAACCACATAATGGCATTCTTTGAAGGTTCACACATGGAACATTACAAATATGGCAAGGGGATTCACTTGGGCTGTTATAGAGCCGCTTCTTTGGGAACCATTGTGCCGTCTCTAGCCTCCGGGTTCATCTAGGTTCAGGGCCCGTTGTTAGCTTCAAGCGACTGCAGTGGTGGAGATATTGGTACATCACCTGATCACCCCTTCAAGGCGGCCCATCTGGCGATCGGTCACCTCAGCACCATCCTGGCGGCCGAAAAGACCCCTTTGACCCGAAGCCAGCATCTCCTCCGCGAAGCCTAGAAGACCTACTTTCTTTGTTCCGAGTGTATCCGCCAAGGGACCGAAGCTATCCACATGCATGCGTTTCAGACTTTGGGAAATGCCATGGGCCTTCAGGGGCATGGTGTCGGAGGAACCTCCGCAATCCCCATTCTTGCCCGCTCATCGCTGGAGGATGTCCTGGATGCACCCAAGGCAGCCGTGACCAACTGAGAGGTTGACATCTCAGCGCGCGAAGCGGAATATGAGAAGACAACGTCAGATCTTCGCACCGAGAGAGAGAGAGAGAGAGAGAGAGAGAGAGAGAGAGAGAGAGAGTGGTTGGAGCTACTTCAGGAGGTGTTGTATGACTGGGAGGCCCAACTTGAAAGCCGTGAAGACGATGTTTCGCACCGGGAGTCTGCTCATCAAGCCAATGTTACGACAGCTGATGCCCGCTTGAGGGAGCGCGGTGACAAGCAGGATGCCCAGAACAGGAAGACGCTTGCGGAAGCTATTCTTAAGCAGAAAGAGGACGCCCGCTCCGAGTATCATGAGAAGATGACCCTCTCGGAGAAGAGTAAAGCCCCCGAGGCCAAATGCTCAGACCTAGAGAAGATGCCGGCTTATCTAAAGGGCTCCATTAGTGAAGCAAAGTCCTCGGCTGCCATAAGCAAGAAAACTCGGATGAGGCCGTGCAAAAAATCTTGGACTACCAGGCAGAGCTGTCACACCTCGAAGCATAACACACCAAGTTGGTGAGTAACTTCGCGAAGCAGGGTGAGGAGATGGATCAGCTTTGGGGTCAGCTCTAGATGCATTGCAATGTCTTGAAGGGAGTTCGCGACCATATCTTTAAGGTTGCCGGAAAGCTTGGGGTGGGCATTTCGGGGTCTGTTTACTTTAAAGCTGGCAATGTGGGGAGCTACGCTTTGTTCTTCCAGGATTTTGTCGTCAGGCTAGAGGCATTCACGGGGCAGTTCCAGGGGGCCATAGAAGCCGAGGCTTGGGAGGTGGCGACACTAGCCTCACGAATCTCCATCTCGCAAATCCCTCCTTCCGGTTTGCTGAGCTTGTGAAACCCCTTGGCCAGAGGAAGCTGGCTGAAGCTTCGAGGGTTGCGATCGCCGGTTATTTCAATGAACTTCTTGGTGCCTTCGCCCCTGTTGATGATAAAGATGCCCCGGAATATTCCACGCACCTCGGGGGTTCCCTGGACAAAGACGTTGATTCTGAGGCGTAGGCTCTTTAGACTACATGCATGTAGCTGCCTTTGGTGTCAGTATCCCTTTTGACTTGCTTCATGGGTATGTTTATTTGTCAGGAATATTTGAATCCCCATTCTATAATCTTGGTCTCCTTTCTTTGGACATCTTTTCTTCTATGAGACCCTGGCTTTTTGTCACCAACACACTTGTCCTTATGTTTCGAGCCACGCCTGGCCTTTTATGCCTTTAGTAGCCCCCGAGCCCATCGGGCCCCCACGAATTGTGTACAAAACGGGGGGGGGGGGGGGGGGCGGGTGATGGGGCCCCAGTCATGGGGAGGGCCAGACACGGGGGATAATTTACCCAGTGCTGGGGAAATGTACCCCTGTCATCATATCCTTGTGCCGCCCGGTCATTTCGGGTTGTCAGACGTAATGATGCTTGTGAAGCAAGCGGCGCCTCGGTTCCCACGTTGTGGCTCTTTGGAAATGAGGCGACGAGAAGAAGAGGGGGTGAGGGCCACGTGTCGTGAAAGAAAGAGCGTCCGCTGCCTTCACTGTTCGCCTATAAGACACAGGGGTTCCGCAGCTCTTTGACTCATCTCTCCAACCCCAAACCCCCGTTGTCTCCTTCACCCTCCTCTTCCCCTTCTTCGCTCTCTCCCAATCTTAATAGTCACGAGGACAACCACTACGAGAGGGAGCAGGTGCTGGCCATCCTTTCTGCGAAGGATATCGAGCTTAAGGAGCTATGCACAACCCTCAGCGAGACCGCCCTCCGCCTGAAGAAGGAGACCGCCAAGTTGTGTGGGGAACTTGAGGCGGACAGAATACACCGCCGAGAAGTGTAGCATCTTTTCGACCGCCTTTGTGTCTACCATTACGGGTGCGTGGGAACGCTGGGTGTCGGTGCACTAAAGAACGGGCCCTTTAGCGCCCCGACTTGTGCCCAGGCAGTAGCCTCCTCCATCCGCCGTCGTCTCGACCTACTGGCGGAATCCCTTCTTCTGGAGGAGGAAGCTCCGATCGGCCCGGCGTGCTTCGGCCCGCGCATCCGCAATGACCCATTCCCTACCGGCTTCATTCTACCGCACTATACCCCCAAGTACAACGGTTCTGCCAAGCCAGAGAACTGGCTGATCGACTACACCACCGTGGTCGGCATCGCCCGGGGGAACAAGCGCGTGGTGGTACACTACGTCCCCCTCATGCTGATTGGCTCAGCACAGACGTGGCTCAACAACCTGCTGGCCAGCAGCATCAACACTTGGGTGGACTTTGAAGAGGCATTTGTGCGCAACTTCACCGGCACCTACAAGCAGCCCGGTCGTCCCCGCGAGATGGCTATGTGCTTTCAGGGGATGGACGAGTCCCTTCACGACTATCTCATGCGCTGGACAGAGCTGCGCAAATCTTGCGAAGCAGTGCACGAGGTGCAAGCAATTCAATACTTCTCCGAGGGTTGCAGAGACGGCAGCCTACTCAAGCACAAGCAGATGTGCTCCGAGTCGGTAACCCTGGCAGAGCTCATGGCCAAGGCGGACAAGTAAGCCACGGTCGACTCCGCAATGTGGATCAAGGTCAACACGGCCGGAAAGGCCGTTTCGGCTCCGCCCGCCGCCTCGCGACCGGCTGGCGAGGGCCGGCAGCAGCAAAACAAGAAGCACAAAACTAACCAGACGGATCCCCGCTATGGGAGCCGACAGGTCACAACCATCGAGGAAGAGTAGCCGACAGCACAGGCCGACACCCAACGGCAGCGAGCCGGCAAGGCTGCATGGCAGCCCAAGCTTTCCTTCGATTAGATGCTTGATGCGCCTTTCAAGATGCATTCTGGGGCAAAGCCGACGACACTCACGCTTTGGTAGTGCAGCTTCTCTCAGCGACTGGCCAGGGGCGAGGGCCTTCCAACACCTCCTCCCCCGGCTCCGCACGCCCCGGCGCTGGCGCCGACTCTGGGTGCTCCTCCAGCGCCGGCTCGGGCCGACGGACGCCTCCTTGACCTTTTCCCCGACCAGGACGGGGAGTACGTCGTCTTCACCAGCGAGGGTGATTATAAGCACGCGCAACGCAGGCGCCAGCACGAGGTGAACGCCACGGTCCCCTCGGTCCCTCCAGTTCATGCACTGGTCCGAGCGTCTGGTTACCTGGAGCCGGGCGGACCACCCGGCCGTGATGCCAAACCCGGGCAGCTACGCCATCATCCTCAACCCCACCATTTCCTCCGAGAGTCTCACCTGCCGGTTCTTGCGTGTGCTGATCGACGGCGGCAGCAACATCAACATCCTCTGCCGCGACAGCCTACTCAAGCTAGGCCTCAAGGAGAGTCGCATGCTGCCGACCCGTACGGTCTTCCACGACATTGTTCTGGGGCAGTCTTGCTCCCCCATCAGCAAGATCCAGCTCGACGTCCTCTTCGTTAAAAAGAGCCACTTTCGCCGCGAGCTGGTCTGGTTCGAGGTGGTGGACCTCAACAACCCCTACCACACACTGTTGGGAAGGCCCGTGCTTGGCAAGTTTATGGAGGTCCCTCACTACGCCTACCTCAAGATGAAGATGCCGGGTCCAATGGGCATCATCATCATCGACGGTGAGTACAAGGTTTCCATGGAGTGCGCGCGGGACAGCAGCTGACTGGCCGAATCCCTTGTCATCGCGGAGGAGAGGCGCCAGCTCGACCGGTGTCGGAAATCGGGCTCCGCAGACCCAAGAAAGGTTCGAACACAGGGGTGCGCTCGCCCTCCGATTCTGCTCGACCTCGCAGCCACACAACGACCCACTTGCAACTCACACCAGGGAAGGATCAGCAAAGGCACACGATTTACCCAGGTTCGGGCCACCTCGCGGTGTAAAATCCTACTCCTGCTTTGGGTGGATTGGCCTCACGAGGAGGTTCGGGATGAACAAGTACAGTGGTGAGCGTCCTCGCGAGGGCTCTCGGGTGTGTATCCACTCGATCCTCTTCTACGGTGGTGGCTAGTCCCTATTTATAGTGGCCTTGGTCCTCTTCCCTTATCGCACAGGCGAGAAGGGATGCCATAACGGCCAAATTTGAAGGGGAGCAGGAGGTACAACTTATCCTGGCTAAAGGGGGTCTTCGCCAGCAAAACTCCTCGGCGTGACGCAGAGGTGGGCTCGGCGATGACATCCGTCCAATAGAGCTCGTGGTCTTGGTCTCGCTGCACCAAAAGGGAAACCTTTGGGGGATCCCTTGGGAACCTCCGTACGCCCCTGCCTCCTTAGCACCAAAGGGGAAACTGTCCCCTCTATGCCCGCTGGCACCTGCTGGCCTTGGTCGTCATGGCTCACATCATCACTGCCTCCTGAGGCCGGGTGCCTGCATAGGAATCTCCGCTCCTCGGGAGGCGACCTGGGGAAGCTGCTCCCCTGGAGGTCTTGGCGTCGTTCTCCTCGCGATGCCGGGGCCCTTGCGAGGGTCTTGTCCTAGGGGGTTTGTCGCCAGGCCTTACTGGGCCGTCGAGGTGGGCCACGCGCCGGGCCGCAGGCAGGCAGGTCTGGGTACCCCCAATCCCAGAACGCCGACAGTAGCGCCCGGGCCCAAGTCGCGCTCGGGTTGGCTTCGTTGCGAAGCCAAGGAAGGAAGGCCGAAGCGCCGCGGGCCCCAATCGCCTGTGGGCCAGGCTCGACGCATGGCGCCTGGTAGGTCACGGGACTCCTCCTCTTCCGCAAAGCCTCAGAAACCGCCCCGAGTCAGGTTGATGCGAAGCCTGCGCGCTACATCGGTCATCATTGCCCTTCCTTGATTGCTGCCGCCCTCTTGTGTTTGCCATCCTCTCCGTCCCACGCTGAAGTGACCCGACAGGGGGAATGAGGCGATGCGAGATAGGGCGGCTCGCAGGTCGAGTCCGACATGTGACGCCCGAGGAGCGCGCATCGCCTCCACTCCCCGCGACGCCTCGGGGACTGCGGTTGCGCTTATAAGCCCGCCTCACCCGAGGGGCAGTGCCATCCTGGCACACCTTCCTGTTCGCCACCTTCGGAGGAACATCGCCCCCTTCCCCCTTTCTCCTTTTCATGGCGTCCGGGGGAAGCGCTGCCGGCACCGGAGCACGAGCGGAACCTTCGGCGCAGCCATCATCTCCTGGGGGCGGCGGGGGTCTGCCCTCGAGGCCTGTCCAGGCGCGCCGCCGTTGGACCGCCACCGACGAGTAAGTGTGTCATCGCCTCCACCCTTCCTTGCAAACCTTGCCTAGCTCGTCAAGTCTGATCACCACCTCCTTTCAGGGTGCCCACGCCCAAGAGGTGCAAGCTTGACGCGCTTCAGGGCGAGGTGGACGCGCTCAGGACCCAGCTGCAGGGTGCCGAGGCTGCTCTCCTGGCCGCCCTTTAGGGTGAGGAGGACGCCAAGGCGGAGCTGGCATTCCTCCAGGCTCAGGTCAAGGGGGCCGACAGTGCCGTGCAGGCGGCCATGGACGATGCGGCACTCGCGAAGATGATGGAGGCGCAGCGCGCCAAGCAATACCTGGACATCGTCCGGCGTGCGGGCAACGCAGTCTGCCGGTTCGTCGGGGAAGCCCCGTGCTGCCGTGTGCCCACGGCAACGTGGGCTACCTCAACTTCTTCGGCAAGGTGGTGGAGGCGCTGGAGTCTGGCGTCTCCCGGGTGGATGAGGACATCGAGTCCAGCGCGGACGACATTCTGGATAGCGCGCTGACGCGCGTCTTCTCCAACTTGTACCGCCATGCCCCCGCACTCGACCTCTCCCACGCGATGGAGCCGGTGCCCGAGGAACTCCGGAGGCCCCTCAGGGATGAGGTGCGCGAGCACGTGGAGTTCCTGGTCGAGCGGTTTGCCCAGGCGACGTCCTCCTTGGAAGGCGGTAGCTCCGGCACTGAGACCTTCAGGAGCCACGATGGGGACAGCGCCTCCTTTGCCTGAGCTCCTTTTTCTTCACTCCTGTTGCATCAAGAAACATTCGGCCCCTGGAGGGTGTTAAACGTTTGTATTATACCTTTGCTTTTGAGTAGTAGTTGCCCGGTATGCTCGGAGCGTCCTCATTCCTTCCGTGAAGTTTTTCATTCTCCTTGGCGCGCTCCCGCACGCTTTCTTGTACTTGTACTTGCCTCGCCAGGCTGTTGCTTTGCCCCGGACTCTCCTCAGGAGGTTCCGCGGGGGCGTCACGTAGCCCCCAATGGTGGCTGCCCACCGAACCTCGCGAGGCTGACGTCCTAAGGAGACACGGGCCACCCCAGTGCCTGGTTCTCTAGGCCGGCGCCATGAGAGCCCGACTCTCCCTCTTCTGTGTTGTCTTTCCTTTGCTGTAGTGCCCGTGCCGGCCTCGCGAGTGCACACGAGAGGGGCCATCTCATTCATGTTTGAGCGCTGATGGCGTGAAGGCTCCTGAGGCACGGCACTTAGGGGTTCGCCTTTGGTGCACGAGCGGCTCGCGTGGGGGGGGGGGCGTCGCTCGCGAGGCCTGCCTCTCGAGGTTTCAGGAGCGACGGTCCTCGGAAGGCCGTGTTCTGATTTTATTCCCTGCATCAATAGTCATGGAGAGCCCCGTGGGGGCGTGTAATAAACTATGGCGTTTGCGCCTTTATGTTAGCGTTTTCCGTTTTCGCACCCTAGCATTTATGTCGCTGCAAATTGAAATGTTTCCGCTTGTCGCGATTAGGATAACTTAGCTTGGCACGCTTGTAGCGGGTTCCTGCGTCGCGAGGGCGTGCTCCTCCAGAGCTTCTTTCCTTGGCCGTCTTTCTTCTGGCGACCGTGGGTTTGAGCGCCCGAACGAGGGTCGATCGTCGCTGGTATGTCGGGTCGCGATGCCCGGCAAGACCAGGAGATGAGCGCTCCCGAGGCTGGGGGCCAGAGGCAAGACTAGGAGATGAGCGCTCCCGAGGCTGGGGGCCTGAGGCAATATGCTCCTGCTGGCTCGCTTGAGAGCATCGCGCGAGGATTAGAATGCCAAAGCTTTGGCGAGGTGCACAGCGTGTCCAACCCCCGCTCGCGGGGCGCAAGAGAGGGAGAGGCTGGCAGGTGCTAAACCTTTTAAAACGGGCCATCAAAACGAGAAACGCGGCAAAGAAGGAAAATCCCCCCTTTTTCGAATAAGACGTGAAAACTTCAACTTCATTCGAAAAAGTGGCAAATTCAGGTACAAAAAGGGGCAAGGAACAGCCGCGTCCGGCACCTTAGCTAGTCTTCGTCTTTCCCTAGCGTGGAACATAGGGCTTCCACTAGGCGTGGGCATAGTCATTGGAGGACCGTGTCGTCCGCCCGCGCGGAGCATGGGGCTTCCCCTTGGGCGTGGGTGGGGGCCCCTTCGCGTCCTCGGGGGACCCCGGGCGTATACAGCCCACTCATTATTATGTGAGAGTGTCAAGGTCATAGATAGCTGGCCGAACCCCCAGGCACAAGGCTCAGGAGTTCCCAACTCGATTCTTGAGTCACCCCGCGCATTTCGGCGCGGTTGCGCACCCCTACGGTCCAAACATGAGTGCATTGCTCCCCGCGTGACCGCGGAATTGCGCTCCCGCGGTCCAAACCCGAGCGCAACGCACCCCGCACGACCGTAGGGGTATTGTGTTGATGTAGCCGCCTCGGGAAGCTCAAGGGCGCCAGCCAAGCCGCACCTCGGGGGCCTTGCCGGGCTCTGCCTCTTGAGGATTGTGCCAGCACCCCCCGAGCCGTGGGGCGCATGGGGCCCTTAGGAGCGTGACTCAATTGGCGCGGTTCCCTCGCGGTGCCTGCCACGCGTGGCCCGTGCCTCTCGCGTCCTGTTGATCTCTTGAGCGACGATTCCTGTGGCCCTGGTGCCTAGCACTGCGTTCCCTGCTTGCGAGGGCGCCCCCTCCGGCGCACCCCCGCATGCCCCCGGGCGCCCTCTTCGTTGCGCCGAGCGAGCCAGGTGCTCCCGCAGTGGGAGTCCCCAGGCTCGACTTGAAGAGGGGCGCCAGGAGCGCCCCCCCCTACACCGAGGGGGTGGCGATACCTCCGGCGGGTGCGAGACTCGCGGCGCCGACTCCTGCCACGGTGCCGCTTTGAATGTAGGATGCCGCGTGAGGGCTTTGATTTCCCTCTGGCTCCCCCCTGGGAAATAGGGTGACCCTGTCCTGGGCGCGTGGCCCGCGAACCCGCCTGCGCCGAGCCTCTGCCTGAAGTTGGCCGCCTCCTCTGCCACCGCGAGTTTGGCCGTGTCCACCTTGGCGAGGGTTGTTGCCATGGGCATCCTTCGCGCCTCTGCCGTGATTACGTCCAGGTTCGGCGGCTTGAGCTGCCCGGTCCCTGCGTCGGTTGGCGCGCTCATGCCGAGAAAGCCCGGGCGGTCGGTGATCCGCCGGGTCGTGGGCATGTGCATTGTGGCGAGCGCGGAACATCCCGTCACTTCCTACGTGCGTGCCCTCGCCGGGGCCGGGCAGCGGCCCGAAACCGGCCACTGGGACTCTGAGGGCAAGGAGTGCATCGTGGGCCGGACCCTGCTCGGGCTCCTCGGGTTGGGAGCTGGGCGCGTCGTCGCACGATGGTGGGGACGGCTCACTGGCCGAGCTCCCCGCCCCTCGCGCCTGGGGTCGAAGAGGGAGGTACGGAGCCAAGGCCCTTCTTGCGACAGTGACAAGCTTCGCGATGTGGTCGGCCCAGGCATCGTAGCCCCCGTGCGTCGGGCAATTGCGAAGCAGCTCGCTCGCCATGAGCAGCGCGTCCTGCGCGTTCAGGTCTCCCACGTGGACACAGGCCGAGGAGGACCCCGCGGGAGACGTGGTGGGGTGGGCGCTCTGCCACGGAGGGGGGCGCGTGGAGCCCGGCGGCGCATGGGTGGCACGGGTGGCGACAACACTGGTGGCCTGGTAACGGCCGTCCGGCACTGAGCCCTCGGGGCACGCGTGTCGGGAGCCGGCCATGAGGTTGGTGAAGCCGGGGTCGTCAGAACCGAAGGACGTCGGTGCACCCCTACCTGGCGCGCCAACGGTCGGTAATCGGGCACCGCAGACCCAAGAAAGGTTCGAACACAGGGGTGAGATCGCCCTCCGATTCTGCTCGACCTCGCAGCCACACAACGACCCACTCGCAGTTCACACCAGGGAAGGATTAGCAAAGGCACATGATTTAACCAGGTTCGGGCCACCTCGTGGTGTAAAACCCTACTCCTGCTTTGGGTGGATTGGCCTCACGAGGAGGTTCGGGATGAACAAGTACAGTGGTGAGCAACCTCGCGAGGGCTCTCGGGTGTGTATCCACTCGATCCTCTTCTACGGTGGTGGCTAGTCCCTATTTATAGTGGCCTCGGTCCTCTTCCCTTATCGCACAGGCGGGAATGGATTCCACAACGGCCAAATTTGAAGGGGAGCAGGAGGTACAGCTTATCCTGACTAAAGGTAGTCTTTGCCTACAAAGCTCCTGGAAGTGACGCAGAGGTGGGCTGGGCGATGACATCCGTCCCGCAGAGCTCGTGTTCTTGGTCTCGTTGCACCGAAAGGGAAACCTTTGGGGGATCCCTTGGGAACCTGCGTACGCCCCTGCCTCCTTAGCACCAAAGGGGAAACTGTCCACTCTGCGCCCGCTGGCCTTGGTCGTCGTGGCTCACATCATCGCTGCCTCCTGAGGCCGGGTGCCTGCATAGGAATCTCCACTCCTCGGGAGGCGACCTGGGGAATCCGCTCCCCTAGAGGTCTTGGAGTCGTTCTCCTCGCGAGGCCGAGGTCCCCATGAGGGTCTTGTCCTGGGGGGTTTGTCGCCAGGCCGTACTGGGCCGTCGAGGTGGGCCACACGCCGGGCCGCAAGCAGGCAGGTCTGGGTACCCCCGATCCCAGAACACCGACAACCGGCTCATGACCCAGGCCGTGGCACAGTCGGTCGTGCCGACTCCCCCCAGCCACCCGGCCAACGAGGTGGCCTTCCAGCCTTCCAAGGACATCAAGGAAGTGTCGCTCGACCCGGCCAACCCCAAGCAGAGCGTCACTATCGGCGCAAACCTCAGCAGCAAATAGGAAGGCGAGATCGTCGACTTCCTCCATGAGAATCGGGACATCTTTGCATGGTCTCCTAAAGACATGACGGGTGTTCCGAGGAAGTATGCCGAGCACAAACTCCATGTGCGGACGTACGCGTAGCCGGTCAAACAACCACTCTATCGTTTCTCTAAGGAGAAGCGGCATACCATAGGTGAAGAGATCGCCTGGCTGCTCGCAGCTCACTTCATCATGGAAGTTTTCCACCTGGAGTGATTGGCAAACCCGGTCCTGGTACTGAAGAAGAATAAGACCTGGCGCATGTGTATCGACTACACCAGCTTGAACAAGGCGTGCCCTAAGGATCCCTTTGCCTTACCTCGAATCGATCAGCTGATCGATTCCACTGCCAGCTGCGATTTGCTGTTCTTCTCGGATGCATATTCCGGCTACCACTAGATCAAGCTTGACCAGGCCGACTGGCTCAAGACCTCCTTCATCACCCCCTTTGCGGCCTACTGCTACACCACCATGCCGTTTCGTCAGCCGGCTGGGGGAGAAGGCCTTGCCCCTTTACCAGCTCATGAGGAAAACCACCAAGTTCGAGTGGACCGACCAGGTGGACGATGCATTCCGCGACCTCAAGCGTGCGCTCTCCACCGCGCCAGTCCTCGCCGCGCCGATCGAGAAGGAGCCCATTCTTGCCTACATCGCAACCACCACCCGTGTGGTCAGCGTTGTGCTGGTGGTTGAGCGCGCTGAAGAAGGCAAGGCGCTGCAGGTTCAGCGTCCCATCTACTACTTAAGCGAAGTCATCTCCAACTCCAAGCAAAACTATCCTCACTATCAGAAGATGTGCTACAGCATATACATCACCGCCAAGAAGCTGAATCAGTACTTCCAGGACCACACCATCACTGTGGTGAGCACATCCCTGCTTTCGGAGATCATGGGTAGCCGGGACGCAACCGGCCGGATCGCCAAGTGGGCCATCGCCCTGGCGGACCACGACATCCAGTATGAGCCCTGCACGGCCATCAAGTCGCAGATGCTGGCCGACTTCCTTGTCGACTGGGCGGAGACCCAGTACATGCCACCGCCTCCTGACTTGACGCACTGGCAGATGCACTTCGACGGATCGAAGATGCGCACCGGCTTGGGAGCCGACATCGTCCTGTCCTCCCCGAAGGGGGGCTAGCTCAAGTACGCCCTTCAGATCCACTTTGCCGCCTCCAACAATATGCCCGAGTCCGAGGCGCTCGTCCACGGTCTTCAGCTCCCCAAGGAGATTGGCATCCGACGCATCCTTTGCTTCGGCGACTCGGACCTCGTGGTGGAGCAGGTCTCTAGCGAATGGAACGCCAGGGACGCCAACATTGCAAGCTACGGCTTCCTCGTCCAGCAGCTGACTGGCTCCTTCGATGGCTGTGAATTCCACCACGTCCCCCGAGCGAAAAACGAGGCGGCCGATACCCTGGTTAAAATTGGCTCCACTCGGCAGGCCATCCCGGCTGGCGTCTCTCTCGAATGACTGCTTAAGCCTTCGATCAAGCCTTCTTCCGAATCAGAATCCATCTTCGTGCTGGTTGACCCCATAGCCGCTGTCTCAAGCTCGGGGGTTCCCCCAGCTCCCCCGGCCGTCCCTAACCCCGCCTTTGGGACTGTCGGCCCGGCCCTGGGAAGTGCCAGCTCCGATCCCGGTCCGGCTTCGAAAGCAGGTGAGCCAGCTCCAGCTGCTGCCGGCTCCAAACCCACCTCAGATTCGGCACCGGTGTCGGCACAGTCCTGGGCCCAATCCATCCTCGCGTTCCTTACACATGGTGAGCTCCCACCCAAAGAGGCTATGACCCGACATGTGCAGCGCCGGGCTCCCGCCTATAGCATCATCAACCACAAACTTGTCAGACGCAGCGTGACCGGCGTTTTCCAGCTCTACGTGGACGCGGACAAAGGGCACGAGATTCTCAAAGACATCCACCAGGGCGAATGTGGGCACCATGCCGCATCAAGAACCATGCTGGCCAAGGCGTTCCGCCATGGTTTCTACTGGCCGAAAGCCTTAGAGGACGCCAAGGCCTTGGTGGACAAGTGCGAAGGGAGCCAGTGCTTCAGGAACAGGAGCCATCTGCCGGCTGCGGCTCTCCAGACAATTCCTATCTCGTGGCCCTTCGCCATTTGGGGCCTCGACATGGTGGGAGCAGTCAAGACCGCACGGGGCGGCATGACACATCTCTTGGTGGCGGTCGAAAAGTTCACAAAGTGGATCAAAGCCAGAGCCATCAAGAAGGTGGACGGACCGATGGCCCTCAGATTCATCACGGACATCACTGTCTGCTATGATGTTCCCCACAACATCATCACCGACAATGGCACCAACTTCGCCAAGGGGGTGCTGGTTCATTTCTGCTCCGCCCAAGGCATCCGGCTCGACCTCGAGTCGGTAGCCCACCCTATGTAAAACGGCTAGGCAGAAAGGGCCAACGACCTGGTCCTTTCCGGCATTAAACCCTGGCTCGTCAAGCGACTGGTACGCTCGGCCGGCTGCTAGATCGACAAGTTGCCGGCTGTCCTATGGAGCCTCTGGACCACGCCCAACCGGTCAACCGGCTTCACACCTTCGCCTCACGTCACCCTATACACGGAGATGGAAGACAAGGCGGCAAGAGAAGATGGCGTTGACCTACTCGAAGAGGCGCGCGACCTGGCCCTGAGCCAGTCAGCCATCTACAAGCAAAGCTGCGGCACTACCATAGTAGGAAGATTCGGCCCCTCGCTTTCTTTGAGGGCGACCTTGTGCTTCGGCTGGCCCAGTGGACAGCCAGCCAGCACAATCTGGCTTCCCCAGTGGAGGGCCCGTTCATCGTCAGCAGAGCACTGCACAACAACGCGTACTACCTCATAGATGCACAGAAGCTGCAGAAATGCAAGATGGACGCCTCCGGCGAGGAGACGGAGTGCCCGTTCAAAGCACATTTGCTCCCTTGGTGGTTTTGGTAATTAATAACAACATATATATCATTGAACTAATATTTCCACTACGCATATTCAGGAAAAGTACAACGATGAGTTGGCAAAAGGATTGTGGAGAAACCCCTAGATGCAAGGAAATGGATTGGCAAAGCTTCAAACAAGAGGACTCTACATTTTACTTTGTGAGAAATCACCTTGAGTCCATAGGAAAGCCAATACTATTAAAAGGGGGTAAGGTACTTGTCGTGGTTTTGTCACAGCAGATGTCCGAAGACTTAGGTTCGAGGCCATTGCTAAGGCGGTGGACTCAAAAGGGTTGGTCGAGACGAGGGACACGAGTTTACCCAGGTTCGGCCCCTCAAGAAGAGGTAAAATCCTACGTCCTGCTTGTGTTGTATTGCTTGGAGTATCGATTACAAGGGAGCGGATTCGCTTGACCTAGTTCTCGATTGATTGGTTTCTGTCTAAGCCGCCCCAGGGCCTCACCTTTATATAGGAGGTCGAGGCTTTGGGTTACACGAGTCCTAAACCGACTCATACATCGTAGTTGATCCTGTCTCTAAGCCGCCTTGCTATTTTGGGAAAGCCGTCTTCGGGCGGCTTAACCGCCCGGGTCTTCACACCATCTTTTGTCTCTGGGCATTCGTCGTGGCCCGTCAGGTAAACCGCCACGCGGCCTGGCCTTCATCTTCCGGACCACCTTACGGGTCTTGGCTACGAGCCGCCAGGTACGACCCGGCCCCTCCTGGGCGGGTCTTACCATGGGGTTATATCCCCAACATTAGGCCCCAGGTTGATTTGAGCCTGCTCATGTCAATCTTCAAACTCATTTGGCGGCGAGTCTCACATTTTTGTCACCTGAAAAAGAAAACTCATAACCCGCCATGACGTCACATCGAATATGCTAAAAAGATTCTGTGACGTTTGCAAAGGATCCTCTCATTGAATGGTCGGCCCGAAAATCGAGGCGCCCCTTTCGGTCAATCTTCACTGTGCCTCTTCGATTTTTACGCGAACTGTTGCCATCCCATCCCATAAATAGGGACACGTGGTGCCTTTTTCCCTTTCTCTGTCGTCGCTGTCATCTTCCTCCCTCAGTCAGCCTCGCCTCCAGAGCTCCGCCGCACATAATCGGACCCCGCCGTTGTCCCCAACGCCGGCCGCTGCATCGACCTGACTTGGACCAGAAACTCCGCCGGGCCTCCCGCATCCAGGAGGTACCGTTCTCAACCTTTCTCGAACCTAGAATCATCTCCATTAGGATCCCCCGAGTTCATCGGGTTTTCTCTAGTGTTCTTCGCAGGTTCTTCGCTGTTCTTCGTAATATAAATTGTAGATGGCCCCTTGAACCTCATATTACTTGTCTATCCATTGCAGTTGCCCTTCTAATGCCAATACCCTCTTGCTTTGGATCTGCATAGCAACCTCCACCGCGTGCTGCCCGCCTGTCCTTCTTCTGTCTTTTTAGGGTTTTTGAGTATGTTTCATTTTTACCTTCGCCCGTAGATCTTGCAGCTATAGTGGTAATATGCGAAACCTGTTTATCCGTACTTAGCTGTATTTTCCAGCATCGCCTTGCCCATCTAACCCGCCGATGCAACGGCGGCTCTCTGATAAAAACACTTCGGCGGCTTAACACCTCACCATTATGTTGACCACAGCTGCCTTGACTAGTTAATATTTTTCTAACCCGCCATACTCTGCACCTTCTCGCAGTTTGATCCACCATTATGTCGAGAGCACCCTCGTCATGCGATTGGGTCAGCTCCGGAGTCACCGAACAACTCTTACTTGATTTCGTAGAATCGGGTATCGTGCCGGCTCAGGATGTTATCCATTGGCGGGTTCCAGGGCCAGAATCAAGACCTACTCCCAAGGAAGGGGAAGTTGTCGTGTTCACTGATCACCTCCTTCGTGGATTTAGCCCGCCCGGGTCAAAGTTTTTCCGGGATGTTCTTCATTTCTTCAAGCTTCACCCTCAAGACATAGGCCCAAATTCTGTCACCAACATGTGTCAGTTTCAAGTCTTATGTGAAGTTTACCTACAAGAAGAGCCGTCCGTCGACCTCTTCCGTGACTACCATTACGTCAACCGCCAAACTGAAGTGGCGGCTGGACCAAGTTTGGAGCTTGGTGGCTTTTCTATCCAGAAACGGAGAGATTTGCCCTATCCAGCAGCTATCCTACCAAGTCACCCCAAGGATTGGAACAAGACTTGGTTTTACTGCAAAGACACTTCTCCCGAAGGAGAGAATCCGCTGCCGGGTTACCGTCCTACCCGGCTCTGCAATACTGGAGAACTCCCAGATCGGATGTCCACCGCGGAGCGAGCGAAATATGCTCCGGCTTTCGCGAATATCAGGGCCTTAATGGCCAACGGTTTGACCGGCGTCGACTTAACCCACTGCTGATTTAGCTGGAAGATCCTGCCACTGAGCCGGCGTGACCGAATCATGCATCAATTCACAGGTGAACCCAATGACACCCTCTGCTTCAGTTCCACCCCTCTGACAGAACAAGATATCAACTCCTCCGTCAAAGGACTTCTTGGCGAAAAGCAAGCGGTTTGCAACAAAGTTGGGCTGAAACCGTTCTGTGTCAAGAACCCGGCTCCAGCTGTAAGACACTTTTCCACTAGTTTGGTCAAACTTTAACTTTGTCTTGCTCCTTCTAACCTTTGTTGGCGGCTTATGCACAGGTTGGCTCTTCTTTCTGGAAGAAGAAGTATAACCCTCCTGTGAGGAAACCTAAAGTGGGTAAAACCCGCGTCCAGAAGAAGAAAACTGTCGCTCAGGAACCGCCTGAGCTTGACGACTCAGAGGTAGAACTTGACTCCCTTGGCCGTCTCTTTATGCAACCTATTGACAACAATTATTCACAGGAGGAAACAGAAACCAGCCATGCAGATGCCCCTGAGGTAACTTACATCTCCTCTGACTCAGAAAACTTTCCACCAGAGAAAGTACGGCGGGTCATCCGGAAAGTCCCATTTTCTCATCCTCTTGCTTATTTAGACCCCAATTTTCTTTTGAAAAAGCAACAGCATACCTCCAGACGTCAGACCCGGAGCACCGGCTCTGAAGAGCTTTTAAACGGCTTGCCAAACTCTCCGGCTCCTCGGAAACGGCCTGCTGAGGTACTCTTTTATCTAAATCCAATTTTAATTGTGTTGCATTGTAACCTTACTCTGTTTTTCATCGTCTTAACTTTTCTAGGAGTCACCTCCTTCATCTGGCGACTCTACTGCATCCAAGCTGCCTCCTCTGAAGATCAACCTGGAGTACGTACCTTTGAATTTGCATCATACATTTTTACCATCCTTGTCCTTTATGTGACAATCTTTTGTTTTCCAGGGCTCAAGCAAAACGAAGGAAGACCGGCGGGTCTACCGCTACCCCTGCTGCCCAAGAGCCGGAAACTGCTAAGCCGGATTCCCCTGCACCTCATGTTGAGCCCACTGAGGCTAGAACAGATGCATCTGCCGACATTCTTCAGCCTTCTGAGCCGGCTGATGATGATATGGTCACTCCTGAGAGTCCTCCGAAGGCTGATCCTAAGCCGCCGAGCCCTTCAACAGCCGCTGAAGACACAGCTCATCCAGACGTTGTTGTCACTGGGACAGGTTATCAATTCCCTGATCCCCATGTATTAACCAAGCACACCTGCCAGGCTGATACAGGCTCACCAGAAAAGCTTGAGTTTGAATTCCCCGTGTTGGAAAAAATGACTGCAGATGAACTTCATGCTGGTTATCTGAATCGCCTCTCCACAAGCCGCAATATGTAGTTGAAGCTTGTTGGACTGATGAAAAAGAAATACGAGGTACTCCTCCTCTCTTGCTTTTCCTTATACCCTTATGTAGCCCCCAAGAGCAGGTTTAGTACTGCAAATAGTAGACCGGGTCTTCCAATCCTTATCATAATTCAAATTGCCTAACTTGTAGCCCCCAAGTATCAGGTTAATATATATATTAAGCCGGTACTTAGTTGAAGAGTGGATCAAGGGTAGCCCCCAAGTCTGGGTCAGTATGAAAATGATGAGCCGGAACTTCACTGTAAACTTGGAAAGCGCTGTGTGTAGCCCCCAAGTGCCGGCTTAACTTTACGAAGATGAGCCGGAACTTCACTGTAAACTTGGAGAGCGCCGTGTGTAGCCCCAAGTGCCGGCTTAACTTTACGAAGATGAGCCGGAACTTCACTGTAAACTTGGAGAGCGCCGTGTGTAGCCCCCAAGTGCCGACTTAACTTTACGAAGATGAGCCGGAACTTCATTGTATACTTGGAGAGCGAACACAGACATTAGCCCCCAAGTGTCAAGTATATTGCTTGCAATTTGCTTGAGACTTGTAGCATAGCAGCTTCATCAACCATGTACGAATATCTTATCCTGGCAATTTAAACCTCCTGAACTGTGTTATTTCTGTTTTTGTGCAACACAGGAAGCCTTGGACGCGGCCGAATCTAATCTGACCGGCGTGAAAGAAAGCCTTGCTTCGCAACAAACCGCCCGGTCTGAAGCGGAAGAAAAATGGCAGGTTGCTGTTAAGGAGCTTAAGAAGGTTCAGGCTGACTTTGATGCCTTCAGAAAGAGTGCGGAGTCTACCCAAGCCGCCCTGACCAAGCGCGCAGACGATGCTGACCAGCAACTTAAGCTTGTGTCAGATGAGCTGCAAACCCTCAAGCATCATATCTCTAGGATGACTTCTGCTATCTTTGGTAAGCACTGAATATTTAGCAAATTTCCTTGACTTGTTTAAAAACTGTGCGGGCGGCTTATAACACCAAATCTTTCCTTGCAGGCCAAAGAAGCCGCCAGCTATCTTCTGACAGCTTGTTGAAGCTGAAAGCAGTATACACCTTGACAGAACAGCTATACTGCGGGACCCTTTGCACCATAAGGATGCTTCTGGCTGACGGCTCATAAGGACGCAGAAAACTTGGTTGTCAAGTGCGATGGATGCCAGAAGTTTGGGCGACGTGCTCACATGCCGGCTCAGGAGTTGTGTATGATTCCAATTACCTGGCCGTTTGCAGTCTGGGGGCTTGATATGGTCGGGCCCTTCAAGAGATCTAAAGACAAGAAGACCCACCTTTTGGTGGCGGTGGATAAGTTTACCAAGTGGGTGGAGGCTGAGCCGGTCGGCAAGTGTGACGCGGCTACGGCGGTTCAGTTTGTCAAAAAATTGATCTACCGCTTTGGTTACCCTCATAGTATCATCACAGATAATGGCACAAACCTATCCAAGGGGCTATGCAGGCGTTCTGTGAAAGTGAGCACATCCGGCTTGACGTCTCTGCTGTTTCTCATCCACAATCCAATGGTCAGGCGGAGCGAGCTAACTAGGAGATCTTGAGAGGTATCAAGCCCCGGCTTATGGTTCCTCTGCAGCGAACGCCGGTTTGTTGGGTAGAAGAGTTGCCATCAGTTTTATGGAGCATCAGAACCACTCCCAACAGGTCAATAGGCTATACGCCTTTCTTCATGGTTTATGGCGCAGAAGCCGTGTTACCAAGTGATATACGTCTTGACTCGCCGCGGGTGGCGGCTTACGTTGAGACAGACAATGAGACAGCGCGTCAGGACGCGTTAGATGCTTTGGATGAAGAGCGTGATCTGGCGGCGGCTCGATCGGCGATTTATCAACAAGACCTGCGTCTCTATCATAGCCGCAGGGTTAAGACCTGGACGTTTCAAGAAGGCGACTTGGTGTTACGTCTAATTCAAGATCAGACGGATGCGCACAAGTTATCTCCTTCATGGGAAGGACCTTTTGTGGTTAGCAGAAACCTCAACAATGAGTCATACTATCTCATTGACGTACGAGACGAGTCACGCACTTCTGGGCAGGAGACCCACCGGCCGTGGAATATCGCTCATCTGCGACCGTACTATACTTGAGTCATCGACTCCCCCCATTGTACATCATCATTGTATATATCACTTATATATATATAATAAAGTTGGCATCCCTGCAAGCCGGGGCCTCCACCGTTTTACGTATCTCAGATTGTGCAAAGATGGATACAACCACAAGGTCATTTGGGGGCTTCCAACGAGCCGGGTTTGGCTTACACACCCTCTTGATCGGTTCTTCAGCCACTGTAAGGCCGGGTTATATACCCAAAAATTGACTCCGTCAACAAGGTCATTTGGGGGCTTCTAACCCGCCGGGTTTAGTTTACACACCCTCTTGATCGGCTCTTCAGCCACCACAAGTTTGAGTTAAACCTGCCTGTATGCTGCTGCTCCGCTAGGTGACCCGCCGAACTCTTACCAGTTAATCTCGATTAGAGACCCTGAGCTATTCAAACATATTTGACAGTCACTCTCGCTAGAGACCCTGTACTGGTCAAGGTTAAACCGGCAGCTCTTGTCACGTGAGGGCCGGCTTACGGAAAGCGAGGATAAGCTCACCCATCTGCTGCCGACTCTCCGCTATGTGGCCCGTTCGTACTCTCAAACAGTTACTCTTTTAAAAGACCCGGCACTGTTTAAGGTTCAAACGACGGATTTATGTCACGTGAGAGGTAGCTTATGGGCCCTGGGGTACTCATGCCCTGCTGCGTCTCTCTCTGGTTCGTTGCGCTATTATCAGTTAATCTCGCCTAGAGACCCTGAGCTGTTCAAAGGAATTGACGCTCACTCTCGTTAGAGACCCTGTGTTGTTAAGAGTTCAAGTAGCGAATCCAGCCAGAAGAACCGGCATATGAGTTTTCGAAAAAGCAAGGTCATGAAAGACTTAACATCTCCGGGTTGTGCTTTTTCAAGTCGCCCTCACAGCAATACAGAACATATTCTGTCTTGTTTGTTTTTGCAGGGTTTATCTCCTAAGATGAGCCGCCGTGAAATCTGATATTATGAGCAGAACACAAGACAAATAAGCATGCATCAAGTTGTGCAAAGGTTCATACGTGCGCGATGGCACGGCTCAGGCAAACAAAGTTTTTCTATGCCTATTACAAACTTTCCAGGGAGCCCAAAATACCATGGACTTAAAAATTTTGTACACTGCTAGCCTTGGCGGGTCAATAAGCCGGGTTGTAAGTTTCAGAAACAAGTGATCAGCTCGATGGCGGGTCATCCTGCGCCGGATCTTTGACCTCTTCGATCTGAAGATTGTCCAAATCCCAGTTGCAGTTTGTTAAAGCTTCAAACTGAGCCTCGTCAAAGAGGGGGGACGGGTCAATTTCAGGAGCAAAGAGTTGCTTACAGCGTGCAGGAGTCAAGTCCCTGGCCTCGAAGGTTGGGCAGCGTACTCGTTTGCTGTCCGCGCTGTAAGCCGCCTGGTAGGTAGTCAGATCAACTTCATCCACCAGTGTTGATGCGAGTACTCTGGAGGCCTTCATACACTTGGCATAATCAGCTTCTGTGAAATCTGAGCCGTCGTCTTTCTTGGATGGAAAGCCAACCATCATCTCTTCTGCAGTTAGTTCAGGGGCAAAGGCCAAAGACCGGCTTAGCGCGGCCATTGCTCCCTTCCCGGTGGCTGATCGTTTGAGCTCTTCGATTTGCTTCGGCAGAGTTGACAGGAGTTCTATCACTCCCTTCATGAATTTGGGGATGCTTCTTTCATCCATCATTGCTTTGATGGTGCAAAGGGTCCCGCAGTATAGCTGTTTTGTCAAGGTGTATATTGCTTTCAGCTTCAACAAGCTATCAGAAGATAGCTGGCGGCTTCTTTGGCCTGCAAGGAAAGATTTGGTGTTATAAGCCGCCCGCACAGTTTTTAAATAAGGCAAGGAAATTTGCTAAATATTCAGTGCTTACCAAAGATAGCAGAAGTCATCCTAGAGATATGATGCTTGAGGGTTTGCAGCTCATCTGACACAAGCTTAAGTTGCTGGTCAGCATCGTCTGCGCGCTTGGTCAGGCCGGCTTGGGTAGACTCCGCACTCTTTTTGAAGGCATCAAAGTCAACCTGAACCTTCTTAAGCTCCTTAACAGCAACCCGCCATTTTTCTTCCGCCTCAGACCGGGCAGTTTGTTGCGAAGCAAGGCTTTCTTTCACGCCGGTCAGATTAGATTCGGCCGCGTCCAAGGCTTCCTGTGTTGCACAAAAACAGAAATAACACAGTTCAGGAGGTTTAATTCGCCAAGATAAGATATTCGTACATGGTTGATGAAGCTGCTATGCTACAAGTCTCAAGCAGATTGCAAGCAATATACTGGACACTTGGGGGCTAATGTCTGTGTTTGCTCTCCAAGTCTACAATGAAGTTCCGGCTCATCTTCGTAAAGTTAAGCCGGCACTTGACATCGAATATGCTTTTCGGCATGGTTTCTTCTGCCGCCGGTGGCTACACACGACGCTCTCCAAGTTTATAGTGAAGTTCCGGCTCATCTTCGTAAAGTTAAGCCGGCACTTGGGGGCTACACACGGCGCTCTCCAAGTTTACAGTGAAGTTCCGGCTCATCTTCGTAAAGTTAAGCGGGCACTTGGGGGCTACACACGGCGCTTTCCAAGTTTACAGTGAAGTTCCGGCTCATCATTTTCATACTGACCCGGACTTGGGGGCTACCCTTGATCTACTCTTCAACTAAGTACCGGCTTAATATATATATTAACCCGATACTTCGGGGCTACAAGTTAGGCAATTTGAATTATGATAAGGATTGGAAGACCCGGTCTACTATTTGCAATACTAAACCAGCTCTTGGGGGCTACATAAGGGTATAAGGAAAAGCAAGAGAGGAGGAGTACCTCGTATTTCTTTTTCATCAGTCCAACAAGCTTCAACTCCATATTGCGGTTTGTGGAGAGGTGATTCAGATAACCAGCATGAATTTCATATGCAGTCATTTTTTCCAACACGGGGAATTCAAACTCAAGCTTTTCTGGTGAGCCTGTATCAGCCTGGCAGGTGTGCTTGGTTAATACATGGGGATCAGGGAATTGATAACCCGTCCAAGTGACAACAACGTCTGGATGAGCTGTGTCTTCAGCGGCTGTTGAAGGGCTCGGCGGCTTAGGATCAGCCTTCGGAGGACTCTCAGGAGTGACCATATCATCATCAGCTGGCTCAGAAGGCTGAAGAATGTCGACAGATGCATCAGTTCTAGCCTTAGTGGGCTCAACATGAGGTGCAGGGGAATCCGGCTTAGCAGTTTCCGGCTCTTGGGCAGCAGGGCAGCGGTAGACCCGCCGGCCTTCCTTCGTTTTGCTTGAGCCCTGGAAAACAAAAGATTGTCACATAAAGGACAAGGATGGTAAAAACGTATGATGCAAATTCAAAGGTACGTACTCTGGGTTGATCTTTAGAGGAGGCAGCTTGGATGCAATAGAGTCGCCAGATGAAGGAGGTGACTCCTAGAAAAGTTAAGACGATGAAAAACAGAGTCAGGTTACAATGCAAGACAATTAAAATTGGATTTAGATAAAAGAGTACCTCAGCAGGCCGTTTCCGAGGAGCCGGAGAGTTTGGCAAGCCGGTTAAAAGCTCTTCAGAGCCGGTGCTCCGGGTCTGACGTCTGGAGGTATGTTGTTTCTTTTTCAAAAGAAAATTGGGGTCTAAATAAGCAAGATGATGAGAAAATGGGACTTTCCGGATGACCCGCCGTACTTTCTCTGGTGGAAAGTTTTCTGAGTCAGAGGAGATGTAAATTACCTCAGGGGCATCTGCATGGCTGGTTTCCGTTTCCTCCTATGAATAATTGTTGTCAATAGGTTGCATAAAGAGACGGCCAAGGGAGTCAAGTTCTACCTCTGAGTCGTCAAGCTCAAGCGGTTCCTGGGCGACAGTTTTCTTCTTCTGGATGCGGGTTTTACCCACTTTAGGTTTCCTCACAGGAGGGTTATACTTCTTATTCCAGAAAGAAGAGCCGGCCTGTGCATAAGCCGCCAACAAAGGTTAGAAGGAGCAAGACAAAGTTAAAGTTTGACCAAATTTGTGGAAAAGTGTCTTACAGCTGGAGCCGGGTTCTTGACACAAAACGGTTTCAGCCCAACTTTGTTGCAAACCGCTTGCTTTTCGCCAAGAAGTCCTCTGACGGATATGCTTTTCGGCATGGTTTCTTCTGGCTGACGGCTCATAAGGACGCAGAAGACTTGGTTCTCAAGTGCGATGGATGTCAGAAGTTCGGGCGATGTGCTCACATTCCGGCTCAGGAGTTGCGTATGATTCCAATTACCTGGCCGTTTGCGGTCTGGGGGCTTGATATGGTCGGGCCCTTCAAGAGATCTAAAGACAAGAAGACCCACCTTTTGGTGGCGGTGGAAAAGGTTACCAAGTGGGTGGAGGCTGAGCAGGTCGGCAAGTGTGACGCGGCTACGGCGGTTCAGTTTCTCAAAAAATTGATCTACCGCTGTGGTTACCCTCATAGTATCATCACAGATAATGGCACAAACCTATCCAAGGGGGCTATGCAGGCATTCTGTGAAAGTGAGCACATCCGGCTTGACATCTCTGCTGTTGCTCATCCACAATCCAATGGTCAGGCGGAGCGAGCTAACCAGGAGATCTTGAGAGGTATCAAGCCCTGGCTTATGGTTCCTCTGCAGCGAACGCCGGGTTGTTGGGTAGAAGAGTTGCCATCAGTTTTATGGAGCATCAGAACCACTCTCAGCAGGTCAACAGGCTAGACGCCTTTCTTCATGGTTTATGGCGCAAAAGAAACCATGCCGAAAAGCATATTCGATGTCAAGTGCCGGCTTAACTTTACGAAGATGAGCCGGAACTTCGTTGTAGACTTGGAGAGCGAACACAGACATTAGCCCCCAAGTGTCAAGTATATTGCTTGCAATCTGCTTGAGACTTGTAGCATAGCAGCTTCATCAACCATGTACGAATATCTTATCCTGGCGATTTAAACCTCATGAACTGTGTTATTTCTATTTTTGTGCAACACAGGAAGCCTTGGACGCGGCCGAATCTAATCCGACCGGCATGAAAGAAAGCCTTGCTTCGCAACAAACCGCCCGGTCTGAGGCGGAAGAAAAATGGCGGGTTGCTGTTAAGGAGCTTAAGAAGGTTCAGGCTGACTTTGATGCCTTCAAAAAGAGTGCGGAGTCTACCCAAGCCGCCCTGACCAAGCGCGCAGACGATGCTGACCAGCAACTTAAGCTTGTGTCAGATGAGCTACAAACCCTCAAGCATCATATCTCTAGGATGACTTCTGCTATCTTTGGTAAGCACTGAATATTTAGCAAATTTCCTTGCCTTGTTTAAAAACTGTGCGGGCGGCTTATAACACCAAATCTTTCCTTGCAGGCCAAAGAAGCCGCCAGCTATCTTCTGACAGCTTGTTGAAGCTGAAAGCAGTATACACCTTGACAGAACAGCTATACTGCGGGACCCTTTGCACCATCAAAGCAATGCTGGATGAAAGAAGCATCCCCAAATTCATGAAGGGAGTGATAGAACTCCTGTCAACTCTGTCGAAGCAAATCGAAGAGCTCAAACGATCAGCCGCCAGGAAGGGAGCAATGGCCGCGCTTAGCCGGTCTTTGGCCTTTGCCCCTTAACTGACTGCAGAAGAGATGAT
Source organism: Elymus sibiricus (assembly GCA_039707655.1). NCBI lineage: Eukaryota > Viridiplantae > Streptophyta > Magnoliopsida > Poales > Poaceae > Elymus > Elymus sibiricus. The sequence continues at coordinate 317,837,440 of CM077669.1, read as the reverse complement.
GGATGGCTTTCCGTCCAAGAAAGACGACGGCTCAGATTTCACAGAAGCTGACTATGCCAAGTGTATGAAGGCCTCTAGAGTACTCGCATCAACACTGGCGGATGAAGTTGATCTGACTACCTACCAGGCGGCTTACAGCGCGGACAGCAAACGAGTACGCTGCCCAACCTTCGAGGCCAGGGACTTGACTCCTGCACGCCGTAAGCAACTCTTTGCTCCTGAAATTCACCCGTCCCCCCTCTTTAACGAGGCTCAGTTTGAAGCTTTAACAAACTGCAACTGGGATTTGGACAATCTTCAGATCGAAGAGGTCAAAGACCCGGCGCAGGATGACCCACCATCGAGCTCATCACTTGCTTCTGAAACTTACAACCCGGCTTATTGACCCGCCAAGGCTAGCAGTGTACAAAATTTTTAAGTCCGTGGTATTTTGGGCTACCTGGAAAGTTTGTAATAGGCATAGAAAAACTTTGTTTTCCTGAGCCGTGCCATCGCGCACATATGAACCTTTGCACAACTTGATGCATGCTTATCTGTCTTGTGTTCTGCTCATAATATCGGATTTCACGGCGGCTCATCTTAGGAGATAAACCCTGCAAAAACAAACAAGACAGAATATGTTCTGTATTGCTGTGAGGGCGGCTTGAAAAAGCACAACCCAGAGATGTTAAGTCTTTCATGACCTTGCTTTTTCGAAAACTCATATGCCGGTTCTTCTGGGTGGATTCGCTACTTGAACTCTTAACAACACAGGGTCTCTAACGAGAGTGAGCGTCAATTCCTTTGAATAGCTCAGGGTCTCTAGGCGAGATTAACTGATAAGAGCGCAACGAACCAGAGAGAGACGCAGCAGGGCATGAGTACCCCAGGGCCCATAAGCTACCTCTCACGTGACATAAATCAGTCGTTTGAACCTTAAACAGTGCAGGGTCTTTTAAAAGAGTAACTGTTTGAGAGTACGAACGGGCCACATAGCGGAGTGTCGGCAGCAGATGGGTGAGCTTATCCTTGCTTTCCATAAGCCGGCCCTCACGTGACAAGAGTCGCCGGTTTAACTTTGACCAGTACAGGGTCTCTAGCGAGAGTGACTGTCAAATATGTTTGAACAGCTCAGGGTCTCTAATCGAGATTAACTGTTAAGAGTTCGGCGGGTCACCTAGCGGAGCAGCAGCATATAGGCAGGTTTAACTCAAACTTGCGGTGGCTGAAGAGCCGATCAAGAGGGTGTGTAAGCTAAACCCGGCGGGTTAGAAGCCCCCAAATGACCTTGTTGACGGAGTCAACTTTTTGGGTATATAACCCGGCCTTACGGTGGCTGAAGAACCGATCAAGAGGGTGTGTAAGCTAAACCCGGCGGGTTGGAAGCCCCCAAATGACCTTGTGGTTGTATCCATCTTTGCACAATCTGAGATACGTAAAACGGCAGAGGCCCCGGCTTGCAGGGATGCCAACTTTATTATATATATATAAGTGATATATGCAATGATGATGTACAATGGGGGGAGTCGATGACTCAAGTATAGTACGGTTGCACATGAGCGATATTCCACGGCCGGTGGGTCTCCTGCCCAGAAGTGCGTGACTCGTATCGTACGTCAATGAGATAGTATGACTCATTGTTGAGGTTTCTGCTAACCACAAAAGGTCCTTCCCATGGAGGAGATAACTTGTGCGCATCCGTCTCATCTTGAATTAGACGTAACACCAATTCGCCTTCTTGAAACGTCCGGGTCTTAACCCTGCGGCTATGATAGCGACGCAGGTCTTGTTGATAAATCGCCGATCGAGCCGCCGCCAGATCATGCTCTTCATCCAAAGCATCTAACGCGTCCTGACGCGCTGTCTCATTGTTTGTCCCAACGTAAGCCGCCACCCGCGGCGAGTCAAGACGTATATCACTTGGTAACACGGCTTCTGCGCCATAAACCATGAAGAAAGGCGTATAGCCTATTGACCTGTTGGGAGTGGTTCTGATGCTCCATAAAACTGATGGCAACTCTTCTACCCAACAACCCGGGGTTCGCTGTAGAGGAACCATAAGCCGGGGCTTGATACCTCTCAAGATCTCCTGGTTAGCTCGCTCCGCCTGACCATTGGATTGTGGATGAGAAACAGCAGAGACGTCAAGCCGGATGTGCTCACTTTCACAGAACGCCTGCATAGCCCCCTTGGATAGGTTTGTGCCATTATCTGTGATGATACTATGATGGTAACCAAAGCGGTAGATCAATTTTTTGACAAACTGAACCGCCGTAGCCGCATCACACTTGCCGACCAGCTCAGCCTCCACCCACTTGGTAAACTTATCCACCGCCACCAAAAGGTGGGTCTTCTTGTCTTTAGATCTCTTGAAGGGCCTGACCATATCAAGCCCCCAGACCGCAAATGGCTAGGTAATTGGAATCATATGCAACTCCTGAGCCGGCACGTGAGCACGTCGCCCGAAATTCTGACATCCATCGCACTTGAGAACCATGTCTTCTACGTCCTTATGAGCCGTCAGCCAGAAGAAACCATGCCGAAAAGCCTTGGCCACCAGAGGTTTTGAGCCGGCGTGATGACCACAATCGCCAGCGTGAATCTCATTTAAGATTTCCTTACCTTCTTCAGGTGAAACACAACGTTGAAAAACGCCGGTGACACTGCGCTTATGTAACTCGCTATTGACGATCGTCATGGACTTAGATCGCCTTATGATTTGCCTTGCCAAGGTCTCGTCCTCAGGTAACTCGCCGCAAGTCAAATATGCTAGGTAAGGCAACGTCCAGTCAGGGATAGCATGCAGAGCCGCCACCAGCTGCCCCTCCGGGTCAGGTATAGCCAGGTCCTCCTCTGAAGGTAGCTTAACTGACGGGTGATATAGCACATCCAAGAAAACGTTAGGCGGCACCGGCTTACGCTGAGAGCCAAGTCATGATAATGCATCAGCCGCCTCGTTCTTGCGACGGTCAATATGATCCACCTGATAACCCTTGAAGTGACCAGCAATGATATCCACCGCCTGACGATAAGCCGCCATCCGTGGGTCCTTGGAATCCCACGTACCTGAAACTTGCTGAGCCACGAGGTCTGAGTCGCCAAGACATCTAACCCGGCTCAGGTTCATCTCCTTAGCTACACGGAGGCCGTGGAGTAAAGCCTCATACTCAGCTGCATTGTTAGTACAGGGAAACATCAACCTTAACACATAACAAAACTTGTCACCTCTAGGGGAAGTTAAGACAACTCCAGCCCCTGATCCTTCCAATTGTCTGGATTCATCAAAGTGAATTGTCCAGTATGTGTTATCCGGCTTCTCCTCGGGCGACTGACACTCTGTCCAGTCGTTAATAAAGTCCACCAAGACTTGAGACTTGACAGCCATGCGGGGCACATATTTTAGATTTAGAGGCCCAAGCTCCAATGCCCACTTAGCAATCCTGCCAGTGGCTTCTCTGTTTTGAATTATGTCTCCCAACGGAGCAGAGCTAACCACAGTGATCTGGTGTCCCAAGAAGTAGTGCTTCAACTTACGATTCGCCATGAACACCCCGTATATCAGTTTCTGCCAATGTGGGTACCTCTGCTTGGACTCTATCAGAACTTCAGTGACGTAGTAAACCGGCCTCTGAACCGGGTATTCTTTCCCTGCCTCCTTACGCTCCACAACAATCGCGGCGCTGACGTGCCCTATTATTAGCCGCCACGTAGAGGAGTAAAGGTTCCTTCTCAGCCGGAGCAGCCAAAACCGGCGGCTCAGACAGCTGTTTCTTGAGCGCCTCAAACGCTTCACCCGCCGCCTTACTCCAGACAAAGTTGTCTGTTTCTTCATCATTTGATACAGAGGAATAGCCTTCTCACCCAGGCGCCTTATGAACCGGCTTAACGCAGCGATTCAACCCGCCAGGCGCCGAACGTCGTTGATGCACGCCGGCTCAGACAAGGAGGTGATAGCCTTTATCTTGTCCGGATTAGCTTCAATGCCACGTTCAGAGACTAGAAATCCCAAGAGCTTGCCTGCAGGAACTCCAAAGACGCACTTAGCTGGGTTAAGCATCATCTTGTAGACCCGTAAATTATCAAATGTTTCTCTCAGGTCGTTAAGTAGAGTCTCCTTCTTTCTTGACTTGACCACGATATCATCCACATAAGCATGAACATTGCGCCCAATTTGACTATGAAGACAGTTCTGCACACAACGCTGGTAAGTCGCCTGGGCACTCTTGAGCCCGAAAGGCATAGACACATAGCAGAAAGCACGAAAAGGCGTAATGAAAGCCGTCTTCTCTTGGTCTTTAACTGCCATCTTGATCAGGTGATAACCTGAATAAGCGTCCAGGAAGCATAAACTCTCACAACCCGCCGTTGCATCAATAATCTGGTCGATACGGGGGAGAGCAAACGGGTCAACTGGACAGGCCTTGTTAAGATCCGTGTAATCCACACACATACGCCACGTGCCGTTCTTCTTAAGCACCAACACCGGGTTAGCTAACCACTCCGGGTGAAAAACCTCCACGATGAACCCTGCTGCTAAGAGCCGGGCCACCTCTTCCCCAATTGCTTTACGCCGCTCTTCATTGAAACGGCGAAGGAACTGCTTGATCGGCTTGAACTTAGGATCCACATTAAGGTGGTGCTCAACGAATTCTCTCGGTACACCTGGCATGTCAGACGGCTTCCATGCAAAGATGTCCCGATTCTCATGGATGAATTCGATGAGCGCGCTTTCCTATGCGGGGTCCATGTTAGCCCCGATAGTGAACTGTTGTGATGAGTCGCCCGGAGTGAAATCTACCTGCTTGGTATCATCCACCGCAAACTTGAGGGGCGGCTCAGATTCCGTGTTAGGCTTCTTGAGTGGAGTCATGTCTTCCGGGTCAACATTTTCCTTATAAAACTTGAGCTCTGCCTCCACACAACTTGACTCTGCGTAAGCTGCGTCACCTTCCTCACACTCAAGAGCTGTCTTCCGATCACCATGCACGGTAATCGTCCCGTTCAACCCGGGCATCTTGAGCTGTAAGTAAACATAACAAGGCCTAGCCATGAACTTGGCGTAAGCCGGCCGTCCAAACAGAGCGTGATATGGGCTTTTGATTTTGACCACTTCAAACCACAAAGACTCCACCCTGTAGTTAAATTCATCACCAAAAGCTACCTCCAAAGAAATCTTCCCCACTAGATAAGCCGATTTTCCGGGCACCACACCGTGAAAAACTGTTGAAGAGGGCTTAAGATCCTTATCAAGCAAACCCATCCGACTGAAAGTGTCATAATACAGGATGTTGATGCTGCTGCCACCATCCATAAGCACTTTAGTGAACACATATCCTCCTACTTGGGGGGCAACTACCAAAGCCAGTTGCCCCCGGTTATCAACACGCGGCGGGTGATCCTCCCTACTCCAAGTTATGTCATACTCGGACCACTTCAGATACTATGGGAGAGCCGGCATGACTGCGTTAACCGCCCGCTTGCGTACCTTCCGGTCTCGCTTGTCGAGGCTGGTTGTAAACAAATGATACGGACCCCCACTGAGCTGTTTCGGGTAAGTCTGGTACCCCGATTGGTTATTCTGCTGCTGGCCTCCACCGCCAGGCTGTTGATGATGACCTCCTTGATTGCCTTGATCCTGGTAACCGGATCCTGAGCCGCCAGCACCAAAGCTGGCTCCTGACCCGCCCGGCCCTGAGCCGCCTGATGGACCATTACCGTTATTACGGTGCTGTTGAAGGCTGTAATCCCTGAACAGTCGCATAATACTGCAATCCCTCCAAGTGTGACCTGCCGGCTTATCAGGCCGGCTGTGCTCCGGACAAGGTTTATTGAGCATCTCCTCCAAGTTGAAAGGAGTTTTACCCTTGTTAAAGGGTGCCCTGAAGTTCCCATTGCCCTTAGCACGATTGTTCCCAGTGCTGGTGTTCGCTACCAATTCTGACCCGCCGTCCGGGTTCTTCCGTTTGCCCGGGTTGCTGTTTCCAGCCGCGTTTTGCTGTTGACCCTTGCCATTGTTACCTTTCTTCCCGTGACCTGATTTCTCATCATCAGAGCCTGGGTCTTTCGTGTTATTAGAGTCTGCATACTTGGTGAGAGCCACCATGAGCTCCCCCATGTCTTGGCATGAGCGTTTAAGCCGGCCAAGCTTCTGCTTCAGCGGTGTAAAATGGCAATTCTTCTCCAGAATCAAAACTGCTTGAGCCGCCATAATTTGTTCCGAAGAGTGGATGATGGTTGAGACCCGCCGGACCCAGTGATGAGCCGACTCGTCATTATGCTGCACGCAATGGTCCAGATCCACAATCGTCATGGGCTGCTTGCACGTTCCTTGGAAATTTTTGATGAATTTCGCCTTCAACTCGGCCCAGGAATTAATGGTATTGGGTGGCAAGCCCTTTAACCACGTGCGAGCCGGCCCTTCCAGCATCATGATGAAGTATTTGGCACATACTGCATCACTGACGTCCAACATCTCCATGGCCAGCTCATAGCTTTCGATCCAAGCATCTGGAGGTAGGTCTGCAGTTTAATTGGCACCTTGCGAGGACCTTTGAAATCCTTTGGCAGACGCTCATTCCGTAGAGCCGACGCTAAGCACGGCACTCCCACAGCCCTGGAGGTTACTCCTGCCCCTACTGAGACGGAAGGTGCAACTATGGGTTCCTGATGAGCCGCCGCCGCCGCCAGAGCCGCCGCCTCTCGCTGTGCTCTCGCCCGATCTACCAGCGCCTGAGCATCCAGAGCAGCCCGATCGACTCGCGGCGGGTTCCGATGTCGTTCACTGCGAGAAACGCCGGCGACTCATAACGCCGGTTGTAGCTACGGCTGGGGATGGGAGTTGAATGCACGCGGCTCCGGCTGTAAGTATACTTCTCCTGCTGGGCCACCGCCGTCTGTAGGTATCCAATAGCGTTCCGCACCTCTTCTGCAAAAGGCGCCTCATCGGGGATGGGGATTGTACCAAGCCGGGTTGCCGCCGCCACCATGTTCTTAGCCGGGTTAGAATAATGACCCGGTGGCGTCAGAAAAGGCTGTGGTGGGGTCGGGTTCCGGCGGGGCGGGTCTGGCCGCTGATGCTGAACCGCCGCCCGGTTTCCAGGTACTTCCGCCGTTCGGGTCACGGTCAAAGGTACGTTCCGTCCCGTCCCTGGCGTGTTGAAAAGATTTCTGGCTTCATACTGATCTGGCAAGCGGGATTGATGCCTCATCCGCTGAACCGCCGCCGCAGACTGCTGCTCTAACTCGAAACGGAAAGCGTCCGCCCTATGGCGCTCCGCCTCAGCATCCATCTGAGCCTTCAGCGCATTGATTTCCTGTTGGACTCCGGTCATTTGGTTCTTCAACCTCGCGATCTCCGCATTATGGGCCGCTTGGTTTTCAGCAGTGACCTCAGTCGCCATCAGGGTTGTAAGCTCATTCATCAGATCTAGAAGAACCTGAGCTGGCGGCCTGCCAGCTCCAGACCCAGTCGCACCGGCGGCTGAGCTGCCAGGAGTCGCCGCTGAACCCGCCATGAAGACGGCAGCGCGGTTCGGCGGCTCATAATCCTCCGGCTCATGATACTCCGACTCGGGGTAAGGCTCGACGTAGCCCCCGAGCCCACCGTTGTGAAGCTGATAGATTGATTCCGTCTCTCCGCTCGAGGATCCATCCTCTAAACAGACGAGAGTTTCTTCCCGTGACATAGAACCTTCAAGCTCCATGCCCTGGGTGAAGCCGACGAAGACATGCTTCCTGCCCGGGTCGGCACGGGCGGGTTGCACGCGTCGGGCAGGTTGCTCACGCCGAGCCAGCTTGACGATGTCGGTGCAGATGTCTGGCCCGGGTTCGGATCCGCCGATCTTGCCGATGAAGATGTGGATTCCACCGAAGGGGACCCGGAAACCGTACTCAATTGAATCGGCCTCGGGTCCCCAGTCGGCGTCGTCGATGTAGAGCCGGCCGCGGCGACTCTTGGTCATCCTGCCAACAACGTACCCCTCAATCCCTGGGAGAGATCCCTTTGAGAACTCAACACCACCGAGCGCTAGCCCCACGGTGGGCGCCAACTGCCGTGGTTTTGTCACAGCAGATGTCCGAAGACTTAGGTTCGAGGCCATTGCTAAGGCGGTGGACTCAAAGGGGTTGGTCGAGACGAGGGACACGAGTTTACCCAGGTTCGGCCCCTCAAGAAGAGGTAAAAGCCTACGTCATGCTTGTGTTGTATTGCTTGGAGTATCGATTACAAGGGAGCGGATTCGCTTGACCTAGTTCTCGATTGATTGGTTTCTGTCTAAGCCGCCCCAGGGCCTCACCTTTATATAGGAGGTCGAGGCTCTGGGTTACACGAGTCCTAAACCGACTCATACATCGTAGTTGATCCTATCTCTAAGCCGCCTTGCTATCTTGGGCAAGCCGTCTTCGGGCGGCTTAACCGCCCGGGTCTTCACACCATCTTTTGTCTCTGGGCCTTTGTCGTGGCCCGTCAGGTAAGCCGCCACGCGGCCTGGCCTTCATCTTCCGGCCCACCTTACAGGTCTTGGCTACGAGCCGCCAGGTACGACCCGGCCCCTCCTGGGTGGGTCTTACCACGGAGTTATATCCCCGACAGTACTGTTGGTGAACAAGATGCTCCACGTGCGCAAGTGATAGTCACCAAAAACACCCACAAACTCTTCCACAAAAGTCTGTCCAAGCCTATCATGAAAATCGGTGCTACCAACAATTTCCACTCGGTCCCACCGATTCCCACCTCAGACAGACCCATGCGAAACCCTAGCACATCGGTGCAACCGATTCTGATTCAGTGCCACTGAGTTCAGCTTGCCAACTCTCTGTTACCTCGTTTCTTAATATCGGAAATTCCGAGATATTGGATCGGCGTCACTGAGTTTTGGGAACTGACCGTTGGTCACTAAATCGGTACCACCGAGATTTCTGTATCGGTCTCACCGAGATTCAAAAGTTGCTAACTTTGGAGCAACTCGGTACCACTGAGTTTTACACTTCGGTGTCACCGAGTTGGTCACTTTAGGTGTAACGGTTGGATTTTTGGGGATGCCTATATATACCCCTTCACCACCACCCACTCGAAAGAGAAGCAGTTAGAACTATTCCATACTTGCCCCATCCAATTTGCCGAGAGAGAGCCACCTACTCATGTGTTGAGATCAAGCCAATCCACTCCATCCATAAGAATCTTGATCTCTAGCCTGCCCAAGTTGCTTTCCACCAAATCAGTCTCTTCCACCATAGCCAACTCTGTGAGAGAGTGATTGTGTGTTGAGGAGTCTATCATCTTGAAGCACAAGAGCAAGGATTTTATCGACATTACCGAGCCTATTACCATTTGGAGGGTGGTGCCTCCTAGATTGGTTAGCTGTCGCTTGGGAGCCTCCTACTTCGTGTTGTGGAGTTGAACCTAGAAGTTTGTACGGGCAAGGAGATCACCTACTTCGTGAAGATCTACCCATAGTGAGGCTAGTCCTTCGTGGACGGAAGCCGTTATGGAATAGTCAAGGTTGCTACTTTGTGGACCCTTATGGGTGGAGCCCTCCGTGGACTCTCGCGACCGTTACCCTTCGTGGGTTGAAGACTCCATAAACGTGGACGCACGATAGCACCACCTATCGGAACCACGGGAAAAATCATCGTGTCTCCAAATTGCGTTTGATATTCCTCCCTACCCTCTACTACATATGCTTGTTGTTACTTTCTGCTGCTATACTCTTAGACATGCATGTGTAGGGTCTACTTGAATTGCTATAATCGCTAAAATCTGGCAACACTTAAAATTGGGAAAAGGTAGAATTTTTATTTGCTCAAGTAGTCTAATCACCCCCCCTCTTGACATACTTTCGATCCTACAAGTGGTATCAGAGCTTTGGTCTCCATTGCATTGGTCTCACAACCTAGGAGAGTATGGCGTCTAGTGAGGGAAATTATCACCGTAAAGGTCCGTACTTTGATGGCACAAATTTTGCTAGTTGGAAGCACAAAATGAAAATGCATATTCTTGGTCATAACCCCTCCGTTTGGGCTGTTGTTCATGTTGGCTTGCAAGGTGAATTCTTTGGTGATGGAAAGGAACCGGATCGTGAAGCGACCGTGGATGAATTGAAGATGTTTCAATACAACGCTCAAGCATGTGACATTCTCTTCAACTGCCTATGCCCCGAAGAATTCAACAAAATCAGCCATATTGACAATGCAAAGGAAATTTGGGATACTTTGGTTGATATGCATGAAGGTACCGAATCCGTGAAAGAATCCAAGTTGGATGTTCTTCAAAGTCAACTTGACAAGTTCAAGATGAAGGATGGTGAAGGAGTCGCTGAAATGTACTCTAGGCTAGCTCTCATCACAAATGAGACTGCCGGCTTAGGAAGCGAAGAAATGACTGACAAATTCATCATCAAGAAGATACTTCGACCTTTGGATGAGAGATACGACACCGTGTGCACATTGATCCAAATGATGCCCAACTACAAAGATCTCAAGCCTACGGAAGTCATTGGAAGGATTGTTGCTCATGAGATGACACTCAAGGACAAAGAAGAGCTTCACAACAAGTCTAGCGGTCCTTACAAAGACACAAGTGATGCTCCTGCAACTTCAAGCGACAACCTTGTCACCAATGAAGAGATAACCCTCATGGTCAAGAAATTCAACAAGTTCTACAAGAATAGAGGCAAAGAACGAAGCTCCAACTCAAGATATGAAGAAAAGCGTTCGTCAAGTCGTGACTGAAACTGCTACAATTGTGGGAAGCCCGGACACTACTCAAATGAGTGCACGTCTCCCTACAAACGAAGAGAAGAATCACCTAGAAGACGAAGCTCAAGAAATGAATCACCTCAAAGAGAGAGAAGGAGTAGAGATGATCATTATGAACGAAGACCCTCAAGGAGAAGTAGGGACTCGGAGAAGAAGGACAAGTAGACCAAGAGCTACTCAAGAAGAAGACATAAAGCTCATGTTAGTGAATGGGTTTCCGGCTCCGAATCCGACAACCACTCCGAGAGAAGCTATCACTCCAACTCCGACTATAGTCAAGATGAAGGTGTTGCCGGACTCGCACTAGTGACTACCGACTCCTATGATCTATTTCATTCACCAAATGAAGGCAGTGGAAGTTGCTTCATGGCTAAAGGCCCCAAGGTATCACACCTCGAGTATCTTGATTTCAATAGTGATAAAGATGATTTACTTGGTGACGATGACTTGCTCTTTGATAAAACGAGTGATTTTAGTCAAAATGAACTTGATAATTTTCATGCTAGTCAAGATAAGTCGGTTGATGATGATAAGATGAAAATATAACAACTAACTAAAGAATTAAACACTCTTAAGTTAGCCCATGAATCTACTCTAGAAGATCATAGAGAGCTTGTAAGGACTCATGAGAAGCTACGCTTCGAGAAGCTCACCTTGGAGCAAGAACACGAGTTTCTTAAAGCTATCAATGACGATCTCCGAAAGAAGACTTCATCTTATCTAGCCAAACGATTACTCTTGTCTGCATTCATGCCACAAGTGAAACCTAGACAAACTAGTAACAAAGGCAAGAAAGGTTCTTCATCTAGTAGCAACAATAAAAATGCTAAATCTAATGATGTTGCTTCTAGTAGTTTTATTGATTCCACTAATGATGATTCTCTTAGCCAAATTACACTTGAGCAAGAAAACAATTTATTGAAAGGGATTATAGAGAAATGTATCTACAAGAGTCTTGCCGTGTGTAAGCAATTTGAGGAAATTGTATGCAAGCACGGAGGATACCGAAAGAACCATGGCATTGGCTACTTCAACGCAAATGGAGTTGAATGGGAAGAAGGTCAATACCCCAAGCCCAAGTTTGTTCCTCAAAGGGAGAAGTATGAACATACTCTTCCCAAGGAAACAAACACTCAAGCTGACCTTCCACCACAAGACCACAAGCTCAAGGGCAAGGACAAGCTTCAAGAGGACATTGACTCATATGAAGATGAATTCCAAGCTTTGGTGGAGTGGGTTCCCAAGGCTACTCCAAGCTCAACTTCTACAAGTGCCACTTCAACACCAAGGATCCCCATCAAGTTGATGTGGGTTACCAAGAAGAAGAACTAGAGAAGTTCTTGAGGGGTGACTCCGCCAATGAAATTCACTCACATTCATTATTCGCAAGAACTAGTTGCAATCAACGTCAACATCATGCAATAGTTCAAGGAGTCACACATTCCCTCAAAGGTAAGCAAGGGACAAGGTAATCAACAAATCCATGGACATTATCATGTATGCTTTGCACTCCATGTCCATAGATATCCTTGTATTTGTCTCTTGTGTGTTGGGACTAACCCATGTAGGTGAGAAGAATAAGGAAACAACAAGGATGCTCCCAACTCTTGGTGATCTTCATCAACCTTGAGCATCCACCACTACATCACCCACATGAAGTCTTCTACGACAAACCCAAGGTTAGTTTATCCCTCCTATGGGGGGATGTCACATCAAGGGGGAGCTTTACTCTAAGACTTGAGTTAAAGCATCTCTTAGAATATGACAACATTAAATGCTTTATGTAAAAGTGGTAACCCCACTTGTGCTGAAACGATGAGTATGACCTATGATCAAGTATTCTTACTTGGCTCCTAAGTCAATATACTCATATATAGATGACTCCGTCATCGCAAAATGCTTGATATATGCTAGTATGTATGTGCATGTTTGCCATGAGTTCATTTGAGATCTTATTGTGTGAGCATGTTGGTCTGCATTTATTTATCCATTCGAGGACATCCAATTGTTGCTATTTGGACTTTGGTTTTTTCTTTTGCCAGTTGGATGGACAAGAATTCCTAGGACCACTCTCTAGCTATCTATGCTTTCTCGTCTCATATTCCATTCTTGCTGCATCACAAAATTTGAACAAGTACTTTTTGATCTGTCTGTGTGAGGAGCACTCGGAGTTCCGTATCGACAAAGGACTGACCATTAAAACGTCCCAAGTGCATCTCGATGGAACCAATACCAAAATCTTGGTCTCACCGAATGCCTAGGGTTGATCTGGTTTTCACACTCGGTATCACCGATTCCATCTTCTCGGTTACACCGAGTTTCCCTGTCAGCTGACAGTAGAGGAACTCGGTGACACCAAAAAGTTAGAACCGGTGTCACCGACAGTCACGGGTATATAAAGAGGCGGACCCGACTTTTGAAATTACTTTCTCAAAGGTCATCCCCTCCAAAACCCTAGCTGCCGAACAAGGACCCCTGGTCGTCTCCTTCGTCTTCCCAAGCACCTTCGCCGTTGGAAGTCCACATCTTCGACGGAATCTTCACGGCCGTCGCCACCGTAGCGAGATCGTCACCGAATTAGGGTACGATTTTGACCCCTCGTGTGTTCCTCCCTCGGAATCTTGCGCATTAGGACTTTTCCATCGATAAGACAAGCTTTGAGATTGATCTATCCACAAGAACTTCCAGTAGAATAGCGAACGAAAGATTCTTTAGGGTTTGCCGTCCACAACTTGAATCCCGGTGGAACCGACGCAAAAGAATCAGTAGCACCGATTCCTTTTTCTGGTCAACTAAGAACAACCTCGGTGAAACCGAGTGCCCATTTCCGGTCTCATCAAAAGTGGTTCCAAGTTTCTGTAATGTAGGCTGTTTGTCTCGGTGGGTTCGAAAGGTTTGCCTCGGTTGTACCGATATTCACTTGGCAGAATGCAAATCTTGAGAAATTTTAGTTCAAATCTTTGAAAATTGTCTGCATTTTGTGATCACTCAACCCTTCCACTCTTCTATACTCTATTTCACAGGGTCAGAGATGTCAGGTTCTAATGATAACCAGAATGATTTCAGAGAGAAGAATGTTGACATGAGCTCAGGCACTAGTCCTGATGAGAGCTATGATGATGTACCTAGCTCACCAGATCGGCCCAAAGCTGCAACCAGGGCAAGAAGAAAGCTCAATTCTGATGAGGAGGATGAAGACTTTGTTCCAGAAGAGCTGCCCAAGAAAGATGCTACTGCCAAGAGCACTGCTGCTGACACTACATCCAAGAAGAAGGCTATAAGGAAGGAGTATGCTAGCTCAGGGTCAGTGAGAGCACCAGAGAGTGCTAGGGCAACAATGACTGTTGAGCCCTCCAAGAAGTCCATGCCTAAGAATGCAGGAGAGAAGAAGAAGTCCAGGAAGAGGATAATTCATGTTATGGGCAGGCCTACCTCTATGTATGAGGATCCAGAGGCTGAGGCAGAAGAAGAGGAAGAGCCAGCTGCCAAGGCTCCTCCTAAGAAGAAGAAGATGCTTATGGCTGATGCTATGCCTAAGGATACATCATCCAAGGGCACCAAGACTGCCACCAAGAAGGCTGCTGCTGCTCCTAAACCCAAGAGGTTTTCCAGAGACATCCCAGCTTCTAGCAAGAACAAGACTTCCACTTTCAGGGAAGCTGAGGATGATACATAGTTTGTTTTGATGAAGCTTAGACCACACCTTCTAGAGCACAATGCCAGCCATCCTATTGCTAAAGACATGAAGAAGAGGAAGGACTCAGGTTTGAGAGAGTGGAGAGCTATTGATCCCTACTCTCAGAGGAGGAGGACAACTGGGGACTACAGATTCTATACAAAGGAGCAACAAGATTTCTATGAAACAGTTTTGCTTGATAAGAGCCCCGCAGTGAGTGACATGAGATATGTGGATTGGCAGCACATCAAGGATAATGAGGACTACTTTCCAAGTGTGCAAGATAACTTCCACTACATTGGCCTTGATGAGTTTGTTGGTAAGGAGTTTACCGCTTGGAACGACGAGATGATCATGCAATTCTACTCCACTGCACATTTCTATGGAGATGGTAGGATTGTATGGATGACAGAAGGCACCAGGTATGAATCGACAGTTGAGGAGTGGGCTGCCATCTTAGGAGCTCCACAGGTGCAAGGCGGAGACTTGGATGTGTACTCCGAGTCCAAGGCCAAGCACAATGCTATGTAGAACATGTACAATGAGATCCCTGCTGCAAACTTGCCATCAAACAAGTTTGGATCTATTTACTTCCTCCAGGCTGGTCTACGCACGATCAACACTATGTTAAGGCATACCTTGATGCCTAAGTCTGGAGATGAGAAGATGATAAGAGGATATTCTATCAACATGCTGCTCCATCTTGATCAACATACCAGATTCAGAGTGATGGACTTAATAGTTGAAACAGTGAAGAGGACTGCAGCAGATTAGAAGAGGTCAAGTGGATACACTCCATATATACTGATGCTTATCAACTCCAAGTTGGAGAAGCACATATATGCACTTGACCGACCACATTTTCCACTCTTGCCAGAGCTAGAGAATAACGTTGTGGTGATGGACCTAGATCATCCCACCTCAGCTACAGCACAGGCACAGGCACAGGCAGAGGCAGCCAGAGACTCTAGTTCTCAGGTGCCAAAGACTAGGAGTGAGCAGATGGATCTTCTACTTAGCTCTATGCTCAGCATGCAGAAGGACATCGGGAACATTCTGAAGAACCAGGAGAGCCTCTCGAGGATTGTTGACACCAAATTACATATTCTCAACAACATGGTGGATGAGCTCACAGTGACTGTGAATGAGCTCAAGAAGGAAGTTGATGGCGTGCCCAGTCCCCACACTACTGATGATGATGAGGATAGTCCACATCTCAGGACAGCCACTCAGTTCAGGACTCAGCCCAGATCTGCCACAGTGCCAGCTCCAGAGTCTAGACCTTCTTCATCAGCACCTGCCACAGCTCCTTCAGCTTCTTCAGCTCCTCCAGCACCTCCAGTTGCTACTCCGACTCCGTCCATGACGTTTGCAGAAGTCTTTGCTGATGCTGTTCTCTCGACTCCTTCATCTGCCATCGGAGGAGATCATCCCTAGTAGAGGGCTTAGTTATATACCTTTGAACTTTTTGGTAACTTGTTGCCAAAGGGGGAGAAGATGTATATAGATGTTTAGGCTTCGAGAGAGAGAGCATTACTTTTTATGGCTTTTCAAAAACATTGATAACTTTTGGTTGGTTTGCTTGTGTTAAACTTTGTTGGTGTTTGATCATACACTTGATGTGTATTGGTACTATTTCCTATCCTTGTGATGCTTATGAAATGATCATTCACCTTTGCTTGATTGTGTTGTGCTATGATATTTATTCTTATTATTCTCGCACACCACCAAGTTGTATGTGACATGAAAGAGTGCCCCATGTACCTAATCGATTATGCATTTGCATTCAAACACAAATTCAAAATAATGCACAAATTTAGGGGGAGCTATTGCTTATCACATACTTCTCAAAGCGACGATTATATTCATTGATTATATCATATGTCGAAGCTTTGATCTATATGTTGTCATCAATTACCAAAAAGGGGTAGATTGAAAGCACATTTACTCCCTTGGTGGTTTTGGTAATTAATAACAACATATATATCATTGAACTAATATTTCCACTAAGCATATTTCAGGAAAAGTTCAATGATGAGTTGGCAAAAGGATTGTGGAGAAACCCCTAGATGCAAGGAAATGGATTGGCAAAGCTTCAAGCAAGAGGACTCTACATTTTACTTTGTGAGAAATCACCTTGAGTCCATAGTAAAGCCAATACTATTAAAAGGGGGTAAGGTACTATTGGTGAACAAGATGCTCCACGTGCACAAGTGATAGTCACAAAAAACACCCACAAACTCTTCCACAAAAGTTTGTCCAAGCCTATCTTGAAAATCGGTGCTACCATCAATTTCCACTCGGTCCCACCGATTCCCACCTCAGACAGACCCATGCCAAACCCTAGCACATCGGTGCAACCGATTCTGATTCGGTGCCACCAAGTTTAGCTTGCCAACTCTCTGTTACCTCGTTTCTTAATATCGGAAATTCTGAGATTTTGGATCAGCGTCACCGAGTTTTGGGAACTGACCGTTGGTCACTAAATCGGTACCACCGAGATTTCTGTATCGGTCTCACAGAGATTCAAAAGTTGCTACCTTTGGAGCAACTCGGTACCACCGAGTTTTACACTTCGGTGTCACCGAGTTGGTCACTTTAGGTGCAACGGTTGGATTTTTGGGGATGCCTATATATACCCCTTCACCACCACCCACTCGAAAGAGAAGCACTTAGAACTATTCCATACTGGCCCCATCCAATTTTCTGAGAGAGAGCCACCTACTCATGTGTTGAGATCAAGCCATTCCACTCTATCCATATGAATCTTGATCTCTGGCCTGCCCAAGTTGCTTTTCACCAAATCAATCTCTTCCACCATAGCCAAATCTGTGAGAGAGTGATTGTGTGTTGAGGAGTCTATCATCTTGAAGCACAAGAGCAAGGAGTTCATCGAAATTACAGAGCCTATTACCTTTTGCAGGGTGGTGCCTCCTAGATTGGTTAGGTGTCGCTTGGGAGCCTCCTACTTCGTGTTGTGGAGTTGAACCAAGAAGTTTGTACGGGCAAGGAGATCGCCTAGTTCGTGAAGATCTACCCATAGTGAGGCTAGTCCTTCGTGGACGGAAGCCGTTATGGAATAGTTAAGTTTGCTACTTCGTGGACCCTTATGGGTGGAGCCCTCCGTGGACTCTCACGACTGTTACCCTTCGTGGGTTGAAGAATCCATGAACGTGGACGTACGATAGCACCACCTATCGGAACCACAGGAAAAGTCATCGTGTCTCCAAATTGCGTTTGATATTCCTCCCTACCCTCTACTACATATGCTTGTTGTTACTTTCCGCTGCTATACTCTTAGACATGCATGTGTAGGGTGTACTTGAATTGCTATAATCGCTAAAATCTGCCAACACTTAAAATTGGGAAAAGGTAGAATTTTTATTTGCTCAAGTAGTCTAATCACCCACCCTCTAGACATACTTTCGATCCTACACCCGTGGAACACGGCGCTCCTCTGCCCATTTTACAGCTGAACCAGTGAATGTTTGTATCCCACCCCACCTTTTGGGTTTAATGAATGCAGCATGAACCCTGAGAGACACTCGGGAGCTACCTTTTCATCATCTCCATGACTTGCTCCCCGCCCCTTTTTCTTTTGTGGCATCCGTGTCCGGCTCGGCGGACCCGGGGGCTCGTCGGCTAGTCTGAGCCTCCCCTTCCCGCAGCTGTCGGAATCGGGGTTTCGGGGACCCAAAGAGGTTCGAACTCTGGGGTGCGTTGGTTCTCCTGCCCTGCTCTCCCTCGCAACCTCACGGGGACACTCCAGCGAGCTCGAGCTAAGGAGGAAGAACGGTGGACACATTGCGTTGTAAAACCCTACTCCTTGTCTGGATTCCTTGTGGATGCGAATACAAGGGTGCATTCTAGCTAACTGAGGTCGATCCCCTCCTACGGTTGCCGCCCTACCCTTACTTATACTGGACCTGGTCCTCTTCCCCCGAAAACACCAGGCGGGAAGGGTTGCCACAACGGCCAGTTTGAAGGGGGACAGGGCTGCTGCTTATCCTGACAAAAGCAGTCTACGCCTGCAAAAGCCTCCCGCCATGACGTATTGATGGGCTCGGGGATGAACTCCGTCCTGGCGAACCCACGTCCTTGTTCTTCTTTCACCAAACAGGAAACCTTTAGAGATTGCTTTGGGAACCGGCGAGCTGGCGCTGCATCCTTAACATAAAAGAGGAATGCCTCCCTATGTGCGCCTGCTGGCGTGTTCGCTGGCGCCGCTTGGCATGGCTCGCATCGCCCACGTGAAGATATAGGACCCCGCGTATGCCGGGCCTTCCTTGGTTAGTCTGCCCCGTGAATGTCTCGGGGGCAGCCGTAGGCGACGGCCTCGCAAAGGGGGCTTCGTGCGACTCTTAGCGGTGTACGCCTCACGAGGTGGGGGCCCTCGTGAGGGTCTTGCTCGTGTAGTCCATAGGTGGGCCACATTGGGCCCATGGCAGGCGCCAAGACGGGCCGAGGTACACCCAGTCCTAGGGACCCTATAGTAGCCCCTGGGCCCGTGGCGTGCACGATTCTGCCAGTTAGGGGGTGATGACCCACAAGTATAGAGGATAAATTATAGTCAACGAGGAGCAGAAGGAAATGACAAGCGGTTTTCAGCAAGGTATTCTCTACAAGTGCTGCAAGTAACGATAGTAGATAGTTTTGTAGCAAGATAATTGATAACAAGTGACAAGTAACAATATTAACAAAGGTGAAACAAGGTATCCCAATCATTTTTATAGCGAAGGACAGGCTTAGAAGTACTCTTATATTAAGCAAGCCCTCCCGAGGACACATGAGAATTTCTGTCTAGTCATGTTCATCATGTTAAGTTGATTCACGTTCGCTACTTTGATAATTTGATATGCGGGTGGACCGGTGCTAAGGTGTTGTTCTGACTTGAACTAACAACCTACTTATGATTACCCCCTCACGCAAGCATCCGCAACTATGAAAGAAGAATTAAGATACATCTAACCATAGAATGAAACATGTGGATCCAAATCAACCCCTTATGAAGCAACGCATAAACCGGGTTTAAGCTTCTGTCACTCTACCAACCCATCATCTACTTGTTACTCCACAATGACTTCCCTCAGGCCCATAACAAGGTGAAGTGTCATGTAGTCGACGTTCACATGACACCACTAAGAGAAGTAACAACATACATATCATCAAAATATCGAACGAATACCAACTTCACATGATTTCTTATAACAAGAATAGTAATACTCACACCTCGTCAACATGTTCAACATCAGAGGTGCAATAATAAGAATTAAGGATCTGAACATAATGTCTTCCACCCAGTCATCCAACAAGCATCAACTACAAGATGTAATCAACACAACTAGTAACCCACATGTACCAATCTGAGGTTTTGAGACAAAGGTTGAATACAAGAGATGAACTAGGGTTGGAGATGGGATGGTGCTGGTGAAGATGTTGATGAGGATTGGTCCTCCCACGAAGGAGGAAGCATTGGTGATGATGATGGCTTCGATCTCCCCCTCCCGAAGAGGAATTTCCCCAACAGAATCTGACTGCCGGAATGCAAAAGGGCCTTTGCCTAGGTTTCGGCTTCGAGACGGCGTCACTTCGTCCCAAAAGGTTGCTTATGATGTTTTCTAGGGTAAAACACACCATATAGGAGAAGAGGGGCGCCTGGAGGCCAGCCAATGCCCCACAAGCCATCAGGGCAAGGTCTGGGGGGGGCGCCCTGTTGGCTTGTGCCTGTCTGGTGGCCCCCCTCTGCTATATTTTTGACCTAGAAATTCACATATATTCAATAAAAACTCCCCGTGAAGTTTCAAGTCATTTGGAGTCTGGTGATTTTTCTGCCTTTTTCTCGGTTTTGCGGTCCAGAATTCAAGTTTCTAGATAATTCCCTCTTTGTGATATACCTTGCATATTCAGAGAGAAAGAGCATAAGAATTTGTCGGTGTACTAAAGTTTGGGTCCTTTAGTACCCCATACTTGTGCACGGGCAGTTTTAGCCACACCAGCGGCAAGGCCTGCCGGGAGGCAGCTAGACGCAAGTACGAAGTTATCAAGAAGCATTCGAGGCAATAATCAGAAGACCGAAGGTTCGAGCCCTGGCAAGATCTTGCCGGGACGGCTCGCAGCCCCGGCAAGACCTCGCCACCCTGTCACCACCCCCGTGCAGCGACTAGCTTGTCGTTTAGCTGTTGTCCTCCTGGGTGCGTGTCAGGGAGATAACGGTGTTGGAGTTAAGCGGTGCTGATGGGACGGCCTCTTTTCCCGTCCCCAAGACGCTAAGGGACACCTCAACGGAGCATTAAATGCATTTGTCCTAAGCCGTCAGTATTAGGTATGATAACACTGTAGCTAATTTTACACCTCATGTATGCACTGTACGCCACTGTTGGTGATCCCTTCGAACGTATAAAAGGAGGCCCAAGGCGTAGCTACAGGGGGATCTTCCCTGGCCACTTTGCATGTGTAGCTGCTGTGTACTGTTCATCAAAAGCGCTCCTAGAACCAGGGTTCAAAGACATCTAATATACTGAAGCAGGAGTAGGGTTTTACGCATCCTTGCGGCCCGAACCTGGGTAAAATTCCTCGTGTTGATCGTTAGATCTGCTCTTTGTGCAAACCTTTTCCCCGCCGGATCGCAAAGGGATCCTCTTGATCCCATAGGTGTCGTTTCTCTGACATCTTTGGCGCGCCAGGTAGGGGGCATGGTTGCGTGAATCTGATCTAGTGATCGGCGCGCTAGTTTCTTCATCAGCTTCATCGCCATGGCCCCCAAGAAAAAGGGTTTCACGGCGGTCGGTCCATCCACGTCCGTTGTCCCTGTAGCTACCCAGACAGGTGACGGTGTAGACGTGGGCGGAGGAGGCAGAGGTTCTGAACTTCCGCGACGTTCTGGTGACCATAGCCAGGCGAGCGGCGTCGTTCGTGCCGCCAGATCTAAGGACGGAGCTGTGCTACCAGCAGGCGGTGTAGCGAACTCCAAGGATGGAAGGGCGCCTTCCAAGACACGCATGCCGGCACATGCACCGCAACCTTCTCAGGTCGCACGTGATGAGTGGCGCCACGACGTTGGTGGTTCCAAGCGTCCCCGCGGAAAGGCTCCTGAGCATCACCCTCGAGATGCGCAGGGCCAACATGCACGCCGAGGTGCCGGTGGAAGTGGTGCGCGGACGCAGGATCGTGACGGAGCTCCTTCTAACATGGTTATGAGTCAGAGCACGTCACGTTCCTCGCACTTGTCACCGCCGCCTACACCAGCAGAAGCCTTGGCGCGAGCACAGCTGCTCCTGAACTTCCCTGCTGCTGTGGACAAGGTCGACGAATGGAGAGCTGCCATTCAGAGCCTCGTCGGCCTCGCCAACAATGATAGGCCACAACAGGCGGAGACTTCGCGGCGGCAGTCCATTCAGGCGGCACGCGTCTGAGGCGAGCAGACTGGAGGCGGTACAACTACGGTGCACTCTCCTCCACGGCGACAACAGCGGTCGCCGACTCGACGGACTGATACCCGTGATGATGATTCAACGACGTCGTCTGACCCGCGAACTCGTCGTGATCAACGTCAAGTTCTTCGGGAACGAGGCAAAGAAGACGCTTGGACTACCATCGAGCGGCGGCGGGAAGCGCGCTATCAGTCAGGTAAGCGCGCAGGGCCCACTGTAGACAAGCCTGCGCCAGGGTATCCTGTCGATCTACCCTATGAGGTAGGTTGTCCAGCATTTACCCGTGAGCTGCGGCGAGTCCAGTGGACCAATTCCCGCACGTTCAAGCCGGAGGTCCCGGAGAAATATGACGGCAAGACCCACCCGTTGGAGTTCCTGAGCATCTACACCATAGCGGTGCAGGCTGATGGGGCTCGCGACGACAAGATACTCACCAACTACTTCCCGTTGGTGCTTAAGCCCAACGTCAGGTCGTGGTTGATGCATCTGCCGGAGAATTCTATTTCTTCCTGGGCAGATCTGTGTCATGAGTTTGTTGGCGCTTTTACCGGAGGTCACGAAGCTCCTGGCCAGGAAAGTGATTTACATCTCATCCCCCAGAAAGAGGGCGAGACCCTGCACAAGTATATCCAGAGGTTTAGCCGAGTACATCACAACATTCCAGACGTTCATCCTGCCGCTGTTGTCAGCGCGTTCCATCAGAACGTGCGCAACCGCAGGATGCGCGAAGAGCTGGCGATGAACAAGGTCAGGGATGTTGTCGAGCTTTATGCTCTGGCTGATAAGTGTGCTCGGGCTGAGGAAGGGAGGAGACTCCCCTGCGAGGATGCTGGCGTAGGAGTTGACTCTGAAGACGAAGACGCTGCTGCCCCGGCAAAGAAGGGCCGGCGGCGTAACAGGAAGCGCAAGGGAAAGGCCGTGCTTGCCGTCGAGGGATCCAGCAACCCCAGCACCGCCAGGAAGGCCAAAGTTGATGACCCCGGCAAGAAGGTTGCCGGGTGCGCCTCCTGTCAGGCCTTGGTGGTTGTTGACAAGCCAGAGGGCTCCGGCAAGCAGTACTGCAAGATCCATCGCACCAAGGTCCATGACCTCCAAGACTGCCGGCAAGTTGAGCAACTTGTCGAGAAGCAGAAAGCTAAGTACGAAAGGCAAGACAAGGAGAAGGGCCAGGATGGTGCGGAGGGGTCCGGCAAGAAACGCGGTGGCCGAGGAGGTCGCCGCGGCAAGGCCAAGCAACAGAAAGAGAGGCCCGCTCGAGGCCGCGACAAGCAAGAGGGGGGTGATGATGACATCGAGGAGGACGACGAGTCCAGTGAACAAGAGTTTCAGAAAGCTACATGCATGATGTGCATTGACGGGGACGCCTCGTTGCATTCTTCCCGCCACCAACTTAAACAGTGGGCGCGCGAGATCAATGCGAGAGAGCCATCTGTCGATGCCCGGAAGCCATTGAAGTGGTCGAACACGCCTATCATTTTTAACGCTGAGGATCACCCTGATCGCATAACTGCGGTCGGGTGTCTGCCGTTGTTGGTTTCACCAACGATTCGCAACCTCAAAGTGGAAAAAATGTTAGTTGACGGTGGGGCCGGCTTGAACCTGATCTCGCCTGAGGTGATCAAGAGGCTGCAAATTCCTGATGAGGATCTCGAGGAAACGGGCACGTTTCAAGGGTTCAATCCTGGAAGGAGCCAGCCGAAGGGAAAAATCACGCTGCCGGTAACATTTCGTAGCGTCCTGAACTTTAGGACAGAGAAGATCGTTTTCGACGTCGCCAAGATTCCATTACCATATAATGGGATCCTTGGCCGCCCAGTGCTGGCCAAGTTCATGGCGGCATCGCACTACGCTTACAATGTATTGAAGATGCCCGGGCCGATGAGCGTCATTACTGTCAACTCCGACAAAAAGGACGCGCTTATCTGCACCGACCAGCTGTACCGGGAGGCGGTTGCAGCATCTGCCGCCAAGGCACTTGCTCCTGCCGTTGAAGCTTGCGAGGGGAAGAAGACCGGTAAGACCTCTCGCACACACTCCGGCAAGCGCACCTCCTCAGAGTGCTGCGCTCCTGTTGAGGATGTGCCGGAGAGCTCCACCGGCAAGAGCAAGAAATCCAAAGCTGCTCCACCAGAGACCAAGAAGGTGCCCACCAAGGAGAAGGCCCAGGATGGTACGGGAGGAACTTTCACCATAAGTTCTACCCTTGATGACAAATAGGAAAGCGCACTCGTTGCCTTCCTGCGGGCGAATGTCGATGTGTTTGCATGGCAACCATCCGATATCCCCGGTGTTCCCAGGGAGGTGATTGAGCACCGCCTTGCTGTCTGTCCACACATGCGGCCCGTCAAGCAGAAAGTCAGGAAGCAGGCTTTGGAGCGGCAACAGTTTATTGCCGAGCAAATCAAGAAGTTGGAAGCGGCAGGTTTGGTTAGGGGAGTGCTCCATCCAACGTGGTTGGCCAATCCAGTTGTAGTGCGCAAGGCGAATGGAAAATGGAGGCTATGTATTGACTATAAGGATATCAATAAAGCCTGTTGAAAAGATCATTTTCCCTTGCCGCGCATCGACCAGATTGTGGACTACACTGCCGGCTGCGACCTGCTTTCATTTCTTGATGCATATTCAGGATATCATCAGATCTTCATGGCAAAGGAAGACGAAGAGAAGACCGCATTTATCACCCCATGTGGTACGTACTGCTTTCTGCGTATGCCTTTCGGGTTGAAAAGTGCCGGTTCTACATTTGCAAGAGCAGTCCAGATTGGTTTCGAGCCCCAGCTACATAGAAATATGGAAGCTTACATGGATGATATAGTGGTCAAAACCAAGGACAAGGCAACGCTCATATCAGACCTAGAAGAAACATTTGCAAATCTGCGCAAGATCAATTTAAAGCTCAACCCTGAGAAGTGTGTGCTTGGTGTTCCGTCCGGCAAGCTTCTCGGGTTCTTTGTGTCTCAGCGTGGAATTGAAGCAAATCCCGACAAGATCAAAGCAATTGAGCAGATTCAAGCGCCAAGACATGTCAAAGATGTGCGCCGTCTTGCCGGCTGCGTTGCTGCTTTGAGTAGGTTCATCTGAAAATCTGCTGAGCGCGCCCTGCCCTTTTTCAAAATCTTGAAGAAGGTAGGTCCAATGAAGTGGACTCCGGAAGCGGAGGCAGCGCTGCAGGACTTGAAGAGGTACCTCTCCTCTCCGCCAGTACTAGTCGCGCCAAAACCACAAGAGCTGTTGTTGCTATACCTAGCGGCAACGAATCAAGTGGTGAGTGCTGCGTTCGTGGCAGAGAGAGAAGTCGACGAAGAAGCAGCAGCAGCGGCAAGATCGCCAAGTGACGAGCTGGGACCTTCCCCGGCAGAGTCTAGTGCTGACAAAGCAGGATCCGCGCAGTCACGTGAAGCAATACAGAAGAAGAAGATGGTGCAGCGCCTAGTTT
Source organism: Elymus sibiricus (assembly GCA_039707655.1). Lineage (NCBI taxonomy): Eukaryota > Viridiplantae > Streptophyta > Magnoliopsida > Poales > Poaceae > Elymus > Elymus sibiricus. Next base: position 317,812,164 of record CM077669.1, on the reverse strand, counting down.
ATTTTGTCAGCTCCCTTTTGCAGGGGGCTAGATCAAGATATTCTGGTGTGCAGAAGTTGCTTTTCGGCCTTCTTATGGCCTCGAGGAAGCTGCGCCATTACTTTCAAGCACATGAGATCACCGTTGTCACTCGCTTTCCATTGCAGCGGATTTTGCGAAGTCCAGATGCAACCGGCAGGATTGTGGAGTGGGCGTTGGAATTGTCGAGCTTTGGTCTTAAGTTTGAGAGTACTTCAACTATTCAGAGCAGAGCCTTGGTGGAGTTCATTGCGGAATGGACCCCAATGCCAGATGAAGAGATTCCAGAGTCAACTCTCCCCAGCAAGGAAACAAATCAAGAATGGATTATGTATTTTGATGGGGCCTTCTCGCTGCAAGGCGCCGGTGCTAGCGTGCTGCCTGTCGCACCCACCGGAGAGCACCTCAAATACGTGATTCAGATGCACTTTCCCTGGGAGAGATCAACGAACAATACTGCAGAGTATGAAGGATTGCTTGCCAGTCTCAGGATCGCAGCAGACCATGGAATTAGGAAGCTCATCGTCAGAGGTGATTCACAGCTTGTTGTCAAGCAAGTCAATAAAGACTATCAGAGTACATTGATGGAAGCTTATGTCGATGAAGTGAGGAAATTGGAAGAGCGTTTTGACGGTCTGCAAACAGAGCACGTCCCTCGTGCGGAAAACAGCATTGCTGAGACTTGTCAAAGCGCGCTGCTCTTAAGTTACCTGTGGAACCAGGAACTTTTGTGCTCCGATTGACTCAACCATCCGTAGCGTCATCGATGGGACAAGAGAAGAGGAGAAAGTTGAGTTCCGGCAAGTATTTTACGGCAGAGCTCCCAGAAGCCACCGGCAAAGAGGTTGTCGGGAACAACACCAAGCTTGCCGGTGAGCGACAGGCTCCGGCAGGGCCTCAGGCTCTTGCCGTGGAGACAAACGCTCCCGCCAAGCTTGCCAGGGAGCAACAGGCTCCGGCAGGGCCTCGATCTTTTGCTATAGAGACAGATGCTCCCACGGCAGAGGACAGGCCTTTAGTCCTTGATGTCGAGCCCCAGGCTCTGGCATGGGCACATCACATCGTCCATTTCCTTCAGACAGGAGAACTCCCCGAAGAACAGGAAGAGGCGGAAAAAGTAGCCCGTCGGTCTAACATGTACTAGTTTGTGGACAATGTCCTGTACAGAAAGAGACCGAACGGTGTGAAATTGAAGTGCATTCCTTGGGAGGATGGACTGGAGCTGTTGGCAGAGATACATGGAGGCATATGTGGCTCCCACATAGGATCAAGAGCACTTGTTGGTAAGGCATTCCAGCAAGGTTTCTTTTGGCCCACTGCTTTCCAGGTTGCAACTGCACTAGTAACCAAGTGTGAAGCGTGCCAGTTTCATTCGAAGAAATTGCATCAACCAGCTCAAGCTCTTCAGACAATCCCTCTTTCATGGCCATTTTCGGTCTGGGGGCTCGACATATTGGGTCCCTTTCCCCATGCTACCGGGGGCTTTGAGTACTTGTACGTTGCAATCGACAAGTTCACAAAGTGGTCGGAAGTGGAAGCAGTGAGAAAGGTGACGGCACAGTCAGCCGTCAAGTTCTTCAAGGGAATAGTTTGCCATTTTGCTGTACCCAACAATATCATCACCGACAATTGCACACAGTTCACGAGCCGCGCCTTCATGCAGTATGTCCAAGACCTTAGCGGCAAGATCTGTTTTGCTTCTGTTGCTCATCCAAGGAGCAATGGCCAGGCGGAAAGGGCAAATGCTGAAGTGCTGCGAGGCCTCAAGACAAGAACTTTCGACAAGCTGCGCAAGTGCTGAAGACGCTGGGTTGATGAGTTGCCGGCGATTCTTTGGTCAATCAGGACGACACCAAATCGAGCCACCGGCCAGACACCCTTCTCCCTGGTATACGGGGCAGAAGCAGTTCTCCCCACGGAACTCACATACGGGTCACCTCGAGTGCTCGCTTATGATGAGCTCGAGCAAGAGCAGCTGCGGCAAGATGACGCGTTGCTCCTTGAGGAAGATCGTCTTCAGGCTGCTGTGCGAGCTGCACGCTACCAGCAAGCCTTGCGCCGCTATCATAGCCACAAGGTTCATGCCCGAAGTCTTGAGGAAGGCGACCTTGTTCTTCGGCGCGTTCAGTCGGCCAAGAATTCCAACAATTTGACGCCGAAGTGGGAAGGCCCTTATTGGGTAGTACGAGTCACCTGGCCTGGCACAGTCCGCCTGGAGACCGAAGATGGCGTTCCAATGAGCAAGTCCTAGAATATTGAACATCTTCGTAAGTTCTATCCATAAGGCGCGGTTGCCGGGTCCCCCGGCAACCACCTTTTGTACAAGTCTTGCCGATGAAGCATGTGATCCTTTGTACAAAGCCAGGCACAGACCCTGTGCATAGTTAAATAAGGCCTAAGTGTTTTACAGTTCTTATCGATTTCCATGTTTATCTATATGCATGTTTGTCTGTGATACTGTATTACACATACTCCTCGCAAGTGCTAACGAACCGCCAAGGTTCCATATCCCTATTTTCTCTTCTTTCTTTTTCTTAAAGGACAGAAGGTTACCTCGCGTGCAAGTTTGCCGGGGGGGAAATGGTGGTATGGATACCGGTAGGCGACGTTCAAGGTTGATATCTTGCCGGAAGGAGTACAACAACGAAAAGCTAAGTTGCAGAAACTTTGAACAAATTTTCGTTTTATAAAGTTATTCTCCTTGAACGATTTCGATTTTTGTATGGAAAACCTGCATGCGAAGGAACCTAGACAGGATCGGATGCGCCCTTACTTTGTTTCGAGTCCGCTCAACAATTTAAGTGGCTGCACTGAGAATGCCAAGGGATCTTGCCGGTAGCGGCACCTCCAGCAGGCTGCTAAAGTCCCGCACCTAGCGCTCGTGGCAAGGTTGCGCGCGCCGGCAAGTTTCCAACAAAGCGTAGGGCGAGTTCCATACAGAAAGAAATCAGGCGAAAGGAAATAACATACATTCGTCCAGAGCATAGCGAGTTATATTACAATAATAGCTGCCGCAGTTCTAACATAAGGCAAATTTGCCTTTGACATGGAATGGTGGCGGTAACGAGGGGTAAAGCAGCTAATCCCGGCGATCGCCCTCAACCCTCTTGACTTGGCTTACCCTGTCGACAATGGGCGCAACAAGCTCCTCAAGTGCCTTGACGTCTACATCCTTCGGCAAGTGATCAAGGACGTTGGAGAGGTTGATGCCGGGGTTCTTGTGCACGACCTTGACCAGCACCTTGCGGAGGACGGCCCGGCAAAGCTTGAGGGATTCGTTGGCCAGATGGGTCGTTCGGTCAGAGTGAAGCTGCTCCAGGGCTTCAAGCATACGGTCAAAGAACATGGTCAGTTTGGCGCTCGTGGACACCCTGTCGTTAGAAGAGTACCTGAGGCCTTGTAGGCCCATGGTGGACAGTTGTGCGGCAAGCTTTTCCGCAACGTCGATGAGCTTTTCAGTCCAGACCTGCACGCCTGCCACATAGTCAGTATGTGAGGTGGCGGCGCTCTTGAGCAGGTCCCTCTCATCTTGGAGGTCTGCGATCAGGGTCCTCTCATGAGCGTTGGCGGTCTCAAGAGTCTCCTTCAGCGTGGTAAGTTTCAGCTCCAGATCGGCGATGGATTCCTTGGCTGAAGTGAGCTATTGGGTCTTCTTGGACGTGGCGACATGCGCCTCCATCAAGCTATGGAGAGCCTTATCTCTCTCGGTTTCGAGCAGCGAGGCCTTCTTGCCGTGATCCTCAAGATCTGCCTCCAGCCTCTTCACCTTCTCCTCCAGCAAGTTCTTGGCGGCCTCTGCAGCTTCGGCGGCATCGACGGCTTCCTTCAGCTTGCCGGCGTGGTCCATGACTAGAGCCTCGAGGGCTTCCTTGTGCTGCTGCTCCAGCTCTTGGGTCCGCTGCGCGACAAGCTTTTCGATCTCTTCATCCTTGGCACGGAGCTTGTCGGCAAGTGCCTTTTCACGAGCGGTGAGGTCATCATCATGAGCCTCAAGCCCGACGCGGAACTCTCTCAAGCGTACTTCCTCTGCAGCGGCCTGTTGTTTGGCTTCCTCCTGTGCCTTCTCGACATCGGACTGCTTCAAGAGGAGCTCATCCCACCTTTGGCTCAGCTGCTCTTGGCCCGTCCTCAACTGCTGAAAGGCCTCGGTGAACCAGGCTTGCGTTTCCTCAGCGCGCTTCTGGAAACCCGCCTCCGTTGCTTCAACAACCGCTGCCCTGGAGTCCAGTTTTTCTTTCCGGGTGCGGTGAAGCGCTTGAAGCTTCTGGAAGTTGTCGCTCATGGCCTAGAGATGTTTCTCTTCTTCAGATTTGCTGCTGCTAGCATGCAGCTCATCGACGATCTCGAGCCCAGCAGCGGCGATGGCGTCTTCATCAAAGACTTCCCCTTCAGTTGGCGCCCTAGTGTTTGCCGTGCCTGGAATGCTGACGAACAAGTTGTCGCCAACCTTGAGGTACTTGCTCGACGAGGGGGTTTCGGATGTTGACGGCTGATCTTCAATAGCCGCTTCATCGGCAGCTGGGGGCTCCGTGGCCGGCGCAGCGCCTGGCGCTCCTGCGGCAGGGATGCCGTCAGTACGGTCACTGGCCTCCTCACCGGCCCTCTGAGGAGACTCCTTGGCGGCCTCTTCTTGTGTGGCCTTGGCGGCCTCCTCAGCAGCAACCCCATCGGCCTCAGCGGCAGCATTCCTGGCGGTCTCCTCAATGACAGCATCAACATCCATGTGCTCAGTCGAGGGAAGATCTGGAGACCAGGGAAACGAGCAAGATACGGCTGAGAAGGAAGTTCAAGAAGACAAAAAAAAAGAAAGAAAGACAAAGTAGCAAGTACTCTGAGGCGAGCGGTTTACCTGTGTCAAGCTGCTGAGAAGGGTTGCCGGTGCCTGTGCTTGCCGGCTCCTCTTCATCGCGGTAAAGCTCGCTTGCCGAAGACTCGTCTCTAGGTGGCATGGTTGCCGGAGGCGGCGCGTCAGGGACGGCTCCCGTTGGTGTTCCTTGTTGCCGCTCCATTCCTGCACGCCCGGAGATGTTAGCAGTGAAGATACACACCCCGGCACTTGCCAGCGGAAAGTGAGTAATGGACTCACGATGGGGACTGCGTCGGGGGCTGTGTTGAGGACTGCGTTGTGGGCTTGACTCCGGGCTGATGTTGATCGTTTCTGGCGCACCTGAGGTGCTTGCCGGCGGTTCATCACCCGTCAAGGTCTTTGCCCTCTTCGCTGCCCTTTGCGCCAATGTTTCCTTGTCTCTGCGGGGACAGGCCAAGGCAAAATAAATTAGTTAAGCAGAACCGAAATTCAGGGATTAAGAGATGTGATAGGGCTCTTACTCTTCTTCTTCGGAGCTAAAGGCAGAGAGGTCGAAGTCGACTTCCGCCGCGGCGCCTGGGGGAGGAGGGGAAGGAGCGGTCCTCTGTCACTTGACTGTGGCAGGTTGCTGCGCAGCCTTGCCGGCAGCCCCTTTGCCGGAGGCCTCACCGTTCGAGGAAGGCTGGCGGGCAGGGGCACCAGAGGTGACTTTTTGAAGAGCGCGCCTCTTCCTCGGCTCGAGAGCTGGGAGCTCCTCGTGCAGTTCCTCCTTAGCTATGTCTTCAGCAGATGTGCTCCCGGCAGCAGTGCTACCCTGCTTCCCGGCAACCTCGCCCTGCCCGGCAGGATTTTCCTCCGACAGCACTTCGCCATCGCTGGTTTCCCCTTCCACGAAGCCAGCGCTGCCGGCCTCCGCGGCAAGATTTGCCTCCTCCGCCCTGCTGGCGATGTATGCCACCTCTTCTGCGTGGATGGCCCTTTCCGACAGGTTATCAAAGAATTGATGTGCTTGCTCTGCGGATGGCTCGATCTAGGTCCCATCAAGGCTATGAGCGTCAAACACCGGCATCATGGCGATGATTGAGGCCAGAGCGGAGTTATTGCACAAAGGGACTATGCTTGCCGGCAGCTTGCCTACCGCATCAGTCCTAAAGAGTTTCTGGCAGAGAGCTGCATGCTGCAGGAACGTCAAATTATTGTTCAACCCTGGGCGCAGCCTCATGATGTCTGCCGCGTTCCGAAATTCCCAAGCTGGCCTCCCTTTGTTCTGCAAAGGAGCGATGCGCCGGCGAAGGAAATCGGCGCCTATCATCGCTATTGTGAGCCCGGCAGCTCTAAGGCGGTGAATCCTGATAGCTGTGACTGTGAGCTTCTCATCGTCAGGATCGAGGGCGCTCCAGTCGTTGCCGCGCACCATCTTCATTTTCCGCGGCAAGCAGAAGGGCTGGACCTTTGTCTCTTGAATCCAGCTCCACTTGGCCCGCCATTCATCCCACTTCTCGCGGTAGGCCCCGTCTGGGTATACTTCCTTGCTTCTTGGCCATGGGATCCAAGCGATGGAACCAGAAAGGGCCTCACCCTTTTGGATGCGAGGAATGAAGTAATGGCGGAAAAGGGCTGTGCTAGGGACTACTCCGACGAAGTTTTCGCAAAGATGAGCGAAAACTGACATACACGTCACGACATTCGGCGTAAAATCCAAGAGTTGGAAGCCGTATGTGAGCATGATGTCGTTGAAGAAATCAGAGAACGAGGGGCAGAGCCCGCAATAAAAGTAATCGGCGAAGAAGTGATACTTGTTTGGGCCACCCCTGGAAGAACCTGCGCTCACGAGAGTTGCAGGATGCGCCGTTGTCTCCTTTGCCCACATGCATTGGTATCGCGCCTTCAGGGTGCTCGCATCGAGCGCCGGGGGGAATACGGTGTGCTCCTTCCGCATCTTCGCTAGCTTGCTCTCCGGGACGGCGGCTTCCACCTCCTTGCCCTTGCTCGTCTTGGGCGGCATGGTGTCTATGGGGGTGGAGGCCGGGGACGGTGAGGGCGTGGAGGCGGCGGATGAGTGAGAAGGACTCTGTTTCGGGCTCGAGGAGGAAGACGACGGCGGTTCCCAGATTGGAAAAGACAGGAGGTAAATGAGCAGCGCCTCTGCGGATTCCTTTTTATGGGGAAGGCGCGGGGCTGCCTCTTTACTAATCAATGAAATAGCCCTTTTGTGAGCGTGCGGCTGTAACGGCCGCTCCGCCCACGTCTCCCATGTCGCGCATTCAACGCGCGTAGTGGGGGGGCGCGGTAAACGGAATGATTACGACAGTTAATTCCTTCCATGCGTGCCCATGCACTGTTTGGGCCTAGCCCAACAACGCCTCGCACTCGTGTATGGCCTAGGCCCGGGGGCTCCTGTCGGTGTACTAAAGTTTGGGTCCTTTAGTACCCCATACTTGTGCACGGGCAGTTGTAGCCACACCAGCGGCAAGGCCTGCCGGGAGGCAGCTGGACGCAAGTACGAAGTTATCAAGAAGCATTCGAGACAATAATCAGAAGACCGAAGGTTCGAGCCCCGGCAAGATCTTGCCGGGACGGCTCACAGCCCCGGCAAGGCTCGCACCCGGCAAGACCTCGCCACCCTGTCACCGCCCCCGTGCAGCGACTAGCTCGTCGTTTAGCTATTGTCCTCCTGGGTGCGTGTCAGGGAGATAACGGCGTTGGAGTTAAGCGGTGCTGATGGGACGGCCTCTTTTTCCCGTCCCCAAGACGCTAAGGGACACCTCAACGGAGCATTAAATGCATTTGTCCTAAGCCGTTAGTATTAGGTATGATAACACTGTAGCTACTTTTACACCTCATGTATGCACTGTACGCCACTATTGGTGATCCCTTCGAACGTATAAAAGGAGGCCCAAGGCGTAGCTACAGGGGGATCTTCCCTGGCCACTTTGCATTTGTAGCTGCTATGTACTATTCATCATAAGCGCTCCTGGAACCAGGGTTCAAAGACATCCAATATACTGAAGCAGGAGTAGGGTTTTACGCATCCTTGCGGCCCGAACCTGGGTAAAATTCTTCGTGTTGATCGTTAGATCTGCTCTTTGTGCAAACCTTTTCCCCGCCGAATCGCAAAGGGATCCTCTCGATCCCATAGGTGTCGTTTCTCCGACAGAATTGTATGATAATAGGGAATAATGGACAAGAATAACGTAAATATGAATAAGAAATCATGATGCAAAATGGACGTATCAACTCCCCAAGCTTAGACCTCGCTTGTCCTCAAGCAAAAGCCAAACTCGAGAGTAATGACCACATAATTTGAGAGAGAGATGTCGATAAAAACAAAATACGGACATGGTAGCATCATGAATATCATTATAGCAGCAAGCATTTCATCATATAGCTTCTCATAGACAAGTAAAGATCTATTCACAATTATCGAAGTATGAAGCATAAACCTTATTGACAACCAACAAACGGTGTCTTTAGTCATGGCGATAATCACAATTCACCATATTCAAGAGAAGAGTCTATATAAGAGCTTTCACTACAGCAAACCCACATACTCAACTATCATTTAGTCATCTATGATCGTTGACACTCATTGCATTTTTTTGGAGCTAATGTTTTTGCCGGACAGATAGGAAGATAGGGGCTTCATTTGCCACCCAACTCATTTACCTCAAGGATAATGTCAACAATAATGAATCATGATTTCTTACAATCAACTGGATATATATACCTGGATATTTCCTCAACATGTGATGCTTGCCACTAAGAGAGTTTATAAATTTGAAAGAAGGGAAGATATTAATGACTCTTGTGTAAAAGTAAGAACTTTATGAAAGTAAAAGATAGGCCCTTCGTAGAGGGAAGCATAGGTTGTCATGCACTTTTATTTGATTGAATTTGCAATCTCTTAATGCAAAGGAACTTCACTTTATATTGCCCCTTGTGATAGTGGACTTTATTATGCACTCGGTCGCTTTTATTCCTTCACCATCACAAGATCGTACAAAGCTTATTTTCCGTTTAAATAAAAGATCATACATGATTAAAGGCAATTTTTATTACTTATGCACCGATGACAACTTACTTGAAGGATCTTATTCAATCCATAGGTAGGTAAGGTGGACTCTTACAGAAAGAAACTAGGTTTAAGGGGTTATGGGTGCGCAAGTAGTATCTCTACTTGGTGCGGAAATTTTGGCTACCAAAATATCTAAAGGAAACATCACATGTTAAAGGATCCATGACTATATAACTTCTTTGTAAATGTAAACAATCATAACCATTATGTTGTCTTCCATGTCTAACTTCAACACTCGATCATTATTTAATATTGTTTGAGGGTTCGCAATCATAGATGACGTCCAAGATAGTCTATTTGTATGTGGATCTTCTCTTCTCTATCATAATCTTGCATAGATTATAACAATGACTAAGGCTATGTTTGTTCTATTCCCAACTATTTTCATAGCTCATACTTTCTTTATATGTGAATTCATTACTTCCCATGGGATAAGCATACGATCTTTACTATTCTTTTTATTGCCATGCTATGATGATTGGTGCAAGAGAGTAAAGCACATGAACTCACCTAATCTTTATTATATAACTCTCATACTTGATTAAAAGGATATGTAGATCTCAAAGCAAAATCCTAAGAAAAGTAAATCTGAAACTTTATTTCTCTAATCCACAAAATTACTAAGGATCAAACTAAAATAAAAGATGATGGTGAAAAGTGGCGGTGATACGATACCGCGGCGCCTCCCCCAAGCTTGGAACAAGCTAGGGGTCGTACCCATACCCATGTACTCAAGTGTTCTTCGGTGATGGTGGTGGTGTTGGAGTGGTGTGCCTTTCTTCTCCAACTTGCGCCTTCGGATGCATTTTTCCTCTCTTAAATCATTATTTTCTTGATCGAGCTTCAAAACCCTTTTGCATAAATTTGCCTTGCTTTCATATCTCTAGGTTGAGGTAGCGGATCTTCATCTTCATCCGAACTAGTGTCTGGACCGGCATCTTCTGTCTCCTCCAGATCAGAATCTTCCTCCTCCTCCATTGACCACGTAGTGAGACACATAGCTCTTTGGGTCTGCCACGTAGTGAGACACATAGCTCTCTCCATCCGAATCTTGGGACGACATATTTTCAGTTCTGCCAGAAAACAGCTCGAAACAAGAACAGAGGAGAAACTCGCGATGTGGTGATCAAAATATACGGGAGTATATATAATGATTTTTCTATGTTAGAATATGTGTTCGGGAAGAAATCGAAGTCGGGGAGGCACACGAGGGCTGCACAAGCCATCAGGGCGCGCCTCGAGGGGGGCGCCCTATTGGCTTGTGCCTCCCTCGTGGGCCCCCTGAATCCGTTTTATTTTTGGATTTTTTCTAAAATACTAAAACCAACAAAAATTGTTTTTTGGAACTTTTGGAGTCGGTTTGCTTACCGTACCACATACCTACCCCTTTTCGGGTTTCTGGAGTGTTTCGGAAGGCCTCCCGTATGTGTTCTTCCGGTGTTATTACTAGGATGACATTAGTCTCTTCATTAATGGGTGTACCTGAAATATAATGCTTGATTCTTTGCCCATTCATCACTCTTGGGTTTTTCCCTTCGAAGTTATTAATTTGTATAGCACCGGAGCGGTAAACCTCTTCGACAACATATGGGCCTTCCCATTTGGATAAGAGTTTTCCTACAAAAAATCTGAAACGAGAATTGTACAAAAGCACAACGTCTCCTACATTGAATTCCCGTTTTTGAATCCTTTTTTCATGCCATCTTTTAACTTTTTCTTTAAACAACTTAGCATTCTCATAGGCTTGTGTCCTCCATGCATCTAGTGAGCTAATATCAAATAACCTCTTTTCACCAGCAAGTTTAAAACCATAATTCAGTTCCTTAATTGCCCAATAAGCTTTATGTTCTTGTTCAAGAGGCAAATGACAAGCTTTTCCATACACCATTTTATATGTGGACATCCCCATGGGGTTCTTATAAGCTGTTCTTTAAGCCCAAAGAGCATCATCTAGTTTCTTAGACCAATTCTTCCTAGATCTATTGACAATCTTTTGCAAGATTAATTTTAGTTGTCGATTTATCAATTCAACATAGCCACTATACTGAGGGTGATATGTTGATGCGATTCTATGGTTAACATCATATTTAGCTAGAAGTTTACAGAAAGCACCATGAATAAAATGTGAACCACCATCTGTCATTAAGTATCTAGGGACTCCAAACCACGGAAAAATAATTTCCTTAAGCATTTTAATGGAAGTGTTGTGATCCGCACTATTAGTTGGAATAGCCTCTAGCCACTTAGTAACGTAATCAATAGCAACTAAAATATGAGTATACCCATTTGAGGCAGGAAAAGGTCCCTAAAGTAAAAACCCCAAACATCGAATGGTTCAATGGGAAGTGAATAATTATTAGGCATTTCCTGACGCTTACCAATGTTAGCAACTCTTTGACATTCATTACATGAAAGGACATACTTACGAGCATCTTTGAAAAGAGTAGTCCAATAAAAACAAGATTGTAGTACCTTGTGTGCAGTTCTGTCACCAGCATGGTGTCCTCCGTAAGGCTCGGAATGACACTTCCTTAAAATATGTTCCTGTTCATGCTTAGGTATACAACGTCTAATAACACCATCTACTCCTTCTTTATAAAGATGTGGTTCATCCCAAAAGTAATGTCGTAAATCATAAAAGAATTTTTTCTTTTGTTGATAGGTGAAACTAGGTGGAATATATTTACATACAATATAATTAGCATAGTCAGCATACCAAGGAGTACTACGTGAAGTATTTATAGCAGCAAGTTGTTCATCAGGAAAATTATCAGCAATAGGCAGTGGGTCATCAAGAACATTTTCCATTCTAGACAAGTTATCTGCTACAAGTTTTTCAGCTCCCTTTCTATCAACAATATGCAAATCAAACTCTTGAAGCAAAAGCACTCACCTAATAAGTCTAGACATAGCATCTTTCTTTTCCATAAGGTATTTAATAGCAGCATGATCGGTGTGAATAGTTACTTTGGAATCAACGATATAAGGTCTAAACTTATCACATGCAAAGACAACTGCTAAAAATTCCTTTTCAGTGGTGGCATAATTTCTTTAGGTAGCGTCTAGAGTTTTACTAGCATAATGGATGACATTCAATTTCTTGTCTACCTTTTGGTGGGGAACGTAGTAATAATTCAAAAAATTTCCTACGTGTCACCAAGATCAATCTAGGAGATGCTAGCAACGAGAGAGAGGGAGTGCATCTTCATACCCTTGAAGATCGCTAAGCGGAAGCGTTGCAAAGAACGCGGTTGATGGAGTCGTACTCGCGGCGATTCAAATCGCGGAAGATCCGATCCAAGCGGCGAATGGTAGGCGCCTCCACGTTCAACACACGTACAGCCCGGGGACGTCTCCTCCTTCTTGATCCAGCAAGGGGGGAGGAGAAGTTGAGGGAGAGCTCCGGCAGCACGATGGCGTGGTGGCGGTGGAGCTCGTGGTTCTCCGGCAGAGCTTCGCTAAGCACTACGGAGGAGGAGGAGGTGTAGGAGGGGGGAGGGCTGCGCCAGGGGCAAGGGGTGCAGATCCCATGCGCCTCCCCACTATATATAGGGGTGGAGGGGGCTGGTTTCTTGCCCTCCAAGTCCATTGGGGAGTTGGCAAAGGTGGGAGGAAACAAATCCCATCCTTTCCCTTCCCCACCGATTGTTATCCCCCCCTTTTTAGGGATCTTGATCTTATCCCTTCGGGATATGATCTTATTCCTTCTAAGGGGGGATCTTGGTGCGCCTTGACCAGGGGTGTGGGGCCTTACCCCCACTACCCACGTTCATGTGGGTCCCCCCATGCAGGTGGGCCCCACTCCGGAACCTTCTAGAACCTTCCCGGTACAATACCGAAAAATCCCAAACATTTTCCGGTGGCCAAAATAGGACTTCCCATATATAAATATTTACCTCCGGACCATTCCGGAACTCCTCGTGACGTCCGGGATCTCATCCGAGACTCCGAACAACTTTCGGTAACAACATACAATTCCAATTACAACTCTAGCGTCACCGAACCTTAGGTGTGTAGACCCTACGGGTTCGGGAACCATGCAGACATGACCTTGACACCTCTCCGGCCAATAACCAATAGCGGGATCTGGATACCCATATTGGCTCCCACATGTTCCACGATGATCTCATCGGATGAACCACGATGTCAGGGATCCAATTAATCCCGTATACAATTCCCTTTGTCCATCGCTATGTTACTTGCCCAAGATTCGATCGTCGGTATCCCTATACCTTGTTCAATCTCGTTACCGGCAAGTCTCTTTACTCGTTCCGTAACACATGATCCCATGACTAACTCCTTAGTCACATTGAGCTCATTATGATGATGTATTACCGAGTGGGCCTAGAGATACCTCTCCATCACACGGAGTGACAAATCCCAGTCTCGATTCGTGCCAACCCAACAGACACTTTCGGACATACCTGTAGTGCACCTTTATAGTCTCCCAGTTACATTGTGACGTTTGATACACCCAAAGCATTCCTACGGTATCCGGGAGTTGCGCAATCTCATGGTCTAAGTAAATGATACTTGACATTAGAAAAGCTCTAGCAGATGAACTACACGATCTTGTGCTATGCTAAGGATTGGGTCTTGTCCATCACATCATTCTCCTAATGATGTGATCCCGTTATCAACGACATCCAATGTCCATGGTCAGGAAACCATGACCATTTATTGATCAACGAGCTAGTAAACTAGAGGCTCACTAGGGACATGGTGTGGTCTATGTACTCACACATGTATTACGGTTTCCGGTTAATACAATTATAGCATGAACAATAGACAATTAACATGAACAAGGAAATATAATAATAACCATTTTATTATTGCCTCTAGGGCATATTTCCAACAGTCTCCCACTTGCACTAGAGTCAATAATCTAGTTACATTGTGATGAATCGAACACCCATAGAGTTCTGATGCTGATCATGTTTCGCTCGTGAAAGAGGTTTAGTCAACGGATCTGCGACATTCAGATCCGTATGTACTTTACATATATCTATATCTCCATCCTGAATGTAACCACGAATGGAGTTGAAGCGGCGCTTGATGTGCTTGGTCTTCTTGTGAAACCTGGGCACCTTGGCAATGGCAATAGCTCCAGTGTTGTCACAGAAGAGAGTCATCGGGCCCGACGCATTGGGAATCACTCCTAGGTCGGTGATGAACTCCTTCATCCAGACTCCTTCCTGCGCTGCTTCCGAAGCAGCTATGTACTCCGCTTCACATGTAGATGCCGCCACGACGCTTTGCCTGCAACTGCACCAGCTGACTGCCCCACCATTCAAAATATACACGTATCCGGTTTGTGACTTGGAGTCATCCGGATCTGTGTCGAAGCTAGCATCGACGTAACCCTTTACGACGAGCTCTTCGGCACCTCCATAAACGAGAAACATATCCTTAGTCCTTTTCAGGTACTTAAGGATATTCTTGACCGCTGTCCAGTGTTCCATTCCGGGATCACTTTGGTACCTCCCTACCAAACTTATGGTAAGGTTCACATCAGGTCTGGTACACAACATGGCATACATAATAGAGCCTATGGCTGAGGCATAGGGGATGACACTCATCTTTTCTCTATCTTCTGCCGAGGTCGGGCATTGAGCTGTGCTCAATCTCACACCTTGCAATACAGGCAAGAACCCATTCTTGGACTGATCCATATTGAACTTCTTCAATATCTTGTCAAGGTATGTGCTTTGTGAAAGACCAATGAGGTGTCTCGATCTATCTCTATAGATCTTGATGCCTAATATGTAAGCAGCTTCTCCAAGGTCCTTCATTGAAAAACACTTATTCAAGTAGGCCTCTATGCTTTCCAAAAGTTCTATATCATTTCCCATCAACAATATGTCATCCACATATAAAATGTGAAATGCTACAGAGCTCCCACTCACTTTCTTGTAAATACAGGCTTCTCCATAAGTCTGTATAAACCCAAACGCTTTGATCACCTCATCAAAGCGAATGTTCCAACTCCGAGATGCTTGCACCAGCCCATAGATGGAGCGCTGGAGCTTGCATACCTTGTCAGCATTCTTAGGATCGACAAAACCTTCCGGCTGCATCATATACAATTCTTCCTTAAGGAAACCGTTAAGGAATGCCGTTTTGACGTCCATTTGCCAGATCTCATAATCATAAAATGCGGCAACTACTAACATGATTCGGACAGACTTCAGCATCGCTACGGGTGAGAAAGTCTCATCGTAGTTAGCTCCTTGAACTTGTCGATAACCCTTAGCGACAAGCCGAGCCTTATAGACGGTCACATTACCATCCGCGTCACTCTTCTTCTTAAAGATCCATTTATTTTCTATGGCTTGCCGATCATCGGGCAAGTCCACCAAAGTCCATACTTTGTTCTCATACATGGATCCTATCTTGGATTTCATGGCTTCAAGCAATTTGTTGGAATCCGGGCCCGCCATGGCTTCTTCATAGTTCGAAGGTTCACTGTTGTCTAACAACATGATTTCTAGGATAGGGTTGCCATACCACTCTGGTGCGGAACGTGTCCTCGTGGACCTACGAAGTTCAGTAGTAACTTGACCGAAGTTTCATGATCATCATCATTAACTTCCTCTCTAGTCGGTGCAGGCACCACAGAAACATTTTCTTGCGCTGCGGTACTCTACGGTTCGAGAGGGGGTACAATTACCTCATCAAGTTCTACTTTCCTTCCACTTACTACTTTCGAGAGAAACTCTTTCTCTAGAAAGGATCCATTATTGGCAACAAAGATCTTGCCTTCGGATCTGAGGTAGAAGGTATACCTAATAGTTTCCTTAGGGTATCCTATGAAGACGCACTTTTCCGATTTGGGTTCGAGCTTTTCAGGTTGAAGTTTCTTGACATAAGCATCGCATCCCCAAACTTTCAGAAACGACAGCTTAGGTTTCTTCCCAAACCATAATTCATACGGTGTCGTCTCAACGGATTTAGACGGTGCCCTATTTAAAGTGAATGCGGCAGTCTCTAATGCATATCCCCAAAATGATAGCGGTAAATCAGTAAGAGACATCATAGATCGCACCATATCCAATAGAGTGCGATTACGACGTTCGGACACACCATTACGCTGAGGTGTGCCAGGCAGCGTGAGTTGTGAAACAATTCCACATTTCCTTAAGTGCGTGCCAAACTCGTGACTCAAATATTCTCCTCCACGATCAGATCGTAAGAACTTTATTTTCTTGTCACGTTGATTCTCTACCTCACTCTGAAATTCCTTGAACTTTTCAAAGGTCTCAGACTTGTGTTTCATTAAGTAGACATACCCATATCTGCTTAAGTCATCAGTGAGGGTGAGAAAATAACGATAGCCACCGGGAGCCTCAACGCTCATTGGACCGCATACATCGGTATGTATTATTTCCAACAAGTTGGTTGCTCGCTCCATTGTTCCGGAGAATGGAGTCTTAGTCATCTTGCCCATGAGGCATGGTTCGCACGTGTCAAATGATTCATAATCAAGAGACTCCAAAAGTCCATCTGCATGGAGTTTGTTCATGCGTTTGACACCAATATGACCAAGGCGGCAGTGCCACAAGTATGTGGGACTATCATTATCAACCTTACATCTTTTGGTATTCACACTATGAATATGTGTAACATGACGTTCGAGATTCAGTAAAAATAAACCATTGACTAGCGGGGCATGACCATAAAATATATCTCTCATATAAATAGAACAACCATTATTCTCGGATTTAAATGAGTACCATCTCGCATCAAACGAGATCCAGATACAATGTTCATGCTCAAAGCTGGTACTAAATAACAATTATTGAGGTTTAAAACTAATCCTGAAGGTAGATATAGAGGTAGCGTGCCGACGGCGATCACATCGACCTTGGAACCATTCCCGACGCGCATCGTCACCCTCGTCCTTCGCCAGTCTCCGCTTATTCCGCAGCTCCTGTTTTGAGTTACAAATGAGAGCAACCGCACCGGTATCAAATACCCAGGAGCTACTACGAGAGCTGGTAAGGTACACATCAATAACATGTATATCATATATACCTTTGACGTTGCCGGCCTTCTTATCCGCTAAGTATTTGGGGCAGTTCCGCTTCCAGTGATCGGTTCCCTTGCAATAAAAGCACTCAGTCTCAGGCTTGGGTCCATTCTTGGGCTTCTTCCCGGCAACTGATTTACCGGGCGCGGCAACTGCTTTGCCGTCCTTCTTGAAGTTCTTCTTACCCTTACCTTTCTTGAAACTGGTGGTCTTATTCACCATCAACACTTGATGTTCCTTTTTGATCTCCACCTCTGCTGATTTCAGCATCGAATATAACTCAGGAATGGACTTCTCCATCCCTTGCATATTGAAGTTCATCACAAAGCTCTTGTAGCTAGGTGGAAGCGACTGGAGGATTCTGTCAATAACCGAGTCATCCGGAAGATTAACTCCCAGCTGAGACGAGCGGTTGTGCAACCCAGACATTTTGAGTATGTGCTCGCTGACAGAACTATTTTCCTCCATTTTACAACTGAAGAACTTGTCGGAGACTTCATATCTCTCGACCCGGGCATGAGCTTGGAAAACCATTCTCAGCTCTTGGAGCATCTCATATGCTCCGTGTTGCTCAAAACGCTTTTGGAGCCCCGGTTCTAAGCTGTAAAGCATGCCGCACTGAACCAGGGAGTAATCATCACTACGCGACTGCCAGGCGTTCATAACGTCTTGAGTTGCTGGGAAAATGGGTGCGTCACCTAGCGGTGAATCAAGGACATATGCTTTCTTGGAAGCTATGAGGATGATCCTCAAATTACGGACCCAGTCCGTATAGTTGCTTCCATCGTCTTTCAGTTTGGTTTTCTCTAGGAACGCGTTGAAGTTGAGGGCAACATTAGCGTGGGCAATTGGATCTACAAGATAGATTGTAAAGACAATTTTAGACTAAGTTCATGATAATTAAGTTCATCTAATCAAATTATTTAATGAACTCCCACTCAGATAAACATCCCTCTAGTCATCTAAGTGATACATGATCCACATCGACTAGGCCGTGTCCGATCATCACGTGAGACGGACTAGTCATCATTGGTGAACATCTCCATGTTGATCACATCTACTATACGACTCATGTTCGACCTTTCGGTCTCTCGTGTTCCGAGGCCATGTCTGTACATGCTAGGCTCGTCAAGTCAACCTAAGTGTTTCGCGTGTGTAAATCTAGCTTACACCCGTTGTATGCGAACGTTAGAATCTATCACACCCGATCATCACGTGGTGCTTCGAAAACAACGATCCTTCGCAACGATGCACACTTAGGGGGAACACATTTCTTGAAATTTTGGTGAGGGATCATCTTATTTATGCTACCGTCGTTCTAAGCAAATAAGATGTAAAAACATGATAAACATCACATGCAAATCATAAAGTGACATGATATGGCCAATATCATCTTGCGCCTTTGATCTCCATCTTCGGGGCGCGGCATGATCACCATCGTCACCGGCACGACACCATGATCTCCATCATCATGATCTCCATCATCGTGTCTTCATGAAGTTGTCTCGCCAACTATTACTTCTACTACTATGGCTCCTGCCGGTTGTCATACTCATCGACAGGCAAGTCGTGATTCCTATTACAAGAACATGATCAATCTCATACATCACATATATTTCATCACATCCTTTTGGCCATATCACATCACATAGCATACCCTGCAAAAACAAGTTAGACGTCCTCTAATTGTTGTTGCAAGTTTTACGTGGCTGCTATGGGTTTCTAGCAAGAACGTTTCTTACCTACGCAAAAGCCACAACGGTGATATGCCAATTGCTATTTACCCTTCATAAGGACCCTCTTCATCGAATCCGATCCGACTAAAGTGGGAGAGACAGACACCCGCTAGCCACCTTATGCAACAAGTGCATGTCAGGCGGTGGAACCAGTCTTACGTAAGCGTACGTGTAAAGTCGGTCCGGGCTGCTTCATCCCACAATACCGCCGAATCACAATAGGACTAGTAACGGCAAGCAAATTGACCAAATCATCGCCCACAACTACTTGTGTTCTACTCGTGCATAGAATCTACGCATAGACCTAGCTCATGATACCACTGTTGGGGAACGTAGTAATAATTCAAAAAAATTCCTACGTGTCACCAAGATCAATCTAGGAGATGCTAGCAATGAGAGAGAGGGAGTGCATCTTCATACCCTTGAAGATCGCTAAGCGGAAGCATTGCAAAGAACGCGGTTGATGGAGTCGTACTCGCGGCGATTCAAATCGCGGAAGATCCGATCCAAGCGCCGAATGGACGGCGCCTCCGCGTTCAACACACGTACAGCCCAGGGACGTCTCCTCCTTCTTGATCCAGAAAGGGGGGGAGGAGAAGTTGAGGGAGAGCTCCGGCAGCACGACGGCGTGGTGGCGGTGGAGCTCGTGGTTCTCCGGCAGAGCTTCGCTAAGCACTACGGAGGAGGAGGAGGTGTAGGAGGGGGAGGGCTGCGGCAGGTGCAAGGGGTGCAGCTCCCATGCGCCTCCCCACTATATATAGGGGTGGAGGGGGCTGCTTTCTTGCCCTCCAAGTCCATTGGGGCGTTGGCAAAGGTGGGAGGAAACAAATCCCATCCTTTCCCTTCCCCACCGATTGTTATCCCCCCTTTTTTAGGGATCTTGATCTTATCCCTTCGGGATATGATCTTATTCCTTCTAAGGGGGGATCTTGGTGCGCCTTGACCAGGGGTTTGGGGCCTTGCCCCCACTAACCACGTTCATGTGGGTCCCCCCATGCAGGTGGGCCCCACTCCGAAACCTTCTAGAACCTTCCCGGTACAATACCGAAAAATCCCGAACATTTTCCGGTGGCCAAAATAGGACTTCCCATATATAAATCTTTACCTCCGGACCATTCCGGAACTCCTCGTGACGTCCGGGATCTCATCCAAGACTCCGAACAACTTTCGGTAACCACATACAATTCCCAGTACAACTCTAGCGTCACCGAACCTTAAGTGTGTAGACCCTACGGGTTCGGGAACCATGCAGACATGACCGAGACACCTCTCCGGCCAATAACCAATAGCGGGATCTGGATACCCATATTGGCTCCCACATGTTCCACGATGATCTCATCGGATGAACCACGATGTCGGGGATCCAATTAATCCCGTATACAATTCCCTTTGTCCATCGGTATGTTACTTGCCCGAGATTCGATCGTCGGTATCCCTATACCTTGTTCAATCTCGTTACCGGCAAGTCTCTTTACTCGTTCCGTAACACATGATCCCGTGACTAACTCCTTAGTCACATTGAGCTCATTATGATGATGTATTACCGAGTGGGCCCAGAGATACCTCTCCGTCACACGGAGTGACAAATCCCAGTCTCGATTCGTGCCAACCCAACAGACACTTTCGGAGATACCTGTAGTGCACCTTTATAGTCACCCAGTTACGTTGTGACGTTTGATACACCCAAAGCAATCCTACGGTATCCGGGAGTTGCACAATCTCATGGTCTAAGGAAATGATACTTGACATTAGAAAAGCTCTAGCAGACGAACTACACGATCTTGTGCTATGCTTAGGATTGGGTCTTGTCCATCACATCATTCTCCTAATGATGTGATCCCGTTATCAACGACATCCAATGTCCATGGTCAGGAAACCATGACCATCTATTGATTAACGAGCTAGTCAACTAAAGGCTCACTAGGGACATGGTGTGGTCTATGTATTCACACATGTATTACGGTTTCCGGTTAATACAATTATAGCATGAACAATAGACAATTAACATGAACAAGGAAATATAATAATAACCATTTTATTATTGCCTCTAGGGCATATTTCCAACACCTTTGCCCTAGAATAGCACCAACAACATAATCACTAGCATCACACATAATTTCAAATGGCAAGTTCCAATCAGGTGGTTGAACAATGGGTGCATAAATCAAAGCTTTCCGAAGTATTTCAAAAGCTTCTACGCAATCATCATCAAAAAACAAAAGGAATATCTTTTTGAAGAAGATTAGTTAACGGCCTAGAAATCTTTGAGAAATCTTTGATGAAATGCCTATAGAAAACCAGCATGACCAAGGAAAATTCTTATACCTTTGATATCTTTTGGGCATGGCATCTTCTCAATTGCGTCAACTTTAGGTTTGTCCACTTCAATACCTCGTTCAGAAATTTTATGCCCAAGCACTATACCTTCATTCAGCATAAAATGGCACTTCTCTCAATTCAAGACAAGATTAGTTTCTTCACATCTCTGCAAAACTCGATCAAGGTTGCTCAAGAAATTATCAAAAGAAGTCCCGTAAACGGAAAAATCATCCATGAAAATGTCAACAATATTTTCACAAAAATCAGAGAATATAACAGTCATACATCTTTGAAAAGTAGCAGGTGCATTGCATAAACCAAAAGGCATACGTCTATAAGCATATGTTCCAAAAGGGCAAGTAAAAGTAGTTTTCTCTTGATCCTCTTTTGACACAGGTATTAGAGAAAAACCAGAATATCCATCAAGAAAACAAAAGTGTGTATGCTTAGATAATCTTTCTAGCATTTGATAGATAAAAGGTAAAGGGTAGTGATCTTTCCTAGTAGCTTTGTTTAATTTCTTGAAATCATTCACCATCCTATAACCAGTTACTATTCTTTGTGGGATGAGTTCATTTTTATCATTAGGAACAATAGTTATACCTCCTTTCTTAGGAACACATTGAACATGACTTACCCATCTACTATTAGCAATAAGATAAATTATACCTGCTTCCAGAAGCTTTAGTATTTTAGCTCTTACCACTTCCTTCAACTTAGGATTTAGGCGGCGTTGATGATCAACGACAGGTTTAGCATCCGGTTCCATATTAATCTTGTCCTGACATAGAGTGGGACTAATGCCCTTAAGATCATCGAGAGTATATCCAATAGCAGCCCGGTGCTTCTTCAGAGTTTTAAGTAATCTCTTTTCTTCATGCTCTGAAAGGTTAGCACTGATAATAAGAGGATATATCTTCTTTTCATCAAGGTAAGCATATTTCAAAGTATCGGGTAAAGTCTTTAACTCAAACACGGGATATCCCTTGGGTGGAGGGGGATACCCTAAAATATCAACCTATAAGTTGTGTTTAAGAATAGGCGTTTGTTTCAGAAATATGTCATCTAGTTCATTTCCCTCATTCATATGCATATCATTTTCATGGTCTAGTAAATATTGTTCTAACGGATCGGTAGGAGGTACGACAATAGAAGCAAGACCAATGGTCTCATCTTTTCTTGGTAATTCTTTCTCATGTGGTTGTTTACTAAACTTGGAGAAATTATATTCATGAGACACATCACCAAAGCTTACTTTAACCTTCTCAGTAACACAATTAATTTCAGCATTAACTGTATTCAAGAAAGGTCTACCAAATATAATGGGACAAAAGTTATCTTGTTCTGAACCAAGTACTAGAAAACCAGTGTGGTACTTCAAATTTCCACACAAGACTTCAACATCTCTAACAAACCCAAGTGGTGTAATAGTGTCTCTGTTTGCAAGTTTAAAAGTAACATCAATGTCCTCAAGCTCAGATGGTGCTATGTCATTCATAATTTCTTGATATAAGGTAAAAGGTATAGCGCTAACACTAGCACCAATATCACACAAGTCGTGGTCAAAAAGATCTCCAATTTTAACTGAAACCACATGCATGCCAACAACTAGTTTATTTTTATCTAGTTCATCTTGCGCGTTTCTAGAAGGTTTTGCAATTCTAGCGGCTTCACCACAGAAGTAAATAACTTGACCATCAATGTTATCAATTAGAAGATCTTTAAGAATAGCAACTTTAGGCTCAACATTTATTTGTTCAGAAGGTGTAGGTGTCCTAACATGACTCTTATTAACCACAGTTGTAGCTTTAGCGTGTTCCTTAATTCTAACAGGGAAAGGCGGCCTCTCAATGTAAGCACTAGGAACAATTGGATCAACGTGGCTACAAATTATTTCTTCCTTCTCAATTTTAATAGGTTTCTCCAATTGCTTTTCAATGGGTGGATGGTATTTAAACCACTTCTCCTTAGGGAGATCAACATGAGTAGCAAATGATTCACAGAAAGAAGCTACTATCTCAGAGTCAAGGCCATATTTATTACTCAACTTATATCAAGCATCAGTTTCCATAAAAGATTTAACACAATCGAACTTAAGCTTTATACCTGACTCTTTACCTTTGTCGAGTTCCCAATCTTCAGAGTTGCTTTTAATTCTTTCCAGAAGATCACATTTGAATTCAATAGTCCTATTCATGAAGGAACCAGTAGAAGAAGAATCGAGTAGTACTCGATCGTCATGAGAAAGCCGAGCATAATTTTTTTTTATAATAGTATTTCTTGACATCTCATGGTTGGGGCAGGTGTGCATCATAGATTTAAGCCTCCCCTAAGCTTGAGCGATACTTTCTCCTTCTCGAGGCTAGCAATTATAAATAAAGTTCCGATCACGATGAACTAGATGCATAGGATAAAACTTCTAATGAAATTCCAACTTCAAGCGATTCCAGTCCCATGATCCAATATCGCCCAATAGACCGTACCACATTAATGCCTTTACCTCCAAATATAAAGGGAAAACTTTGTTCTTAACTTTGTCTCCAGACAACCCTGCTAGTTGAAATAATCCACAAACTTCATTGACAAATATCAAATGATAATCTAGGTGAGTCGTTCCATCATACGGATGGGATAAAAGTTTTTCAAGCATACCCGAAGGAATCTCATAATAAATATTTTCAGTAGGTTTAGTAGGTTGAGGAACAATTTCCTCATCTTCAGTTCGAGGCGAAGATGCCCCGAACAAGCCACTCAAAGGGTGTGTGTTCATAGCGACAAACACCAGTAAATTTTAGCACTTATAGAAAATGTTTCCTTATCAATTCCACATACCAAAGGCACTTCACTCCCCGGTAACGGCGCCGGAAAAGAGTCTTGATGACCCACAAGTATAGGGTATCAATCGTAGTTCTTTCGATAAGTAAGAGTGTCGAACCCAACGAGGAGCAGAAGGAAATGACAAGCGGTTTTCAGCAAGGTATTCTCTACAAGTGCTGTAACTAACGACAGTAGATAGTTTTTTAGCAAGATAATTCATAACAAGTGACAAGTAACAATAGTAACAAAGCTATAGCAAGGTAGCCCAATCCTTTTTATAGCAATGGATAGGCCTAGAAGTACTCTTATATTAAGCAAGCGCTCCCGAGGAGACATGTGAATTTCTGTCTAGTCATGTTCATACTGTTAAGTTGATTCTCGTTCGCTACTTTGATAATTTGATATGTGGGTGGACCGGTGCTAAGGTGCTGTTCTTACTTAAACTAACAACCTACTTATGACTACCCCCTCTCGCAAGCATCCACAACTATGAAAGAAGAATTAAGATAAATATAACCATAGCATGAAACATGTGGATCAAAATCAGTCCCTTATGAAGCAACGCATAAACTGGGGTTTAAGCTTCTGTCACTCTAGCAACCCATCATCTACTTGTTACTCCGCAACGACTTCCCTTAGGACCATAACATCGTGAAGTGTCATGTAGTCTACGTTCAAATGACAACACTAATAGAAGTAACAACATACATATCATCAAAATATCGAAAGAATACCAACTTTACATGATTACTTATAACAAGACTTCTCCCATGTCCTCAGGAACAATAGTTACTACTCACACCTCATCAACATGTTCAAGATCAGAGGTGTAATAATAATAATTAAGGATCTGAACATAATGTCTTCCACCAAGTAATCCAACAAGCATCAACTACAAGATGTAATCAACACAACTAGTCACCCATAGGTACCAATCTGAGGTTTTGAGACAAAGGTTGAATACCAGAGATGAACTAGAGTTGGAGATGGGATGATGCTGGTGAAGATGTTGATGAGGATTGGTCCTCCCACGAAGGAGGAACCGTTGGTGATGACGATGGCTTCGATCTCCCCCTCCCTGAGAGGAATTTCCACGGCAAAATCTGACTGCCGGAGTGCAAAAGGGCCTTTGCCCAGGTTTCCACCTCGAGACGGCGACACTTCGTCCCAAAAGGTTGCTTATGATTTTTTTCTAGGGTAAAACACACCATATAGGAGAAGAGGGGCGTCGGGAGGCCAGCCAGGGCCCCACAAGCCATCAGGGCGCGACCTGGGGGCGCCCTGTTGGCTTGTGCCTGGATGGTGGCCCCCCTCTGGTATATTTTTGGCCTATAAATTCACATATATTCAATAAAAATTCCTCGTGAAGTTTGAGGTCATTTGGAGTGTGGTGATTTTTCTGCCTTTTTCTCGGTTTTCCGGTCCAGAATTCCAGTTTCCAGATAATTCCCTCTTTGTGATGTACCTTGCATATTCAGAGAAAAGAGCATAAGAATTGTATCATAATAGGGAATAATGGACAAGAATAACATAAATATGAATAATAAATCCTGATGCAGAATGGACATATCAGGGGGGCGAAACGGTGCGGGCCCAACTGCCTGCGGGCCAGGCTCAACGCGTGGCGCACAACGGTGCGTGAGGCGCCTCCACTTCACCACGACGCCTCGGCAACCATTCGGGCTGACGTAGAGCCTGCGCGTGGTGCGGGACAATCATTGCTCTCTATTGCACTGTGCCCGTCTAACGGAAGCGAGGCGGCACAGGCCGACCTTCCGCCGGATGCCATATAAGGGCAAGAGGAAATGTCTCCTGGCTCATCCTCCTCACCCTCTCTCTTTGTCTCTGTTCAACGTTGTTCTAGCTATGGCACCCATGATGAGGTTCTCCATCGCTGAGAAGGGGAAGGCAGAGGCGTATGAGGTGGGAGTGCCGAAACCGGTTAAGGGGCGAGGTCACCCTCGTTCGTCCGCCGTCGTACCTGGGGCGCCTTCCAGGGGGTGCGGGCTGTCGGATTTCGGGCTCCGCAAAACCCTCAAGATTCGAACATAGGGGCGTGTGCGAAGTTCCCCTGTAGCCTCGCCCTACCTAGCTCACTACTCGATGGATACGACGGCAAACTCGCACGATGACGAGGAAGAGGATGAACACGGTGGTATACCCAGGTTCGGTACGCTGCAAAGCGTAATACCCTACTCCTGCTTTGGTGGATTGCCTCTCGTGGAGGTATGGTGGATGAACTAGTACAATGTTCAGGAGCCTCGTGAGGGGGCTCCTGAGGTGTTCTCGGCCCTCTTCTCCTTTGTGTTGGGTGGGGTGGTTCGGCTGATTCGCGGATCCCCTTCTTCGGTGCAGCCTAGCCTCTATATATAGCGGCGGCCCAGGTCCTCTTCCTTTATCGCAATGGCGGGAAGGGATCCCACAACGGCCAATTTTGAAGGGGGACAGGAGTACATGCCCGCCCTGCCCAAAGGCGGTCTTCTCCTGCAAAGTAGCTGTCGATGATGCACAGGTGGGCTCGGCGATGACATCCGTCCTGCAGGGCTCGTGGTCATGGTCTTGTTTCACCGGAATGGAAACCTTTGGGGGTGCTTTGGGAACCCGCGTACATCCTTGCTCCCTTTGCACCAAAGGGGAAACTGCGCCGCTCCGGAGGGGGCCTGGGGAGGCCCATCCCTTGCCGGTCTTGACGCTGCTCCTCCTTGCGAGCCTAGGGGCCTCACGAGGGCCTTGTCTCGAGTGGGGCTGTGCATGGTTGTGCTTGGCTGACATAGTGGGCCATGCCCTGGGCTGCAGGCAGGCAGGTCTGGGTACCCCCGTTCCCAGGACGCCGACAGTAGCCCCCGGGCCCAAGGCGCGCCCGAGCTGGCTTCCGGTCGAAGCCTTGAGGGCATCCCGAAGTGCCGCAGGCCCCAACGCCTGTGGGCCAAGACCGGCGCGCGTCGTGCGGTTTATGTCAGGCGTCCTTCGTCCCTTCGGCCACCGCCCGAATCTACAAGAGCCTGACTTCTAGCGCCGAGCCATTATTGCTTTCCCCTCTTGTGCACCTGATCTTGCTTCCCAAGTCTCCGGCTCTAGCAGAGGCCTCTCCAGATCCGGCGCCGCTCCATCCTACTCCTTGCCGCTTTGGCCCCGCAAGCTTCCCGATGGCTCCCGCCGACAATTAGAAGCCAGAGGCCCAGAGCTCATCCTCCGCTCCTATCTCACCGGCGCTCTCAGGGTCCACCATCGCCAAGGACGAGGACCTCATCCCGGTGCTCCCGTCGACGGAGGATGAGACCAACGAGTGGGGGCGGACCTTGATATGGGGCGGCTCTTCGGAGAAGCGGCCCTCGTCCAAGGCGGTCTACCCCTTCTTTCTCCATAGCGTCTTCGCTGGGCTCGTTCCACCCTTCTCCGCGTTCTTCACCACCATCCTCGACAACTACGGGATCCAAGCCCTTCATCTCCAGCCCAACTCCATCCTGCTCTTGTCCGTCTTTGCCTTCTACTGCGAGGCTTTCGTGGGGGTGAGGCCTTTAGTGGCCCTCTTCCGCCATTTCTTCAGCTTGCGCGTGCACGACGGCGCTCAACGGTCGGCGTGTGTCTCCTTCGTCGTGGTCCAGAGCGGCAACATGCTCTTGAAAGCCGGGAAGAAGGTGGAGAACTTCAGGCACCGCTGGGTTCTCATGGACCTCAAAGACACCAACCCCCGGCTAGATCTGCCGAAGGGGCTGCCGGAGAAGACTTTAGCGTGGAGCTCCGCGAAGCTCTCCGACTCTCGGGCCAGGCCCGTCCTTGAGCGTTTCTCCCGCGATATCAGTGCGAGGAAGCTGACTGGGGGGATGATAGTGAAGGAGTTCTTGTCGCAGCGATTGGCGCCCCTCCAGTCCCATTCTAGGCCCTTGTGGGACTATCAGGGCAGCGGCGACAACCTCAGGCTTCGGTCCGCACGCATAGCCCCCGAGGAACTGAGCAGGGCTATGACGACCCTGCTCAACGGCGACCCTGGTGATCTCCCTGACGCCCATGCCCCGCAGTACTACCGCGATGACGGGGCCGATCTGGTTGCCGCGAAATCTGTCTTCAACGAACTAGGGCTTTCCCCAGCTGAGGGCCTTGGCTCCCCGGTGATGGTGTCCTCCGGTGACACCACGGGCGGGGAGGACTCAGAGAAGACTGCCGACGACGACCTGGCAGGGGCGTCCCCCCCGTCGCAGAGCACGCTCCTGCGCAAGCTCGAGGACTACGATGATTTTGGTGAAGTTTCTGCAGCGGGCTCCTCACGCGCCGCCAAGGCCCCTAGGGGGCTAGGGCCGGCCCCTCATGCCACACGGTCCGCCTGCGTGTCGACTCCCAGGAAGCACGGAGCGGAGTCTCCTCCGGTGCGCACTGCCCCTGCCGGCAAGGCAGTTGAAGCGCCGGCCTCGCCTCCGCCCGAATTGCAGCTCGCAGGCAAGGTGGGCGAGGCCGGGGCCATGGCGATCCCTTTAGCGGCCGCCCTTGCGGACAGCGCCTCTGCTCCCCCGCGTGGTGGTGCCCTCACCGAGAAAGGCGAGGGCGCCCCCGTCGTTGCCGGAGCGGAGGGGAAGAGGAAGTGGGTCGACGTTGAAGAGTAAGTGATCCGGCTCGACCTTGGTCACCCGCCTGTAGCTTGTGTATTGATGACCTTCCTTTGCTTGGTAACCAGGAATGCCACCGCGCTGAAGACGAGGAAGAAGAAGGCGGGCGTCAAGCCGAAGGCGCCTTCCGACGCGGCGCCCGCTCCTGCCGTCCTGCCGTCGCCTGCTCGCGAGGGGGAGGGGGCTCACGAGGCAACCCCCCTGGTCATCGTCGCGGAGCCCCCTGAGCCCCCAATGCCTGTTGGCGTGGTCGCTCCTGCCCTCGAGGGCGTGGTGGTGCCGCTGTCCGGAGGGCCGGCCCCTGAGGGCCAGCCGCCCGTCAATCCGTCCGTGTCCGTGGTCGCCGCGCGGCCTCCGGAGCCCCTTGCTCCTCGTGCTGCTGCCTCCCCGGGAACGTCTCCTGCGATCGCACAGGGGACTCCTCTGGAGGGGGCCTTGATGCCTTCGTCGCGCGGCCTCGAGGTCCTGGACGGGGCCCTCACCGTTCTGGGTCAAGTTCGGGACGCTCTCGGGGGTACCGACGATCGCCTCGCGAGTGGACGCCTACGGCTCCTCTCCGGGTGGCTCCAGGCCGACGCATCTGCCGTGGCGGTTTGGGGTCAAGCCGAGGCTGCCATGCCGAAGAGCGAGAAGAAGGCCGCGTCTGCCAGGGTAGCCCGCGAGGAGGCATGGGCCGACGCGGCATCCGCCGTCAGGCACTGCGAAGAGGTGGAGGCCCGTCTGAAGGCTCTCCAGGAGGAGAAGGCTGTGCTTGCGGAGCAGCTACACCAGCAGGAGGAAAACTTCAAGACCCGCGAGGTCGAGCTTGTTGCCCGGGACTCCGAGCTATCCCAAGCGGCAACCTGCCAGGCCGCGGAGTGGGAGCGCCTGGACGCGCAGGAGAAGGAAGCCGCTTCGCAGAAGGCCCTGCTCACCGCCAAGGAGAAGACCCTTGCCGCGGCTGAGGAGAAAAAGGTTGCGGAGCTCAGCGCCTTTCTCACCGTCGAGCTCAAGCTTTGCCAAGCGCTCCACTCCCTCTGCTGGGATGGGTTTGCGGAGCCTCTGGCGGCTCCAAAGAGTGGCTTCGCGGTGCTTGCGTCGAAGCTCGTCGAGGCGCTGGAGGGTGCCGTTGTGAAGGTGGAGGGGGTCTTGGAGAGCGAGTGCCGCGACCTCTTTTCTAAGGCCGCGACGCGCGTCTTCAGCCATCTTCATCTTCACGAGACGGGGTTCGACTTTGACTCCTTGATGCGCCCAGTCGCCCCCGAGGTCCGCGCCAGTGCTGCGGCGGCGGAGAAGGGCGCCGTGGAGACGCTGCTGAAGAGGTTCACCTGCGTCATGGTTCCCCCGCCTCCTGATGCTGCAGGGGTTGGCGGCGAAGAAGACGACGCCAGCGAAGTCGACGACGAGTTCCTCGAGGACGGGACGAGTGGTCGCGGCGGCTCCGCCTGATTCCTCTCCCCCGCTCCTTTCCTGCAATGTCCATCGTGCCTCATGGGGGCGTCAAACTTGTTTGTGTTTGCGAAAACTTTTAATGCTTTTAATAACCGTTGGACTGTGTGATTGCTCTCTTTGCTTTGTTTCCTTTTTGCTTGCTGTGATGCTCTACGTCAGCAGGGCCCGGCCCCATGCATACCTCAGCCGCTGTTGGGCCGACCGGATCACCAAGGACGGTCCAAGGGGTGAGGGGCTACGGGGCCAGTGAGGCTCCTGAGTCGCGATGCTCAGGACTCCTCCTTGACATACGAGCAGCCCTCATGAAGGGAACATGGTGAAGATTGGGTTAACTTGAAAATTTCGAACACCTTTGGCACTCTGCGTCGCCAGGGCCAGGCCCCGCGCATACCTCAGCCGTCATTGGGCCGACCAGATCACCAAGGACGGTCCAAGGGGTGAGGGGCTACAGGGCCAGTGAGGCTCCTGAGTCGCGATGCTGAGGAGTCCCCCTTGACGTACGATCTCCAGCGTCCTCCTTAAGGGGTTTTTGAGTTGTTTTTTGAGCGCTTCGAGCTCTGCGTCGGCAGGGCCCGGCCCCGCGCATACCTCAACCACCGTTGGGCCCACCGGATCACCAAGGACGGTTCCAAGGGGTGAGGGGCTACGGGACAAGTGAGGCTCCTGAGTCGCGATGCTTAGGAGTACCCCTTGACGTACGAGCGGCTCCCATACCTTTCCTCGCCAGCTTTTCCAGAGATGGGCGCGTGAAGACCAGGTTTGGCAGACCTGGGAAGGTGGCGTGTACCAGGCTTGGCCGGGTAGTAGCCCCCATGCAGCCCCCTCACGCGTACATCCCTGGGGAACGCAGCGAGAAGGGGGCCACTAGGGACCCTCCTGAGGTTGGATGCAGCCGTTGGGGCGCCCTCAATTGTTTATCCCCCCGCATGGGGCGTGGGGCTTCCACATTGCATGGGCATAGTCATTGGTGGACCGTGTTGACCGCCAGCGCAGAGCTGTGGCTTCCACATTGCGTGGGCATAGTCATTGATGGACCGTGTTGTCTTCTCAGCCAGCGCGGAGCTGTGGCTTCCACATTGCATGGGAAGGAACCCCTCCGCGTCCTCGGGGGGCTCCGGGCGCGTACAACCCATAGAGTTCGTACGCGTGGCTGGCACGGCAGAACTGGGAGGTGTATCTAGGAGCTCGCGAGGGCGCTTTGGCCTCGCGAGGTCCCTACCTCAAAGGCAGTTTGCGCCTGAGTCTTCTTGTAGGTGGGGCTGTCCGAGGCCCTGCAGACTTCTTCTTCTTCACGAGTGAGGCAGGTTGGGAGTCCTTATGGCACTCTACGTCTGCAGGCCCCGATCCCGCACATTTCCTGACCACCATAGTGTACGACCGGATAACCAAGGACGCAACTACGAGGTCAGGCCCCGACACCCTTGACGCCGACCGGATCACCAAGGACGACATCGAGGGGCGAGTGGCTTTATGACTGGTAAGGCTCCCGAGGCGCATTGCTCAGGAGCCCCCTTTGACGCTCAAGCGGCTCTACGTCGGCAGGTCCCAGTCCCGCACATTTCCCTACCATCGTAGTGTACGACCGGATCACCAAGGACGCAACTACGGGGCGAGGCCCCGACACCCTTGATGCCGACCGGATCACCAAGGATGACTTCAAGGGGCGAGTGGCTATATGACTGGTAAGGCTCCTGAGGCGCGATGCTCAGGAGCCCCCTTTGACGCTCGAGCAACCCCCATTCCATACTGCCGGCTGCTGCCTCAGGAGGCCGTGGGGCCTCCCGAGACTCCATGCTGAGGCGCCGCGTTGCGGCCGGAGCCCCCAAGCGGTGGTCGACTGCCCAAAGATGCAAGTCCCTGAGGCGACAGGGCCTTGCTACCCAGTTCCGAGGTGCCTCGGGAAGGGCCGTGGCACACGGCCCCTTGCGAAACACCAACTCAGAAAGGGTGGTGCGACGACATTCACGCCGGCAAAGGGCCGTGCAGGCAAGGTAAAACGTTAGGAAACAGATCATATGCATGAGAAACTATTGAAATATGCATAAATGAGGTGGCTACAAGGGTATGCCCTGATCGCCTGAGGATAATGCGGCCCGGTGTGCGCCCTCAAACGGAGTCAACCAAAAAGTTGCCTGGCATCGGCCAACAAAAAGTCACCTGGCGGCCATGCCGCTGAAGAGCCGAAGCTGCCGTCGTAGCCTAATCTTACACCTCCACGAGCGAGACCCTCACGGGCCCGTCGTCTCCCGGGGCTCGGGACCTTCGCTCGGTCCGAGCATCTCCTCCAACTCCTTGCCGCGCCCCGCCAGGCAAGGTATGAGCATGGCCCGTGCAAGGCGCTGGAACGTGTCGCCTGCGTTCGCCAGGCCGAAGGGCATACGGACGTAGTTGCGCGGGTAGAGCCATCCATGGTCGGCACGCGTTGGCCAAAAGAGGCCCTGGGACGCGGCCCTATTGATCGTGAGCGTGTTGACGCAGATGCGCGGCTGGTCGACCGTGCCGATGATGGCGGCTGCGATTGGTGGTGCTGGGCAGTCCCCGCGTTGCATGCCCTACGCTTCCTGAAGCTCCTCGATCGCTCTGATGACGGACTCTTGCGAGCTCAGCGCCACGCGCCGTCCTCCCAGCTCGAGCTGTTGCGCATCAGGACGCGCCTTCAGGTTGTGCCCGAGCGCCTCTCTTGTCTCACTGGCCAAGCCGGATGCTCCCGGGCCCGACCCAAGAGGGGCGCCGAGCGCCCTTTCCTATGAGATAGGAGGTGGGGCCCCGTCCCTGCGCGCAGAGCTCGAGGTTCCAGGACGCCCCGCGGGAAGGAGCTGCTTCTTCTTCTTGCGTGAGTCCTCACGAGATAGGGCGTCCTCCTCGTCGTCCGAGCGCTCGGCTGCCGCGGCGCGGTAAGCATGCTCGAGGGAGCAGACATCATCCTTCTCATCACAAGCGACAGTGATGACGCCGCCACTCCCTGGCATCTTGAGGACGTTGTAGCCATGGTGAGTCACCGCCATGAACTTGGCGAGGGCCGGGTACCCCAGGATCGCATTGTACGGGAGGTGGATGTGCACGACGTCGAAGACGATGATCTCAATGTGGTAGTTCTCGCGTCCGCCGAAGGTGACAGGCAGGCGCACTTGCCCGATGGGGACGGTGGACCCGTCTGTGACTCCCGAGAAGGGCTTGGTCGGCATGAGCTGTTCGTACGGTACCTAGAGCATCTCGAAGGTCTCAATGGAGAGGACATTGAGCCCCGCTCCACTGTCGATGAGGGTCTTGGTGACAAGGACATTGCTGATGGTTGGAGTGCACAGCATGGGGAGCTTGCCGGCCATGGCCGAGCACCTGAGCTGATCCCTCGTGTCAAAGGTAATGGCCACCTGGGACCACTTGATGGGACGCATTGCCTCAGGCTTTGGGAGAGCCGCGTTCACCTCCCGCGTCAACTGCTTGAAGGCACGGTTCGACGCTGGGGCCTGGGCACCGCCCAGGATGCAGGCTACCACCCTGACCTCCTGGAAGCCCCCAGCCCCATCGTCCTACCTGTCCTCTTCCTTCCTTCTAGGTGGCGGCGGTAATGGTGGCAGGCCGGCCTCACGAGGACGTGCCTCACGAGGTTGGCCGCGGCGTGACCCCTCCAGAGGGTCGTCGCGCCAGCGATCCTCACGAGGCTGATCGCGCCAGCGGTCATCCCGAGCCTGATCGCGCTAGCGGTCCTCCTGAGGCTGATCGCGCCACCCTTGACGCGGCTCCCGGTTGTCCCAACGGCCTCCACCGCGGCCTCCGCCGCATCCGAAGTCGCGGTCGGCGCGTCCAGGGTGCCAGCCGAAGTGTTCGGCGCGGACCAGCCTGAGTTCTTGGCAGTCGGCGGTGTCGTGGTTGTTGGTGCCATGAAAGATGCAGGTCGGTCTTCCCCCCGCGGGGTGCTCCTCACCCCGGTTGCGCTTCGCCTCAGGCTCGGCCGCAAGTACCGCTGGGGCCTTGTGCTTCGCCTCCTTGCCCTTGGTCTTCTTTTCCTCTGGCTCTTCCGCCGGAGGCCCGCAGAGCGACAGGCGGCCCTCTTCAGCCTTGGCGCACCAGTTCGCCAGGTTGAACATCTCCAGGGCTAAGCACAGCTCATCGTTCATGGCGAGCTCCTCCTTCATTTTGAGGTCCGTGACGCCTTCGGTGAACACGGAGATGATAGCCTCATCCGACGCCTTTGGGACCTTGAGGCGCGTAGTCGTGAAGCGATGTATGAACTTGTGCAGGGTCTCTCCATCCTGCTGCTTTATGCGTCGCAGGTCGTTCACGGTGAGCGCGCGGTCGCGGGTACCTTGGAAGTTGGCGATGAAGCGCTTGCGCAGGTCGTCCCAGGAGATGATGGATCCCTCTGGGAGGTTGTGGAGCCAGGAGAGCGCTCCACCTTTGAGTGCCATGGGGAACCAGCACGCCATGACTTTGTCGTCCCCACCGGCAGCCCGGATGCTCAGCGAGTAGAGCTGTAGGAACTCGGCGGGATCTGGGGTGCCATCGTAGCGCGGGGGCAGGTCAGGCTTGAACTTATAGGGCCACGCGGTTGGGTGGAGCTCCGGGGCGATGGCGAGGCACCCCACCGGTTCGACGGGTGCTGCGTGAGCGGGAGGGACCCGGTCTTGACGCTCCTGTGGGGCCACCCCGAGTGGTGCCCGGTCGCGACGCTGGGTCGGCAGCGCGGGGAGCGCACGTGCGTCCACGCGCGGCCGGGGAACCACCTGGTAGCTTACTTCATGTCTCGCCCTCGCCCGTGGCTCGCGGGGCTGGTCGCGCGGGCGTGCCTCCCGCCTGGGCTCGGGGTCGGCGTCGCGCTGCGGAGGAGGTGGCGGCGCATCGCGGGCCACGTCGTCTGCCTGGGACAGTCGGGGTCGAAGCGAGTAGGAGAGCGTTGAAGCATCGCCGGCGGCACTGACGAGCTCAGCGATGCGCCAAAGCCAGTCGTCGTAGCGGTCGGGGGCAGGGCGGTAGCGGAGCAGCTCGTTAGCCATGGCGAGCGCGCCCGAGCCGCGCGCTGGCCCGGGCAGAAAGTGGGAGGACGACCCGGAAGCCGGGACAATCGATGGAGTGGCGGTGTGGCCATCGCGCCGTGCGGTGACCGGCCGGGAGGAGTCATGTTGCTCGTGGCCGTCCGGGCCTGTGGCGGCATTGGCCATAGGCGAGGGTGACCGACGTGCATCGGCGTGGCCCACAGGTACCGTCAGGGCGACGCGGGCAGCTCGGCGCTCGGCGCGGACTCGGCGAGCGTCAGACATCGGAACGGCGAGGTGGGAGAAGATCTCGGCTTGAGGAAGACTCCGACACGCCCCCTACCTGGCGCGCCAAATGTCGGATTTTGGGCTCTGCAAAACCCTCAAGATTTGAACACAGGGGCGTGTGTGAAGTTCCCCTGTAGCCTCGTCCTACGTAGCTCGCTACTCGATGGATACGACGGCAAACTCGCACGATGACAAGGAAGAGGATGAACACGGTGGTTTTCCCAGGTTCGGGCCGCTGCTAAGCGTAATACCCTACTCCTGCTTTGGTGGATTGCCTCTCGTGGAGGTATGGTGGATGAACTAGTACAATGTTCAGGAGCCTCGTCAGGGGCTCCTGAGGTGTTCTCGGCCCTCTTCTCCTTTGTGTTGGGTGGGGTGGATCGGCTGATTCGCGGATCCCCTTCTTCGGTGCAGCCTAGCCTCTATATATAGCGGCGGCCCAAGTCCTCTTCCTTTATCACAATGGCGGGAAGGGATCCCACAACGGCCAATTTTGAAGGGGGACAGGAGTACATGCCCGCTCTGCGCAAAGGCGGTCTTCGCCTGCAAAGTAGCTGTCGATGATGCAGAGGTGGGCTCGGCGATGACATCCATCCTGCAGGGCTCGTGGTCATGGTCTTGTTGCACCTGAATGGAAACCTTTGGGGGGTGCTTTGGGAACCCGCGTACGTCCTTGCTCCCTTTGCACCAAAGGGAAAACTGTGCCGCCTGGCGCGCTGGCGCCCGCCTGTCCTTCCTTGCGTCATCTTTGAATCCTGAGGCCGGGCTCTACATAGAGATCTCGGCCGCTTCGGAGGGGGCCTGGGGAGGCCCATCCCTTGCCGGTCTTGATGCTGCTCCTCCTTGCGAGCCTAGGGGCCTTACGAGGGCCTTCTCTCGATGGCTGTGCATGGTTGTGCTTGGCTGACGAAGTGGGCCGTGCCCTGGGCCGCAGGCAGGCAGGTCTGGGTACCCCCGTTCCCAGGACGCCAACACAAGCGCCCTCCGATGGCAACCCGTGCCAGCCCAGGCAGCCGTGGGGGGAGCTCAGCCAGTGGACGCGGGTGGTGAGGTGGATGCGGGCGGGGTAGGAGGAATGGTACAGCCACCCGGACGCCCCGGCCACGGAGCCACTCCGCCGATGCGGCCCGCGAGTTCATCATGGGGATGGACGTCCAGCCCCGCACCTGGCTCCGGCTCTCGTTCTCCTTCGCAGGGGAGATGGCGGAGCGCGCCCCCCTCGGCCTATGGCTACAGCCAGACGGCTGCTGTAATGGGTCTTCCTAGGTGGCGATAGAGTTCAATCCCCTCGTCTTCATGTTCTTGAAGTGGGGGTGGAAGTCGTTCACCCTCGCCCGCGGCTTGAAGGAGGGGCATGTTCTCCATTTCAAGTTCGACGGGGCCGCCACGCTCTTCCTTAAGATCTTCGTGGAGGCCGGCGACCGCCTGGACAGCTTTATGGAGAGCGACAGTAGCGACGGCTGTGGATCTTCGGGCAACGATGGCAGCAGAAGCTCTTTCTTTGGGGGAAGCGGGAGTGACGACGACTCCGACGACTCCCCGTGCATCTGCGTCAAGGAGGAATACTCCGACTAGGCGCAGGCAGCGCCAGAGTCAGAATCTTGAAGGCGGCATTGCTCGAGCTTGGTCCTTCTTCTTTTGTTCTGTTTTTCTTTCCTGCGATGAACCATACTGACCCCGCAGGGGTGTGTAAGAAAGATTATGGCCCCCGCGCCTTGAGTTTAAAGTTGTCCTTCGTCGAAAATGAATTGGTTCTCATCACTTCTTGTCGGGCTTGTTCCCTTTTTCACAATCGCCTTAACACTCTGCGTCACTAGGACCCAGCCCCCGGGCATGACTCAGCCGTCGCTGGTATATCAGGTCATGATGCCTGGGATAGACATGGAGGCGAGGGTGTCAGGAGAAAGTGAGGGCTCCTAAGGCGAAGTACTCAATGGGCTGCCCTTTTAATAAAAAAATGGCCATGCGTAGGAGGCTCCGCCTCGAGGGGAACGGCGCACGCTTGTTGGCCTACTCATGAGCGTCGTGCGAGGAGAATAGGCACCAAGTTCCTTGGTGAGGTGGCATGCACAAGGACAGGCCCGTGGCCCGGGGCCCACCGTTTGGGCCTCTGATGGCACTGGGCTGATCCAAGCATAGGCACCGTGGCGATCCCCCACTCGCACGAGTCTCAAGAGGTAGACCTTGAGCACGCATGACTCGCGAGAAAAAACCCAACAAAATGCCGCGAGACTAAAAAACAAAGCTTTCACTAAAGGGGATGACAAATTTGTTTACAAGCAAAAAGACGCGGGACTGTCGCATCAGGCGCGGGTCAGCCTGAGGTTGGTGCAGCCCATGTGGCGTCCTCTTTGATTGTTTTGCCAGCGCGGAGCATGGGGCTTCCACTTGGGCGTGGGCATGATCATGGATCGATCGTTCCGCTAGCGCGGAGCATGGGGCTTCCACTTGGGCGTGGGCATGATCGCGGTTCGATCGCTCCGCCAGCGCGGAGCATGGGGCTTCCACTTGGGCATGGGCATGATCGCGGTTCGATCATTCCGCCAGAGGGGAGCATGGGGCTTCCACTTGGGCGTGGGCATGATCCTGGTTCGATCGTTCCGCCAGCGCGGAGCATGAGGCTTCCACTTGGGCGTGGGCGGGAGTTCTCCCGAGGCCGAGGGGCATCGCACCAGGAGGCTCCGAGGCGTGTACAACCCCACCTCATTCTTACGTGAGAGGGTCACGGGTACAAATTGTGGAGGTGCTGGATGTTACATGGGTTTTGCATGGGCACCCCCTGCTCCGTCTCCAGGCGGGGCAGCGCCTGGCCTGGAGACATGGACGACCCTTAAAGGGCTGTCCCACATGGGTAAGAGCTTGTGGAGGCCCTCTCTGGAGAGGATCTGCCGCTGGACGAGCTCCCCGACCTCGAGGGTATGAGAGCAGATGTTGCGATTGTGGTAACGCCGCACGGCCTGCTGGCACCTTGCTACGCGAAGGGCGGCCTGACGGTGGGCCTCCTCGAGGAGCAAAAGATCGGTCCCCCGTGAGTCATCCCGACACGCCTCGTCGAACACCAAGACCCACGTGGAGCCATGCTTATGCTCCAAGGGAAGGACCACCTCAGCCCCATAGATGAGGAAGAAGGGGGTTTCACCGATGGGCTTAGCTCCAATGGTGCGGATGGACCACAACACAGACTGCAGCTCATCCAGCCAGCCCTTCCCACAGGCCTCAAGCTTCTTCTTGAAGCTCCGAGTCTTGAGACCTCTGAGGACCTCAGATTTGGCGCGCTCTTCCTGGCCATTACTTCGCGGGTGCGCCATAGAAGCGTAGCATATCTGCTTACCATGGTTAGCACGGTATGACCTGAAGAGGCCGCTTGTAAATTGGGAGCCGTTGTCGGTGATGATGTGGTTGGGGACGCCGAATCGCCACACGAGGCCCTTGATGAACTTGACGGCCGAGCCAGTCGAGATGGTGCGCACAGGCTCGACCTCCGTCCACTTGGTGAATTTGTCGATGGCGACGTTGGGGCAGCGGTATCCGCCGCCGTGCGAGGGAAGGGGCCTAGTATGTCTAGCCCGCATACCACGAAGGGCTAGGAGAGCGGAATCGTCTAAAGTCCCTGCATGGGTTGGTAGATCAGCTTGGCATGGAATTCGCAAGTTTTGTAGGATTGGACCAGCTCTGCATCATTACGGAGCATAGTAGGCCAGTAGAAGCCGTTGCGAAAGACCTTATCAGCAAGGGTGTGTGACAATGATTGGTGCCCGCAATCCCCTCCATGGATGTCGGCGAGCAGTTAGAGCCCTTGCTCCTCCAAGATGCACTGCAGCAAGTCGTCGTTGTTCCATCTGCGGTATAGCTCACCGTCCCACAAGCAGTAGGCAGTGGCTTGTAGGACGACACGCTTCGCTTCCGCATCTTCTGCGAGGAGGTCCCCGCGAAGAAGGTATGCCTTGAACTCCACGGCCCAGCCATTCTCTTGAGGGTCTAATGCCAGCAGTAGGCGGTCTCCTGAGGGCAGGCCACAGTCCGGCGCGCCTGTTGATGGTGCGAGCGGTAGCTCCTCGCGCAGCAGCGTTGTGCCGACGGCGAGCGGCACGACTGATGGTGTGAGGAGCCTTTCTTCAAAGACGCCAGGGCTTTGATACTCACGGCGTGACACCCGTTTGGCGATGTCGTCTGCTTCCTTGCTGGCGCCACGCGTGATGTGATGCAGCTCTAAGCCAAGGAAACGTGTCTCAAGTTTGCGCACCTCCTCCAGGTAGGCTGCCATGTGCTCGTCCTTGGGCTTGTACTTTCTGTTAGAGAAATTGACGAGGAGTTGTGAGTTGCCCTTGATGATGAGGCGCTTGATGCCAAGGGCGGAGGCGGCCTTGAGGCCAGCGATGAGGCCCTCGTACTCCACGATGTTGTTGGAGACCTTCTCGTCATGCCTGAAGCACAGCTGTACCGTGTAGAAAAGCTTATCTCCTGCCGGCCAAGTGAGGACGGCGCCAGTCCCCGCGCCCTGCCTGGAGAAGGTGCCATCAAAGCATATGACCCAATCACAGGGTGCCTTGTCCCCAGGCAAGAGGGTATTGCTCTCGTGAGGCTTCTCCTCGTGTGGGTCCATCCATTCCGCTACGAACTCGGCTAGGGTCGCACTTTTAATGACTCTGGTGGTCCCGAACTCATGTTGGAAGGCTTGCAACTCGATGTTCCACTCGGCAACTCTGTCAGTGGTGTTGGGGCTACGCAAGATCTGCTCCAAGGGGTAGGCAGAGACAACCTGGATTGGGTGGCCCTGGAAGTAGTGGCATAGTTTCCTGGAGGCCACAAGGAGCACTAGGAGGAGCTTCTACTACATGGGGTAATGCTTGCGCGCATCCCTTAGCACCGTGTTGACTTAGTACACATGGTGCTCGACGTGGCGCATGACCGTGGTGTCCATGTCGTCTTCGCCGGAAGGCTCGAGAAGCGGGACCGCGGGGGCTCATGGAGGCGTGGCGCCGGGGGCCACAGGGGCCTCCGAAAGCATGGCGCCTGGGGCCTCCAAAGGTGGGGTGACCTCCTGAGGGGGGGCGGGAGCCCCCTGAAGCATGCCCTTGGCTAGCGCCGGCGGGCTCGAGCAACCTCAAGCGATGTTTTCTGTGCGGGCTTCTTCTTGGCGCAGGCTTGCTCTTCTCGTTCCACCACAAGGGCTGCACTGGCCGTTTGTGGGGTAGTTTCTAACTACAGTAGCAGGCGATCGCGGGGGCGCGGCGCAACCATGACGGGGGGGGGGGGGCTTGTGAGGTATCTCTTGAGATCTTCAAAGGTCGCGTCCGCTTCAGGGGTCCACTCGAACGGCCTAGACCTTTTCATAAGCTTGAAGAACGACAATACTCGCTCGCCGTATTTGGAGATTAAGCGCCCCAAGGAGGCCAGGCATCCTGCTAACTTCTGCATCTCCTTCAGGGTCCGGGGGGGGCGCATTCTCTCGATGGCCTTAACCTTTTCCGGGTAGGCTTCAAATCCTCGAAGGGATACAAGGAAGCCAAGGAGCTTTCCCGAAGGGACTCCAAAAACACACTTGTTGGGGTTGAGCTTCAAGTTGACCTTGCACAGGTTGGCGAATGTCTCCTCTAGATCTTCGATGAGCGTCCTGGCCTCGCGCGTCTTGACTATGATATCATCAACATAAGCCTACGCACTCCTTCCCAGCTGGCGCCCCATTGTGATGCAAATCAGCCTCTGGAAGGTGGCGCCAGCACTCTTCAAACCGAAAGGCATGTAGGTGTAGCAGACCACCCCGTAGGGGGAGATGAACACCGTATTCTCCACATCCTTCGCCTCCATCTTGATCTGGTGGTAGCCTGAGAAAGCATCCAAGAAGCACAGGAGGTCGCAGCCAGCTGTGGAGTCCATGATCCGGTCGATGCGCGACAACGGGATGGGGTCTTGGGGGCAGGCCTTGTTGAGGCTTGTGAAGTCGACGCACATTCGCTCCTTGCCGCATTTCTTGGGGATGATGACTGGGTTGGCGAGCCACTCTGGGTAGCACACCTCACGGACGACCCCAGCCTCTTGCAACTTGTGCACCTCCTGAACGATGATCTGTTGCTTCTCCAGCGCCTGGTACCATCCCTTCTGCTTGACGGGACGCGCGTTGGGGCACACCGCTAGGTGGTGTTCGATCACTTCCCTCTGGACCCTCGTCAGGTTGCTCAGCTTCGATGAGAACACGTCTGAGTTTGCCCGAAGCAAAGCGACGAGCGCGCCCTCTAGCTCGGGGGAAGGTCGGCGCCGATGGTGAAAGTGTGGCCCGAGTAACTACCGTCGAACAACACCTTCTTTGTTTCAGCTCTGTCCTGGGAGAACAACAACTTTTTCCTTGCCGGTGCCACCTCGGAGAGCGTCGCTTCGTCACCGACAGCCGGGCGTGCGGCCGCGGCGGCTTTTATGCGCGTTTGAGGGAACTGACTGCGTCCCTCTCGTCGCATTTGATTGTGATGATGTCGCCGCAGCCAGGCATCTTGACGATGTTATATCCCGAATGGGTTGCTGCCATGAACTTGGAGAGCACCGAGAAGCCCAGGATGGCGTTCTACAGGAGACCGATGGGCACCACGTCGAAGTCGATGAGCTCGGTGCGGTTATTGTCACGGGTGCCGAAGGTGACAGGCAGGCGTATCTGCCCAAGGGGGTTGTGATCCCATCGGCCACTCCGAAGAAGGGCCTAGTGGGCTTTAGCTGGTCACAGGGCACCTGGAGAGCCTCGAAAGTAGCGACAGATATGATGTTGATCCCAGCACCCCCATCAATGAGGGTCTTGGTGACCTCGAAGTTGCTTATGGTGGGGGTGCATAGCATGGGGAGGGCGCCTGCAGCAGCCGTGGATCTAGGATGGTCTCTCGCGTCGATGGTGATGTCGCGCTACGCCCAACCCGGTGGCAATGCGGGCCCGCGCTCCCTAAGGGTAGCGTTCACCCCGCGAAAGTATGGCTTCAAGTGGCGTCCAGCAATGTGGGTCTGGGCCCCGCCGAGGATGCACGCCCCCGCGCGTGGCTCCTGGCAAGCTCCGGCGCCCCCGTCGAGCGGGCACGCGCCGTGCCGGGGACCGTCCGGGTCGCCGCGCAGGGGAGACAGAGGAGGCAATCCGCAACCCATGCTCCCAGAGCGAGGCAGTGGTGGGTGAAGCGAGCGAGAGAGCGCTGGGGTTTCTCCGGCGGAGGTGACGAGCTTGGTGATGCGGCTCAACCAAGCGTCTTGGTTTGCGTCCGACGGGGGGTAGCGAAGCAGCTCGCGTGCCATGAGCAGCACGGCCCATGCATCCATGCGCCGAAGGCGGGCGCAGGAGGAGGAAGCCATGGCAGTGCGGCCACCTTGCTGCATGGAATGGTGCAAGGAGGACCCCTGCTGTTCGTAGGCAGCCAGGTCAGTGATGGCGGGAGCTTCAGTGCCGACGGGACAGCGGCGACCATCATGGCTCGCAGGCACGTCTTGGGCGATGTGGGCAGCCAGGCACTCGGCACAGCCATGGCAAGCGTCGCCCATAGGGTTTCCGATGCTAGAGCCGGGACTTTGAGAACAGCGGCGCACCCCTACCAGGCGCGCCAAATGTCAGAATTGGGGTTCCGGGGACCCAAAGAGGTTCGGACTCTGGGGTGCGCTGGTTCTCCTACCCTACTCTCCCTCGCAACCTCACGGCGACACTCCGGTGAGCTCGATCTAAAGAGGAAGAATGGTGGACACGGTAATTTACCCAGGTTTAGGCCACCTTGCGGTGTAAAACCCTACTCCTGCTTGTCTGGATTCTTTGTGGATGCGAATACAAGGGTGTGTTCTAGCTAACTGAGGTCGATCCCCTCCTACGGTTGCCGCCCTGCCCTTACTTATACTGACCCTGGTCCTCTTCCCCCAAAAACACCAGGCCGGAAGGGTTGCCATGACGGTCAGTTTGAAGGGGGACAAGGCTGCAGCTTATCCTGACCTAAGCAGTCTTCGCCTGCAAAAGCCTCCCGCCGTGACGCGCTGGTGGGCACGGGGATGATCAAAGGACAAATGCTCCCGTGGTTATTTTGATAATTCATGACAACATACATTGTATCTTGGACTAATAGTTTTATCTAGCTTACTTCAAATGAAATCCGCAGAGAGGATTGGCTAAGGATTGTGAGGAAAATTCCCAACAAGGAAAGGAAGAAATAGGATTGGCCATGCTTCAAGCAACAAGACTCTAAATTTTATATTTTGTGAGAAATCACTTTGAGTACATAGGAAAGCCAATACTATTAAAAGGGAATGAGGAATTATGATGATCTGGTTGCTCAAG
This sequence comes from Elymus sibiricus, assembly GCA_039707655.1. Taxonomy (NCBI): domain Eukaryota; kingdom Viridiplantae; phylum Streptophyta; class Magnoliopsida; order Poales; family Poaceae; genus Elymus; species Elymus sibiricus. Next base: position 317,768,786 of record CM077669.1, on the reverse strand, counting down.
TGTTTAAAGATTAGCCACCAAAAACATGCACCCATTCTCCCACAAATATCCTTTGTCCAAAGCCAAAAGACAAAATTTGGTGACACTAACTTTCCCATTCGGATCTACCGAATTTTAACCCAGACAGAACACTAGCCAAACCCTAGCATCTCGGTACTACCAACATTCCATTCGATGCAACATAAACCAGTGACCAACATTCTGTTAACCAGTTTCTTAAAATCGGAATTTCCAAGTTTTAAGGATCGGTGACACCGAGTGTTGGTAACTGCCTAGGTCACCCATATCGGTACCACCGAGATTCATATATCGGTCTCGCCGAAAAGGCCAAAGTTGCCACATTTTGCACTAGTCGATGCAACCGAGTTTTCACTTCGGTTTCACCGAGCTGGGCCATAACGTTGTAACGGTTGGATTTTTGGAGATGCCTATATATACCCCTCCACCACCTCTCATTCATAGAGGAAGCACTCAGAACAGATCTACACTTGCCACATCCATTTTTCTGAGAAGGAGCCACCTACTCATGTGTTGAGATCAAGACATTCCATTCCAACCATATGAATCTTGATTTCTAGCCTCCCCAAGTTGCTTTCCATCCAATCAATCTCTTCTACCCATGCCAAATCTTTGAGAGAGTGATTGAGTGTTGAGAAGACTATCTTTTGAAGCACAAGCTCAAGGAGTTCATCATACTACCACATCTATTACCTTTTGGAGGGTGGTGCCTCCTAGATTGGTTAGGTGTCGCTTGGGAGCCTCTTTCTTCGTGATTGTGGAGTTGAACCGAGAAGTTTGTACGGGCAAGGAGATCGCCTACTTCGTGAAGATCAACCCATAGTGAGGCTAGTCCTTCTTCGACGGAATCCGTGATGGAATAGACGAGGTTGCTACTACGTGGACCCTAACGGGTTGAGCCCTCCGTGGACTCTCATGACCGCTACCCTCCGTGGGTTGAAGTCTCCATCAGCGTCGACGTACGATAGAACCACCTATCGGAACCACGGGAAAAATCTTCATGTCATCTATTGCGTTTGATCTTCCTTTATCTGGTCTCTTATATATGCTTGTCTTTACTTTCCGCTACCATACTTGTTGACTAGCATGTGTAGGGTGCATTAGACTTGTTAGTATTGCTAAAATCTGCAAACCAATTAACTTGGGAAAAGGTTAGGTTTTTAATTTGTCAAGTAGTCTTTTCACCCCCCCCCTATAGACGCCTCTTCTAGTGATCCCACAATTGGTATCAGAGCTTGGTCTCCATAGCGTCGGTTTGAACACCGTTGGAGGAAGATGGATGTGTCTAGTTTGGGGAGTCTTAGTTGTAGAGTGCCTGTTCTCGATGGGGAGTACTATAGTCAATGGAAATATGAGATGCTTGAGTTATTCAGTGAATTCCATTTGAGCAAGTATGTTAAGAACCCCTATGTACCTCTCATTGATCCTTTACATCCCATACACGAAGAGGAAATTGATATGCTTCGTAATCTTAGAACTGTTAATCTTATCATTAGAGGACTTCCTAAAATTGTGTTTGATCAAATGAAGAATTTTGAATGTGCTTATACTTTGTGGAATGATTTGGAGAAACGATATACAAATTATTCGTTGAGTAATTTTGATGAAATTCTTCATAGATCTATTGCCTTTAACAAAATGATGCCTACTGATCCCAAGTTTGATGAATTTCTATTTGAGCTTAGAGACCTCATGCGTGGTAAAGGAGATGTCATAACTATCAACAACATCATTGTTGAAGCCATTCACATTCAAAATCTCGAACATTTCATGATCACAACTATAATGAATCTCTTGTTTCTTATGACGAGGATTTCCCACTTGATGATGACAATGTGTAACATGGCTACTATGATGAAGATGAGTTGTTCGACATCGAGTATGAGAAGACTATGAAGAATCTAAGTCTCATGGCAAACTTCAAGGATTACATGTCCGGAGGAAAAGAGTGGATTCTCGACGGTGGATGCACCGATCACATGACCGGAGATAGAGACATATTTCAAGAGATCACACCAAACCATGGACCGGGAAGGTATGTGACTTTTTGAGACAAATCCAAGGGTAAGGTACTCGGTCTTGGTAAGGTGGCCATATCTCATGATAGTTGTATTCAAAATGTCATGCTTGTTGAATTGCTCAGCTACAATCTTCTTTCCGCATCTAGACTAGCCGACTTTGGTCTTAATGTCCTATTTACCAAAGTAGATTGCCAAGTGTTTCATCAAGACAATCATAACATGGTCTTTACCGGTTTCCATAGAGGTGATATATACATTGTTGATTTCACTAAGAGATCCAAACCTCGTACTTGTCTTATTGCAAAATCTTTTAAAGGTTGGCTTTGGCATAGAAGACTAAGACATGTTGGTATGCGTAATCTAGACAAGCTCATCAAAGGTGATCATATACTTGGTGTTAAAGATGCATGGTATCTTCGACAAAGATAGACTTTGTAGTGCTTGTCAAGCTGGAAAGCAAGTAGGTGGAAGTCATCCCGTAAAGAATATCATGACTACTAGGAGACCACTCGAGTTGCTTCATATGGATCTTTTTGGTCCCAATGCTTACAAGAGCCTCGGTGGAAATTCCTTTGGTCTATTTATTGGAAATTTCTTTCTTGATGATGAGTCGCAGGTGCAAAGGATCTTCAAGAACTTTGCTCTCAAAGCACAAAATCAATTTGAAGTGAAGATCAAGAAAGTTCGGAGCGACAACGAGTCAGAGTTCAAGAACACGAATGTGGATTCCTTTCTTGACGAAGAAGGGATTTCACATGAGTTCTCGGCTATGTACACGCCTCAACAAAATGGAGTCGTTGAGAGAAAGAACCGGTCTCTTATAGAGATGGCTAGAATGATGCTCGATGAATACAAGACGCCAAGACATTTTTGGGCGGAAGCCGTCTAAACAGCTTGTCATGCTACGAACCGACTCTATCTACACAACCTTTCTCAGGAAAACGGCATATGAGCTACTCACCGATAACAAGCCCCAAGTTGGATACTTTTGGGTATTTGGCTCCAAGTGTTACATTCTTGATAAGCATCGTCGTTCTAAATTTGCTCCTAAATCTCATTAAGGTTTCCTACTCGGTTACGGATCAAACTCTCACACTTACCGTGTGTACAACAACTTCACTCGAAAAGTTCAAGAGACGGTAGATGTGAAGTTTGATGAAACTAATGGTTCGCAAGTCTAACAATTGCCAAATGATGTAGGAGATAAGGAACCTTCGTAAGCTATCCAAGACTTGTCCATCAGCAAGATTCGTCCCATGGAGGTGAAGGAAAGTACTTCATGAACCCAAGTGGAAGCCCCTACTTCGCGTCAAGGCGAACCTCAACACGACATGGAGGCATCCACAAGCGGTACACGACAAGATGAAGAGGAGGAAGAAGTTCATCATGATGATCCACCACAACCACCTTCACCACCACCTCAAGGAAACGACACCTTCAACAACAATGAATAATAAACTGATGATGAGGAAGCTCCACCGACCAACAAGCAAAAGCTACCTCGAGTTCGAGCAAGAGTGAACAAAAATCACCCCTTAGAGCAAATCTTCTGTGATATTCAAACCGGGAGAATAACTCGCTCTAAAACTTGATTTGCTAACTTTTGTGAGCATTATTCATTCATCTCTAGTATTGAGCCTTTGAAGGTAGAATAAGCTCTTCAGGACCCGGATTGAGTGAATGCACGAGGAGCTACACAACTTAGAGAGGAACGAAGTGTGGACACTTGTGGAGAAGCCCAAGGACGAGCAAAACATCATCGGAACCAAGTGGGCGTTTTGGAACAAACAAGATGAAGACGGTCAAGTCGTATGCAACAAGGTGCATCTCGTGGCTCAAGGCAACACCCAAGTCGAAAGTATGGACTACGGTGAGACCTATGCCCCCGTTCCTAGACTTGAAGCTATTCATATACTTCTTGCTTATGCTAATCACCATGGTATCACTCTTTATCAAATGGACACTAAAAGTGCATTTTAAATGGTGAGATTGAGCAAGAGGTCTATGTAAAACAACCCCCTGGTTTTGTAAACCCTAAGAAACCTAACCATGTTTACAAGCTTCGTAAAGCTCTCTATGGTCTTAAGCAAGCTCCATGAGCTTGGTACAAATGCTTCACGAAGTTTCTTATCGAAAAGGGTTTTGAAATTGGTAAAATTGACGCAACCTTATTCACTAAGAGAGTTAACGGTGAATTATTTGTGTACCAAATCTATGTGCATGATATTATCTTTGGATCTACTAACCCACAATTTAGTGAGAAATTTGGAAGGTTGATGTCCGAGAAGTATGAGATGTCCATGATGTGTAAGATGAAATTTTTCCTTGGTTTGCAAATCAAGCAAAAACGAGGGAAGAAACATTCATCTCTCAAACTAAGTATACCAAGGGCTTGATGAAGAAGTTCAACATGCAAGAGTGTAAATGTATGAAAACTCCTGTGCCTATTAGTGGACATGTCGACCTCACGAAGGAGGACAATCCAGTTGATCAAATGGTTTATCGATCAATGATTGGTTCATTGCTATATCTATGTGCCTCCCATCCCGATATTATGATTAGTGTGTGCATGTGTGCTAGCTATCAAGCCGCTCCTAAACAGTGTCATCTCAAGACCGTGAAAAGAATTGTGAGATACTTGATATATACACCAAACTTTGGCATTTGGTATCCCAAGGGATCTTCCTTTAACCTTGTTGGCTATTCCGACTCGGACTATGCCAGAGATAAGGTTGATAGAAAATCCACCCCGGGTACATGTTAATTTCTTGGTAGATCTCTTGTGTCTTGGCCATCGAAGAAACAAAACTCGGTCTCTCTATCCACCGCCGAAGCAGAATACATTGCCGCCGGATCATGTTGTGCTCAATTGCTATGGATGACTCAAACTCTTAAGGATTATGGAATCCATGTGAGACACGATCCATTGTTGTGTGACAATGAGAGTGCTATTAAGATTGCTCATTATCCCATGCAACATTCTCGAACTAAACATATTCAAGTTCATCATCATTTCATTCGTGATCATGTTGCCAAAGGGGACATTAATGTCAAACATGCTCGCACCAACAAGCAATTAGCCGAGATATTTACTAAGCCACTTGATGAGAAAGTGTTTTGTCACTTGAGGAGTGAGTTGAACATCATTTATGCTTCAAACTTGAGCTAGACTCACTCGGATGCAAGCAAGGGCATGAGCTTACATGACTATTCCATGTTACACTTGATATGACACTATCTTATATCTTGGAAATCTATGCTCCCTTGTATTGCATCTAAACTTTTGTAGGTACTTGGAAGAACTACACTCCACAAGATTGCCATCAACTCACATCACAAGCAATCTTGTCGTGGCCAAGTATCCACAACCCTTCTTTGATGATGGAAGGAAGAAGACAATTAAAACCATATCCTTGACAACCACTTGATAAACAAATTTCATTCTTGTCATTTGGATATATCTTGTTCTTCCTTGCATGACTAACCCATGTAGGTGAAAATAGAACCAAAACGATCAAGGATAGCTCTCAACTCAAGATAATCTTCATCAACAATGAGCATCCACAACAAGTTCTCCCTACATGCTACGTTATCAACATCACTCAAAGGTATCTGATCATATCCTTGTAGAAGCTTTACTCCAAGACATGAGCTAAAGCAAGTCAATTGATATGAAAACATTAAAATGCTTAATCGAAAAATGGTAATCCCTTTTTGAGCTTAACGTAGAGTATAACCTATGATCAAGTATTCTTGCTTGGCTCCTTAAGTCAATATACTCTAATATAGGTGACCTAGTCACCGCCCATCTCTAGATGAAGTATCTTTTTTGGTTCATCTTATAGTTTCATGCTTTCTTGGAACCACTCAATTTCCATCTAGTTGAATATTCATTCCTAAACTTTCTGAAAATTCCCTGCAAAACTTTCTGAAAATTCCTTGCAAATCACTTTGAAAATTCACTTCAAATCATTTTATTCTATTGAGACTTTCTGAAAAATTGCTTTTGAAAACTTTGCCAAGTTTCTGCTTTGCATTTTGGACCCTCCGATCCAGATAACTCGGTTTTACCGATACCACAGATAGGCTGCACAACCACATATAGGTTCCACCGACTCATTTGCCTCGGAGCCACCGATTTTGCTATCTTCTGTGTTCTATGTCAAAATTAGCAAAATATCAATTTCTTCAAGGATCCCTAAGTCAAAGGGGGAGAAATCTTAAAAAGCTTTTCAAAAAATAAAAGGGGGAGAAAAAGTACTCAAGGATCCTTTAGTCTAAATTGTTCTCAATGACCCTCACTCTCAAGGATCCCTACTTTCTATGAACCATATTCTCAAGGGTCCCTTCTGTAACACCCTGTGTTTGTATCACTTTGCTATGCCAAGCTTATAAAATTTGGACCCATTTAAAACTTTTTCTGTGCTTGATCATGATTGAGTGATTGTTATTTGCTTGAGTGTTTGCTTGAGTTTTAATCCACAAGAGTTCTTGTTCTATCCAATCTCATCTCCTTGATCCAAACCCCTTTCCCAATGATCATGCCATGTGTATAGGACTAAAAACTATTTTTATCAAATATTATTTTGGCCAAATTTGTTTACTCAATTTAGGTTTTCAAAACCCCCTGAATTGAGGATCGTACTACAAGTCATCAAATTAGGATGAATACTTTTTCCCAAAGAATTTATTTGGAACCTACTATATATATGACTTCCGAAAACCATCAAATATTGTTTTTAAAGACTATATTACTATTTTATTTAAAGGCTTTTTCTTAAAGCCAAAAATGGTCTTTCCTAGGGAAAATTTATTTTTATGCTTTCAAAATATTTGAGAAAATTTAGGGACACTCAGTGGACATATATTTTCCATATATATGAGTTTCAACACATGGTCATGTTCAAAATATTGGACAAAACCCTTCAAAACCCTTTCTGCCCATTTCAAGATTTTGAAATATTCCTATAGGAAATATTCTGAAATAAATCCAGGAAAATTCTAGCAAGTCATATATGCCCAATGTGATGATATTGCCAAGTTTCATCCCAATCCAAATTATTTTGGTTCACCAAAATAGCCCAAAATCATTCATGTCCAGATCGAAATTTGGGCAACTCTACATTGCCAACTGTCCCCTAATCACCTCAAACTTTGTCGACATGCTCTAATCCTCAAATAATTCCATGACACCAAGTGGTGCATTAAGGAGAATTGATTTGCATGAGTAGATCTAAGAAAATCAGTTTCTGCTCATTTCCAGGGTTTACAATGTTTGCATTGTCAACTTTCCTCAATTGAGCTCAAACCTTGTGACCCATCTCATTTTTAACTTTTATTTGATCCTGGTAAATCTCATGGCAAGTGGACCCTTTTTACTTGCCCAAACCAGCATCAAACACATTCAGGCAGAATGGTAAAAACCATGTATTCACCCCTTAGCTCATTCTCCTTCACCCGAAATTTTACCACAGTCCCCCCTAGTTACGTTCTACCTCTAGTAAAAACCCCATGGCCTCAAGTCGATGCCCGTACCGCTCATCCATACCAACATATGGTGACAAGACGTGACCCCCCCCCCGGCGGGCGCGCGTGGCTACATGACTAGTTGACGAACGGTGCGTGGCTATAGGATGCGCTGACGCAAGCAGGACAAAGCTACAGGCCCATAGGTACCGCTGACCCTGACCGGGCGGGCTGGCCCTGTAGCCGGCGTGTGCTCACCTACTCCAGGACGCCGACAGACGCATGGCCATAATGGATCTGGACGGCGGGCACCGCCAGCGACGGGCTTAGCTGCAGGCGGGCCCTACCAGCGACAAGACCGGGCAGTCGGCGGACCCCATCACCGGCTGGAGAGGCTTCCGGCTGGGGCTCGCCCCCCTTATCCGTGAATATTGTAAGCAGGCGGGTTGTCCTATAAACCCCCTCGGGCCTCCTTCCACTGGGGCAGGCAAGAAAGACAGAAATACACACACACACACACACATGCGAACTCACCACGTACACCATTAGGACGGGGAGAACAAGGGCAAGCTAGCTCCTTCTTCTTCCTCCCTCCATACAGCTCATGGAGCACCATTGTAACCACAACGCCCTATCTAGTAGACAAGAAGGACTAGGGGTGTTACCTCCCTCGGAGGGCCCCGAACCTAGGTACATTGTGCGTCTCGCACCGCTTGTCCCCAATCTCGTCACCGGTGTCCGTCGACATACATCGGCCCCAACCACACTCAATAAGCCACCCCATGGCATCTGTTGTGATAAAACAACGACACAAACAAAGCACATTCCGCGTGTAGAGAACAGCATTGCTGACAACTTGTCAAAATGAGCTTCTCAAAAGTTGCGTGTGGAACCAGGTATTTTTGTACTTCGACTGACTCAACCATTCGTCACGCCGTTAGCGCGGCAAGCAAAGAAAAGAAAAGTCAGCTCTGGCGACTATCTCCCGGCAGAGCTGCCAGCCGCCACCAAGAAAGCCGCCAAGAACAACGAAACATTTGACAGAGCACAGTAGGCTCCAATAGGCCATGTGTCCCTTGCCATGAAACCTAGCGCTCCCGCAGCAGAGGAAACACCATTAATCCTTGCTGTCGAGCCCCAGGCTCCGGCATGGGTGCAACAAATCGTCCATTACCTATGGTCAGATGAACTTCCCAAAGAGCAAGAATAAGCCGAGAAAGTAGCCCGTCAGTCAAGCACGTACCAATTTGTGGACGACGCTTTTTACAAGAGAAGACCAAATGGGGTGAAATTGAAGTGTATTCCCCGGGAAGAAGGACAACGACTCTTGACAGAGATACATGAAGGGATATGCGGCTCCCACATCGGGTCACGTGCTCTTGACGGGAAAGCATTCTGGCAAGGCTTGTACTGGATGACATCCCTTCAAGATGCCTTGGCAGGGGTGACGACATGTGAAGCATGCCAATTCCACGCCAAGCAGATACATCAACCAGCACAAACCTTTCGAACAATACTGCTTTCTTGGCCATTTGTAGTTTGTGAGCTCAACATCGCCGGCCCTTTCCCCCGTGCTAATGGGGACTTCGAATTCTTTTTCGTTGCAATCGACAAGTTTACGAAGTGGACTGAGGTGTAACCAGTGAGAAAGGTAACGGTGCAAGCAGCAGTCAAGTTTATCACAGGACTAGTCTGCTAGTTCGGGGTACCCAACTGGATCATCACCGAGAACGGCACACAGTTCACCAGCAACTCCTTCAACCAGTATTGTCAAGATATCGGCGCCAAGATCTACTTTGCCTCAGTTTCCCACCCCAGGAGCAACAGTCAAGTAGAGAGGGCGAATGTTGAAGTGTTGCAAGGCCTCAAGACAAGAACTTTTTACAAGCAATGTCAGCACGAAAGGCGCTGGATTGACGAGCTGCCGGCGGTTCTTTGGTCGAACAGGACGACACCAAATCGATCCACCGACAAGACACCCTTCTATCTAGTCTATGGTGCAGAGGCGGTGCCTCCACGGAACTCACATACGGGTCACCTCGAGTATAAGCTGTCGGGGCACGGATGCTCACGATCACCTATGGGACCAGAGGTCCCTTGTGGATCGGCAAGGGGGGTCACGTTGCACGAAGAGCGGAGAGCATGAGATGGCGCGACGATCAGGACACAGGCATTTTACCCAGGTTTGGGCCGCTGCTAAGCATAAAACCCTACTCCTGCTTTTTGGTGGATTGATTGGAGGAACACGAAGAACGCTCAGCGCCTACCCCCGGCAAGGACTGCTGTCAGGGAAAGAGCTGCTATGCGAGTACAAGTGTTCGGGGGTGCAAATCGCTAACCTTGAGCTAGGTTGCCTTGGGCCTCCTTTTATAGTGCAAGGGGTTACCACAATGGCAAAATAGTCATTATCTATCGATTAGATAGCTAAGCAGAGCTATCATACCTAACTCTCGCACTTAGGACAAAATGCCATGATTACCTGCCTAGGTGGCGCTCGGGGGTGCACCCCAGCAAGCTCTTGCCAACGCTTGGCCGGTCGTTGCTTATGGTCTTGACACGCTGCAGGGCGGGTGTCAACCGAACGTAACTTGCATTCCGATGTGTCGCCACGTGCTTAGCGAGAGCTGGTTAGCCGCCTGAGGGCTCGACACCACATCGATAAGTGACACGCGTAGCGATGTGGTGGAGCGGTGGCTGGCTGGCTCACGCCTGCCGGGGAGTGGATTGCCGGGTCTTCTGGAAGGTGTGTGTGGGGACCCCGACTCATAAGTCGTGATCACCGAATGAACGTGCACAGTGATCCCAGAGATCAATGCTCACTGAACACACAGAAACTGAATAACAAGAGTCTTACATCCATTACATACCGTTTGTACTCAAAAATAGTCTTTATGGCCAAGTCTTCATAAACTTGCAGCGGAAATCTTCAATGATAGCGTTAACCCATGCCATCTGCCTTAACCCTACAAGCATTCTGACTGGGAAGTGTCCTAGCTTGCATGTTCGTCACCAAGATACTCTTCATCATCACCTAGTATTTCATGTCTGGCCAATAAAATAACCAGTGGCAAGCCAATGAGTACTTTGAATGTACTCGCAAGCAACCCATGTTTGAAACAAGGTTCAACAGAGCATGATATAGCACTAATAGGTAAGTTTTGCAGAAAGCTAATTTTAGTGCAATGACATGATCAAGTATCTTAAGTAAGCATGCATCAACAGGTTCCAGACATCCATATGAACAAGCTACAGATGTCAACATAAGCAGGGTTTGAACATCACATGTTCACTCATTTCATCAAGTCTTCTGACTTAGCTCAAGTATCTCTTTGTCACACACACACCAAGTTTTGTGAAAACATCTGGACATAGTTTAAGCAGCACCACCCAACTGTCCTTGACCATGGACACGGCTATTCGAATAGTTTTACACTCTGCAGAGGTTGCACACTTTACCCACAAGACTCGGGGAACTTCCGTGTCATCCACGACTCGCGGTATATTACATACCCGAGGTAAGCACCCGAACAATGCCTTTCCCCTGACGATACTAAACAAAGAGTCCACTCGTTGGTCCGTGTCTTCATGATGTACAAACACGAGCCTTGCTCTACACAGTACCATCCATGAAGGAACACAACGGTGTGCCCGGTGCCTGTAAAGACAGCGCATGGTGGCCCTTCCAGGCGCGACGCTGTATCGAGAGTGACCACGCCACTCCCGCCACTAGTAATGCGGGCTCTATGCTAGTACCCACCAAGGTAATCAACAAAGCCCCGTCCCATAAGGGGTATCGTGGTCGTGCATGTAAGGTTGGGACGGTCGACAAATCTTAAATCTAATCCGTTTTCGAAAACACACACACTCACTTGCTCCGGTACACCACTTCTTTCTCAAGTGGTTACCCACTCAACATCATCTCCCTCGGGCATTAGTGGCACCCGACGGGGTTTTCGAAAAAGTCTTTGAAAATACTTTTCCTTCCATCACCATGCATAATCCCGTCCCACTTTGCGTAGCATCTACTAAGCATCCTATCTACTCCCACCCGCACAACCCTCATAGGAAGGTAGGTTCATTCACGATGCAAGTATCAACGGTAAAGTATCGGAGGCATCCCACCTAAGGGGGGGTACCTTATCAACATGATCAATTCATCGGAACAACAAGTGCTATATGACATGCAGTAAAAGGGTTCATAGTCATGGTCAAAGGGCTGCTTGCCTGGCTTAGAAATGTCTTCGAGGTCTTCACATGCTTCTCGTCCAACTCCGAGCACTTCGTCTATTTCGTCAACTATCGCCGAAAACAACCGCAATAAGCAACACAACAAGCAGAAAAATAAAGTGCTCTATAAAGAGGAGTTTTATTTTTCTTGGACACCTCTGGTCATAAGAAAAATAACCAAGGAAGTTTCATTGGATGTGGATGCAGGGGGGTTTTTTGAATGGTGGGAATGAATGAAGCGATGATCCTATAAGAAACCTATAGGAAATGTTTTTATAAAAAGGAGTTGAGGCACCCAATAAATAGGGCATTATTTTAGAAACAATTAGAAAGTGGTCTCACTGATTTTGGAGTTGGGATGATTTTCCTAGGGATTTTCAAAGTGAGCCATATATGAAGAAATGGTTCAATAATCCACATAACAGAGAAAGTATATGGAAAATTATCCACATATTAGCTCATGAGCTTAGATACACCTAGGATTTTGAATCACTCCATTTGGAGTTATTATGAATGCTCTAGGGATTTTGCAAGGTGGTTCCATAATACAAGTTGTAACAAAAATATGGGTGGATCAAAATATGCTATATGCAAAAAGTGTGCAATGCACATATTTGGATTGGTCATGAATTTAGGAGTCTATAGAAACTTGAATCATCAAATTTGGAGCTAAAATGAATTTTGTGGGATTATTTTTGTCTCTCTGGAAAATGGAAAAAGGGAAAGAAATTACCTAAGTCTAAACTGCGCAACTGGGCGGAGCATAGCAGCAATCGGACTGGGCCGGCCCAACTGCTCAGCCGCGCGCGCAGGGGGGGGGGGGCACGTCGGAGACATATTCCACGGAATACGCCTCCTTCACGGAGAGGCGTAGACGGGGGAATCCGTGTCCACTTATGCGTGGGCCCGGTCGTCAAGTCGCTTACAGGCAGGGCCCGCCTGGCAGGCTCGTCTCCCTCCTCCCGCCTGAACAGAGGCGAGGCAAGAGAGGCGGGGCCGAGAAGGCACCGGCGCCGTTCTGAGTTTCCCTAAATTTTCTCAAATATTTTTAAAGCATTTAAATATTTTTTCCCTATAAAAGACCATTTCTGGCCTTAAGAAAAAGCCTTTAAATAAAATAGTAAAATAATATTTAAAAATAATATTTGGTGGTTTTGGGATGTCATATATATAGTAGGTTTCAAATAAAGCATTTGGGGAGAAAGGATCCACCCAATTTGAGGACTTGTAGTACAAACCTCAATTCAGGGGTTTTTGAAAACCTAATTTGAATAAATCCTTTTTGGCCAAAATAATATTTGATAAAAATAGTTTTGGGTACTATTCACATGTCATGATCATTGGGCAAGAAGTTTGGGTCAAGGAAAAGAGTTCTTGAGGGTAGGAGGGAGTTTTATGAATATAGAGCACTAGCAAGCAATCAAACAAGCAAGCAAATAGCACACAAGTCAAGCATTCATATGCACTCAAAAAGTTTTAATTGGTGCTAGTTTTGAGTCATATTAACTTAGTCAGGAGGCAAATCACAGGGTGTGACAGACCTACCCCCCTTACAAGAATCTTGTCCCCGAGATTCCTAGGCTAGGCGTAGAAAAAGGTGTGGGAATTCACACGTGAGGTAGTCTTCACATTCCATGTTGCTTCTGCTCTGGTGTGGTTGTCTCCCTGGATCTTGAAGTGCTTTGATGATATGTCTTCGAGTGCATTACTCAACTTTGTTTGAGAGTGAACGGGATTCCTGCAATGGCCTGGCTTGTGTGTGTATTCCAAAGTCGGAATACGTGGTAAAGTAGTGTATCTAAGGGCTGGTCCTGGGGTTTCCCATGTTGGTTAGTGACATCTAGATGTCTCGGGTTAGAGTAGAAGGGTCGAGTCTTGGTATAGGTTCTTGTTGACAGGGAAGTCCTTATCTTCCTTAAAGCAGGAGGTCTTCAGTCGTAGGTGGTCTTCATCGTTGAGGGTGCTGAAGTGCGTCATCGTAGGCTTCGCGTCGAGAACTTCTGCTTGAATAAGTTGCCCATGTATGTTCTTCATCCATCTTCGACCAGTTGTCTTCGTTGTTGCAGACGCGCGTTTCTGGTGGGTCTCCGAGTGTTTGGTCTACTGGTCTCTCCGTAGCCATTGTGGGAAGGTCTGGGCTGAGTCTCGTCCCTAAGACTAAGCTTAGAGACGCAAAACTGTTCCTACCTTCTAGGAAAGTTTTTAAGGGTCCTGGATGAGCTGGCTACCCGAAAGTATGGACCAGCCATCCAATCCCCAAGGTCTGAGGCTTGGCAAGCGGGGTGAACTACCTTTGACAGGTGTTTCGCCATGATCCAGTCAGGGTTTACGCCCTAGATTGGAGCAATAAGGGGTTGGTAACGAAGTCATGACAGTCGCCCACTCCATTCCGGGCATCTGAAGGGAGTAGGGACGTCATGCTCATCGTACACCGCCCAGGTGGTGGAGTGAGGGGTGTTATCAACTTCTCGGTTCCTTCCTAGTCAGGAACTGATAGGTGATTGTTAAGACAAGGTGGCTCTATAATCCTCTCGAGGTGCAAGGGCTTCATCGTGCCTGGACGTTGGTGCTTCTTGATATAGTCTAGTTGATGTGGTCGGTCGAGGAGCGGTGGTTGACTTCTCCTGCTTCTTCTTCTTCGTCGTGGCTTCTCAACCGTAGTGGCTCTTCATATTGCTTGGGTAGGAATGTCTTCTGCTGTAGGGTGGGTACTTCAAGTAGTCCAACCCTTTTCAAGGTGGAGCCTTATACTTGAGAGGCATGGTAGTTGGTGTTCCTGGGGCTGGTCCAAACTGGACTAAGGTGTTCCTTCTCTTATTGGGTAAACAAGTATGACATCCCGGAGGGTAACTACCTATTCCCTCAAGTATCACATAAACACATTGCTCATGGAATATGTGAGAGGAGCGGGCATTTGCTCCGGATGGTCACTAGTTTGGGGGTTCGTGATCCAACGCAATCTTATGAATAGGATTGGTGGTGGTCAAGGTGGAATATCGACCATTGTCTAAGGACTTATAGTCCAAGGCCTATGGTCATAATCCAACAATATTGTGGCTTGGTGAAGCTTAGGGGGTTTCAAGGAGCTTAGGATGTGAGTGAACGTCCAACATCTTTTCCTCGAGCACAGTTATTAGATGCCAATAGTACTACCTACTGCTCCAAACAAAATCACCCTATCTCCATGAAGGTATCATCTCATATAAGTCATCTCCATCAACAACTATGCTACGCATATCACCATGGCTCTAAGAGAAGGACAACCCATATTCTCATACATACAGTATAACTACTCATATATTTCCCTATGTAAAAATCCTCGGGAAAGCATACAAGCCGCTAAGCTTGATTGTGACACTACAAATCCAAGTGTTCAGCTAATATATCCAAGGTCTAAGGTGTAGCATCTCTATGCTAAGGAAACACATAACATACCAATCCAAGATCTCATTCCCTTCCTATGAATCCAATTTAATCGATCCACAAATACCATCCAACATCACCTGTTCCATTACCGCTACAGATCCAATACTAGTGATTGTTCCATGTATTCCCCAGAGTCCCTAAAATCCCCAAATTCTAGAAAGATCTATCTCATCTCAGTACAACCAACAATTCCCATCATGATTACTTAGTAAACTCCGATGTTAGGTGCATATGGATCCTTGAATCAATTCTGACAACCATCCAATATTCCTAGTTTGTCTTCCATCGAGAAACATGGTATCAAGATTAAGATCATCGGACTTAATCCAAATTACTCCGAACCATGTAGTTTCATTGATCCTGAGCACCTATTAGAATCAACCTTTTAAATCCAAGGTTTACATCTAGTAAGAATTCCCTACTAGTTACTCTAGCCACTATCATATAGCTATCAATATTACTGGCCAAAGTCAAGTCATTAATCCACCAAGAATTTCAGCTTGTAATCATATTTGTCCTACTAAATCCAAGTTGACTCAAGGGGGAAGTAAGTT
Organism: Elymus sibiricus; assembly: GCA_039707655.1. Lineage (NCBI taxonomy): Eukaryota > Viridiplantae > Streptophyta > Magnoliopsida > Poales > Poaceae > Elymus > Elymus sibiricus. Next base: position 317,753,074 of record CM077669.1, on the reverse strand, counting down.
ATGCTACTCTATCAACTTGATCCACCAAGTCCACTCACCAACATAAAAGTCTCGTAATCCACCAATAGGGTCTCAACTACTTCCTCAAGACATCTATTATGGCTAAATCAAATCATTGTCCACAATTTGTATACCCTTAGAATGATCCTTCCTATGGCATCAAGGTTCTAGTCTTGGCAAGAATGAAGGATGTGTGTTCACTATGATCACTAGCTCCATAATGAACCCAGTGCTAAACAGGGGTTATTGAAGCTCAATAATTGCTCTGGCAAATCCGTGTATTAAACACGGGATCAGAGGCTTGTGTTGGGGAAGCTTGTGAGGTTTCGGTTGGGCTGGGGAGGGGTTTCCAATCTTGAGGGAAAAGCATAACTCTACGGGGCTGCGTCTGGTTGAGTACGTTGTAGTCGAAGTCTTCGGTGTCAGTTGTTTGTCGTGGTGGATCCTTGGTGCATCTGGTCTTGCTGGTCTTCAGTTGACGAGAGGGGGCAGAGGGAAAGTAGCATAGAGGAGCGTGCCTAAGGTGGTGGTATAGTGCAAGTGCAATCAAACAAGTGCCGGAAAGCCAAAACACACTTATTAAGATAAGGTGGGTGCTTAGTCGCGTACTTGTTGCCTGGGGAAAAAGTGCGACCTTCACCAAAACATAAATAGGCAAAAACAAACAACACACAATCATGGTTCTATCAGAACCATCATACGGACTCGACTTCGCATAGGGGATACACGAGCTATCCTACCCTAGGGGTTCTCGGACTCGGTAGTCATGCTTGCTTCGCGTCTTGGAGAGGAGTCCGCTTAGTGTTCTCGGTCTTCTTCAGGTGTCGCTATGTCTCTGGTTGTTGTTCATCAAAACGATCCTGGTTGCGCCTGAAGAGTCCTCGACGACTTCGGGTCTGTTGAGTTGACAACGAAGGTGATTCTTCACGGCTGTTGTTGACAGGGTCTTCTGGTGTCTTCGTAATCGTGCCAATACCGGCTTGTCCTTCAAGGCGTTGAGGGTTCCAAGTGGGCAATCCTTTATGCAATGACATCAACAAGGCATGATAGAGTTCCTTCTTGTCGGTCATGTTGATAATATCGACACCGAGAGCGGGGGATGAAGAGAACCGTTTTCTTGCTCACTATGGTGAGGCGGACCAAATGGCAAGGTTCTCATCCACCGGTGGTTGCCGACACAACAACAAAAGGTCAGGGTTGCTCTATTAGCGATGCATATCATGACATTGCATGTCTTGTGCCCTGGTCATCGAAGGCCAAGGTGGCATCATCCTGGGGCAGTGTCGAGGGTGTCACCATCTTCTGAGTCTTGATATTCTCATCCTTCGAGAGGGTATCTTCCGTTGGTATCATCTTGTCGTGGTGTTGTCAAACTTGTGTGAATGTCTAGAAAGGTGGCTTCCTTCACGGTTACCCACGAGGATTTCAAGGAATCCAGTGGTCAGGGGCACAAAGGTTCTAACGACCATTTGCAGGGCTTTGAAAAGTAGATGAGGAGAGCCAAAAGAAAAGTGGTGGAAGTGCTAAGGCAAAAACCTTTGCTTCCTTTGAAATTTTTGGAGAGGTAAGAAATATAGTGGCTTTGTAAGTGATTTTGAAGGGTCTTGAAAAATAGTTTGGTCCTAGCTAACGTCCATACTAACTAAGGGCTTCCTACAGTCAGGATGGCTCTGATACCAGCTCTGTGGGGACCCCAACTCATAAGTCGTGATCACCGAATGAACGTGCATAGTTATCCCAGAGATCAATGGTCACTGAACTCACAGAAACTGAATAACAAGAGTCTTACATCCATTACATACCGTTTGTACTCAAAAATAGCCTTTATAGCCAAGTCTTCATAAACTTGCAGTGGAAATCTTCAACGATAGCGTGAACCCATGCCATCTGCCTTAACCCTACAGGCATTCTGACTGGGAAGCGTCCTAGCTCGCATGTTCATCACCAAGACACTCTTCATCATAACCTGGTCTTTCATGCCTGGCCAATAAAATAACCAGTGGCAAGCCAATGAGTACTTTGAATGTACTCGCAAGCAACCCATGTTTGAAACAAGATTCAACAGAGCATGATATAGCACTAATAGGTAAGTTTTGCGGAAAGCTAATTTTAGTGCAATGACATGATCAAGTATCTTAAGTAAGAATGCATCAATAGGTTCCAGACATCCATATGAACAAGCTACAGATGTCAACACAAGCAGGGTTTGAACATCACATGTTCACTCATTTCATCAAGTCTTCCGACTTAGCTCAAGTATCTCTTTGTCACACACACACCAAGTTTTGTGAAAACACCTAGACATAGTTTAAGCACCACCACCCAACTGTCCTTGACCATGGACACGGCTATTCGAATAGTTTTACGCTCTGCAGAGGTTGCACACTTTACCCACAAGACTCGGGGAACTTCCGTGTCATCCACGACTCGCGGTATATTACATACCCGAGGTAAGCACCCGAACAATGCCTTTCCCCTGACGATACTAAACAAAGAGTCCACTCGTTGGTCCGTGTCTTCATGATGTACAAACACGAGCCTTGCTCTACACAGTACCATCCATGAAGGAACACAATGGTGTGCCCGGTGCCTGTAAAGACAGCGCATGGTCGCCCATCCAGGCGCGACCCCGTATCGAGAGTGACCACGCCACTCCCGCCACTAGTAATGCGGGCTCTATGCTAGTACCCACCAAGGTAATCAACAAAGCCCCGTCCCGTAAGGGGTATCGTGGTCATGCATGTAAGGTTGGGACGGTCGACAAATCTTAAATCTAATCTGTTTTCGAAAACACACACTCACTTGCTCCGGTACACCACTTCTTTCTCAAGTGGTTACCCACTCAACATCATCTCCCTCGGGGATTAGTGGCACCCGACGGGGTTTTCGAAAAAGTCTTTGAAAATGATTTTGTTTCCATCACCATGCATATTCCCGTCCCACTTTGCGTAGCATCTACTAAGCATCCTATCTACTCCCACCCGCACAACCCTCATAGGAAGGTACGGTCATGCACGATGCAAGTATAAACGGTAAACTATCGGAGGCATCCCACCGAAGGGGGGGTACCTTATCAACATGATCAATTCATCGGAACAACAAGTGCTATATGACATGCAGTAAAAGGGTTCATAGTCATGGTCAAAGGGCTGCTTGCCTGTCTTAGAAATTTCTTCGAGGTCTTCACACGCTTCTCGTCCAACTCCGAGCACTTCGTCTATTTTGTCAACTATCGCCGGAAACAACCGCAATAAGCAACACAACAAGCAAAAAAATAAAGTGCTCTATAAATAGGAGTTTTATTTTTCTTGGACACCTCTGGTCATAAGAAAAATAACCAAGGAGGTTTCATTGGATGTGGATGCAGGGTTTTTTTTTGAATGGTGGGAATGAATGAAGCGATGATCCTATAAGAAACCTATAGGAAATGTTTTTATAAAAAGGAGTTGAGGCACCCAATAAATAGGGCATTATTTTAGAAACAATTAGAAAGTGGTCTCACTGATTTTGGAGTTGGGATGATTTTCCTAGGGATTTTCAAAGTGAGCCATATATGAAGAAATGGTTCAATAATCCACATAACAGAGAAAGTATATGGAAAATTATCCACATATTAGCTCATGAGCTTAGATACACCTAGGATTTTGAATCACTCCATTTGGAGTTATTATGAATGCTCTAGGGATTTTGCAAGGTGGTTCCATAATACAAGTTTTAACAAAAATATGGGTGAATCAAAATATGCTATATGGAAAAAGTGTGCAATGCACATATTTGGATTGGTCATGAATTTAGGAGTCTGTAGAAACTTGAATCATCAAATTTGGAGCTAAAATGAATTTTGTGGGATTATTTTTGTCTCTCGAGAAAATGGAAAAAGGGAAAGAAATTACCTAAGGCTAAACTGCGCAATTGGGCAGAGCATAGCAGCAATCGGACTGCGCCGGCCCAACTGCTCAGCCGCGTGCGCAGGGGGGGGGCTCGTCGGAGACGTATTCCACGGAATACGCCTCCTTCGCGGAGAGGCATAGACGGGGAAATCCGCGTCCACTTATGCGCGGGCCTGGTCGTCGGGTCGCTTACAGGCGGGGCCCGCCTGGCAGGCTCGTCTCCCTCCTCCCGCCTGATCAGAGGCGAGGCAAGAGAGGCGGGACCGAGCAGACGCCGGCGCCGTTCCGGCGACTCCGTCTACCTCCGACGAAGCCCGACACACCGGCGAGCTCGGGAGAGAGGGACCCGTCGCTCTGGATGGGTTTTTCATGCCCGGGGAAGGTCAAGGCCGGGTGCGGCCTTGGACAAGGCGGAAGGTGGTGACGGTGATGATGGGCACGGCGCCACCGCCATGGAGAGGGAGAAATAGCGCGCAGAGGAGGTCCTTGTCAACGGAAGGGATGCCCTGATGGTGCTAAGGGGGGAGGAGGGGCATGGGTGAGCTCGAATTTGAGCGGGGGGTCGCGGCGGCAATGCTAGCCCAGGGGGGAAGCAGAGGGCACAGGGGAACGATCCAGGGGGTCTGGGAGGTCCGCGGGTGCGAGAGGAGACGAAGGGAGACGAGAGAGGGGCTCGGGGAAGTCTTATATAGCCGCAGCGCCGGATCACCGTGGACAGGGAGTTTGGCGGGGTCGAGGACATTGCTAGAGTTCACGGGGGCAGGTTCGGGCGTGTCTACGAGCTTTGTGGGCGAGGTTCACGACCAGGGAGAGGAAGAGGGGGAGCGGGGACGCACCAGGAGCCCGCGCGTGTGAGCTCGCCCACTGGCCGAGCCGGGCGGCCATGGTGCGCGTGCGAGGATGCCATGGGAGGAGGAGAGAGGAGGGGGCCGACCAGCTGCCGTGGTGTGGACGTCGAGGGGGACACGGGGGACACCACCACGAGGCCCAAGGCTGTCGGGAGCCTCTGATTGGGCAAGCTACAGTGCGTGGATGCACTGTAGCATGCTCCAGAGCGCGAACCTTGCATGCCAAGGCATGTCTTTGGCATATGTGGCGCGGCCATTTGTGTCTAGGGCATCTAGGAGAGTGTAAACAAAGTGCTATTATCCTTGGATTCCCTGAGGTCTCCTTAGAAGAGAAGGGAGGCTGAGAGAGAGGGAAAAACTAGCTGTCCAGGAGGGAATCTTGGGGTTTTACCCCCCCCAAATAATTGAGCTATGAACCTGAAATTGTTACTGGAGGCAGAGGGGGATGAGGGTAAGGTGTGGTAAAAATCTCAGGTTAAGGACAATAGTGGAAGGGGGTCAAACAAGGGTTTTACCATTAGGGCAAAAAGTGTTCGATGAAGGTTTAGGCAAGCAAATGGGGTTTGCTTGACTTAAGACTTGGCAGGGTCAAAGGGTGGTTAGAAATAGGGTTAGGCACCAAGTTTGAGCTTGATTGAAGAAGGTTCACAATGTAACTTTGTGAAACCCTAGAAATCAACAGAATCAGATTTCTGTAGATCTAAGCATGCATCTCACTTCCCACAAATCCACCACTTGGTGTGGTGTCATTATTTGGGGTTTAGCACATGCCCACAAAGTTTGGGGTCAAGGGAAGAAACTTCACAATGTAAAGTTGTTCAAATTTAGCTCTGGACAGGAATGGTTTTGGAATATTTTGATGAAGCAAATCAATTGGGATTGAGATGAAACTTTGCAAGATCATCAAATATGACAATTGTGTCTTGCTGGAATTTTCTTGGAATTTATTGAGAATATTTCTTATAGAAATATTTCAAAAGCTTGATTTAAGCAGAAAGGGTTTTGAGGGGTTTTGCCCATGATTTCGTACATGACCATGTGTTGAAACTCATATATATGGAAAATATATGTCCACTGAGTTTCCCTAAATTTTCTCAAATATTTTTAAAGAATTTAAATAATTTTTCCCTATAAAAGACCATTTCTGGCCTTAAGAAAAAGCCTTTAAATAAAATAGTAAAATAATATTTAAAAATAATATTTGGTGGTTTTGGGAAGTCATATATATAGTAGGTTTCAAATAAAGCATTTGGGGAGAAAGGATCCACACAATTTGAGGACTTGTAGTACAAACCTCAATTCAGGGGTTTTTGAAAACCTAATTTGAATAAATCCTTTTTGGCCAAAATAATATTTGATAAAAATAGTTTTGGGTACTATTCACATGGCATGATCATTGGGCAAGAAGTTTGGGTCAAGGAAAAGAGTTCTTGAGGGTAGGAGGGAGTTTTATGAATATAGAGCACTAGCAAGCAATCAAACAAGCAAGCAAATAGCACACAAGTCAAGCATTCATATGCACTCAAAAAGTTTTAATTGGCCCTAGTTTTTGAGTCATATTAACTTAGTCATGAGGCAAATCACAGGGTGTGACAGTGTGCATGTCTTGGTCCCCGGCAAGCGTCGGGGACGTGCTTGGCGCGTTGCAGTCCAGGCTTGTGCTACCGCGTTGAGCTTGTTGAAGTCTTATCTTGATCATTCGCTGGGTTTTTGCTTCTACCGCCTGTGCATAAGTCAGGGGCACTGGGTACCCCTGTACTAGTGCACCGACAGGAGCCCCCGGGACTGGCCCACACGCGCTCGACAAGTGCCGTTGGGTCAGGCCCAAGTTTCATGCACAGGCGCACAATGTGAGGGAGTAACTGCCAATTTATTGGTCAGCACTGACCCACCACCTCAGGCCATTTCCACCATGTGCGCCGCATGCATAGCGGGGAGTTAGCGACGGGCACACGTGACTTAAACCCCTGGTCATGGCAGAAACCGCAGCGCCATGGATTGGAGTAATGGGGCGGTTACCTGTTCGCCCGTGATCGTGGGCGATGGAATTGGTGGAGATGGGCGGCGACCCTTGGAATGGACGACAGCCAGCCCCCACGCCCTCCCCTATAAATTGGGGGTCGAGAGGGGCGATGCTCATCCATCCTATCTTCCTCCTTGAGTGCAAAACCACAGAGCTCGCCCTTCTGCTCCCTTGCCTTGAGCTGCGCTCGCTCTCCCGATGCTCAGGGGGAGGGGCCGAGCGAGCGTGTTTGTAGAGCCTTCCTTCCGGACCCCTACTCAGTTCCCATCATGGACAGATGGTTCTGAACTGAAGGCTGGTGGAGGAAGCCTCGGATTGGGGAGCGGGCAGCGTGGTGGCCATATCGGGGACGGCTGTGGTGGTATGCCTGCCGCCGCGTTGCCCGCTTCTTCAGTCTTTACGGATCTCCATGCGGTTGACATCGCGCCGGGATCTATGTTGGAGGTGCAGCCTCGCGGCGGCACGCGGTTCCCGCATTCGTTCTTCAAGGTGATGGAGAAAAAACGCCCAGGCGGTCGCCACGGGCGTGCGTGTGGTTGCAGCCGCGCGTCGTCATTTATCGCGGTGAAGCTCTCCTTCTGCAGCACTTTGGATGGAGCGTACGGGAGGGAGCTCTTCATCTTCGCGTGCTCTTCTAAGGCGGGGGTGGAATTCCCCGCCTTTGGCCACCGGGGACGACCATGCCCTCTGTGGGGTCCTCGGGTCGCCATGCCTGGAGCTTGGGCGATGGCGGGGGCGTCTCCTCAGGCGGTGGCGATGAGGAAGACGATGGCGGTCGGGGATCTACGACGCATCAAGAGCACGGATGAGGTCTCCGACGCGTCGTGTTCCCCGGCAGCACCATCATCACACTCTGGGCTCCGGCAGCGCCACCATCTGCACCTGCCCTCCGCCTTCTTTCCCCTGCACCTAATCTCTAAGAGGATAGGGACAAGAAAGGGATTACGGGGCACTTATCTTTTTTTATGTCAAAAGGTGTAGGCGCTTGAAAAGTTTTAATTAATCATAATGTAATCTCTATCCATCTTGTATTGAAAATGAATGAGAAAAAGTGTTGTCTTTCTTTCGCAAGTACTATCCCTTTCCTTTCCTTGTTATACTACATTAGTATGTTTTGTCTTTGCTGCACGGAGCTACTTGCCGGGTCATCATTCAAACCACGAGTCCCAAAGTGGGGGAACGAGCCCCCGGCAACAGGTTGGCGTTGTTTCCCGGCAGAGCTCCTTGTCGGTATCGGCGCTGCCACCCTTATAAATAAAGACAGGGGGACGACACATCCCGACAAGGGTTTTCACCACGTGGATTACTCCACAACCCGCAATAAGGAAGATACTAAGGGTTTCCTTGAGAAATCGAGAAGTACTGAACTGGAAATATGTGATATACTTATCTTTTCCAAGCAGTATCTTCTTTTCGAGCGTGATGGGCCGCCATCCTTGTTTCTTTGTTCCCCTTCCCTGTTTTCTCGATGGTAAAACATGTAGGGTGAGAACAGTAACAAAGACTACGGTTTCATCAAGTATTCTAGCAAATCTTTATAACGTAAAAGCAATAACATTGCAGTCATAAAAAATGGGTAATGAGCATGTAAGCATGATGATTATGATGCAATGCCTAGCTTTATTATTGTTGCACAGGGTCTGCGCCTGGCTTTGTACAAAGGGTTACATGGAACATCGGCAATGCGTGTACAAAAGGTGGCTGCTGGGGACTGAGCCCGGCAGCCGCGCCTTACTGGTAGAACTGACGAAGATGCTCAATGTTCCATGAGTTCTGCACCTTGGTGCCATCTTCGGTCTCCAAACGGACCGCGCCAGGTCTGGTGACTCATACTACCCGCTAAGGGCCTTCCCACTTCGGCGTCAACTTGTTTGTACCCTTGGCGGACTGAACACGCCGAAGGACAAGGTCGCCTTCCTAAATGCTCCGGGCGTGAACCCTGCGGCTATGGTAGCGGTGCAGAGCTTGCTGGTAGCGTGCTGCACGCACAATAGCCCGGAGACGGTCTTCCTCGAGGAGCGTGGCATCATCATGCCCCAGCTGCTGTTGCTCCACTTCATCGTAGGCAAGCACTCGAGGTGACCCGTATAGGAGTTCTGTGGGGAGCACTGCACCGCCCCATACACTAGAGAGAAGGGCGTCTGGCCAGTAGCTCGATTTGGTGTCGTCCTGAGGGACCAAAGAACCACCGGCAACTCATCTATCCAGTGCATGCCGCTCTTCTGCGGCTTATCAAAAGTCCTTGTCTTGAGTCCTCGCAGCACTTCAGCATTCATCCTCTCGACTTGCCCATTGCTCCTTAGGTGAGCAACAAAGGCGAAGGAGACCTTGCTTCCAAGGCTTTGGATATATTGCATGAAGGCGCGGCTCGTGAACTGGGTGCCGTTGTCGGTGATCACTCTGTTAGGCACCCCAAAGCAGCACACCAGTCCTTTCTTGAACTTGATAGTTGCATGTGCGGTCACCTTTCTCACTGGTTCCACCTCAGGCCACTTTGTGAACTTGTCGGTTGCCACGAACAAGAACTCAAAGCCTCCGACAGCACAGGGTAAGGGGCCCAAGATATCGAGCCCCCAGACCGAGAATGGCCAGGATAGTGGGATTGTTTGCAGGGCTTGCTGTGACACCCTGGGTCTTGGCTACAGTGATCATTGTAATTAAGCTACAGTAATGACCTTGATCAGGCTTAATCATTTTTGCCAATCCAATTTAGATCACTGTTGGAATCAACCCTGATTCAAATTCCTTTGCAATTCAAAATCATTTGAAAAGTGATTTTAAAAGTTTTGCAAACTCTAAATTAAAAATCATGCTTAGGTTGCAAATATTCCCTAAGCTATTCCAAAATTGGAACCACCATTTTATCAATTGGTTTGGTGCCTCTAAAGCTTTTATAACAGAGGCCAAAACAATTATTTAATTGCCTTTTGAATTATAAATATTTCCAAACTTTTCAAAAGGGCCCCAAACTTTTTGTGGCAGTACCAGATATTGCATGGCAAATATTGGGCCCTATTCCATATTTTTCAAAAGTCATTTAGTCCTAATACTATTACAAAACAGAAAGATTTAAAATAAAAACAGAAAATAAATAATAAAAAAAGAAACAAAAGCCCCCCTTGCCCTGGGCCTTAGGCCACAGTGGCAGGCCCAGGCCGGCCCAGCGGCCCCCTCGGTCGTCTCCCACCTCGCTACAGTGGGGCGACCAAGGCACACGCGCGAGACCGAGCGCGTCCCCGCCGGACACTCTCGCCGGCGATGGTCCGGCGGGTATAAGGCCGCCCCCGTGCCCCTGCCTGCCGCCTGTAGCCCTAGATCTCACCTGCCCCCTCCCTCTCTCGCTCTCTGCTTCCTCCCCCGCTCGAGCCCGCGCCGCCGTCGCCATGGCCGCCGGCTAGCCGCGACCACCGTACCTCCCTCGCGTCGCCGTCGTGTCCCCCGGCTTCGCCATCGACCGGCACATACTCCCCGACCGCAAGCCCGAGACGGGAGCCACCGCATCGCCTCCACGCTGCCTTCTTCCTCCTCGGATCCCCGCCGCCGTTCGTCGTCATTTCCGGCCACACCGGGCCCTCCCCGAGCCCGCTAAGCACACCTGCAGGAGCCCCGTGAGCATGCGCTTCTTTCCCCTCTCCTCCCCGGTCCTTTCCGCCGCCATAGCTCCCCTTCCCCGTCGTGCCCGAACGCCGCTCCGCCCGAGCTCGTCGCCGGCGTGGCTCCGGCGACCAAATGGCGTCCAGCCCGTGCGCATTTTACTCACCGCAACGCGTAGGCCCTCCCTAGCGTATTAGGTCGCTCGTTTGCACGCCGTAGCGCCGTTTCTGTCGAGCCCCCGTACGCGCGGCCGCCTCCGCTCGTCTCCGGCGCCGTTTCCGGCCAAGTCCGGCTGCGCCACCACCACCATTCGACGCGGAACGTTCGACTCGTTCGAACGTGCCCCGCCGCACGCCGAACGGCCCTACGTAGCGCTTTTCCGACGACCCCCGTGGCTCGCCGCCGCATTTTAACGTCGCCGGCGTTGAGCCGCCGGTCGCCACCGACGTGGCTGGCCGGGCCCCACCCCTGGGTCGCTGCCTGTGGACCCCGCGGTCCCCAGTTGACTGGGTTGACCCAGTCAACTGCTGACTGGGCAGCCCAGTGTCAATAACAGGTGGAGCCCGACCCCCCTGTGTATGACATGTGGGCCCAGCCCCATTTTAATTAATTAAATTAGCTTAATTAAATCTGATAATTAGTTTAGACTAATTAGTCACTGACATGTGGGGCCTACCTATTAAATTAACTTAGTTTAGTTTAATTTAAACTCTGTTTAGCCAGGAGTCTATGACAGGTGGGGCCCACCGGTCAGGTTTGACCAGTCAGCCCCACTGTTGGCTGCTGACGTCATCCTGATGTCATGCTGACGTCATAATTGCCTTTTTCGAATTTATTTAAATCTGTTAATTCCAGAAAATAATTAAAACTTTAAAAATTAATAGAAAATTATCCGTAGCTCAGATGAAAAAGTTTTATACATGAAAGTTGATCAGAAAAATCCCACGAATCTGATTATGCCATCCGTTCATCTGTCACATGCTCCTAGCATGATGAACATGGAACTTTTTTCCTCCGGATCGTCTGTTCGATAAATCCAAAGACCCGGGAAGTATCGTCAGATATTCTCCCGCTTCGTCTAACACGTGTTGTACTGCGTTAGTGCATGCCTAGCCCTGCATATTGCCATGTCATGCATCGTGATGCATCTGTTTGCTTTATATTTATTGTTTTTCCCCCCTCTTCTTACCAGTAGAGCCCGAGACTGACGCTGCTGCCGGGTACGACTACGCCGTTAACGATCAGCCTTTTGCCGCAGAGCAGCAAGGCAAGCAACCCCTCCCTTGAGCATTCCGATATCGCCCATTCCTTTCCCTCTCATTCTTGCATTAGATATTGCTACTGTATTAGTTAGCTCCTATTATGATGCATAGCCTGCTTTTGATAAACTGCTACTATACCTGCAACAATATCAACTGTTTAGTATAGGTTTATCAGTGAATCCCCTGTGACACCCTTAGTCCCAGTTGCCCCTGCTTCTTCATCGATGACCCGAAGACTCGAAGACTCGGTCAACCGACCGACAAGCCATGCCCCTCACATCACCGCACCCCCCCTTAGTTGTACGACTCTGCAGCGCTACTATCGAGTACCGAGGGTGACTCCTCGTGAAGTACTCATGATGCTAGCTCTGTAGTGCAGCTAGTCGGTCGTGGTTATCGAGGGTGATTCCTCCTTCACCACTCCCAACGATGACTCTGTCGTGCAACCCCTCAAGTGTGGGACCCTCGAGGGTGATTCCTCTAAGTCCACCTTGACGGTTTCATCGAGCGGGGCCCCATGAGGGTGATTCCTCAGGCTCCGTCTTGATGTTTTATACACAAAGTTACTATGACCGGGTTACTGAAACATGTTGGTGATGGGTCAGCCCTGAGGGGTACCCACGGTTTAATGATGATGAGGCGTGGACTGGCGAGAGAGGCCTTTGCCACACATCCTCGAGATGGGGTGACGGACCGCACTTCATGGGTCGCGCTTTCCCCTCATTAATAAAATGCTAATGGGTTGGGTATTTGATCTGAGTTGGTCATTGGCCTTATTGCACACCAAACCATCACGCGGGAAAGTTATGGGCACTCAGCGTCGTTGTATCAGCCGAAGCTCTTCGGACGTCAGCAATGGAGCGGCGTGCGCCGGATTGGACTGGATGGTGCAACTCTTGGACTGGAGTGTACTAGGTCTGCTTCCGGCCGCCCACGCATCGTGCTGGAGCGCAAAGGGCAAGTGGGCCCACGACCCCTTTGTGCTTAGGATTTAGACCGGCGGGCTGGCTTCTTCGTTGAGCCTAGGTGGGGAGACGACGTGCTGCTATCCCGAGGCCGGGCATGACCCAGGAAAGTGTGTCCGGCCGGAGGTGATCAGGCGTGTTGGAGATGCGGTGCACCCCTGCAGGGATGAATAATCTATTCGAATAGCCGTGTCCACGGTAACAGGACGACTTGGAGTTGTATCTTGACCTTATACAACTATAATTGTGATTTAATTTGAAATGAATGTGGCTCCGGGATTGCTTCCTCGCAGGGAGTCGGGGAAGAATCTTTGGGCGTGGTTACTTAATAAAATTGCTACAATAATATGACTATATATGAGATACCAGTCTACTCTCTTCTAATGCTGCAAGATGCTGAAGATGCTAGTCTTCGATAGGACTAGGCCTTCTCCCTATTCTTGCTTTCTGCAGTCAGTCCAGATATACCACATTCCCTTGATAATGATGCATACTTAGCATAGTTCTGATGTCAGTCTTGCGAGTACTTTGGATGAGTACTCACCGCTGCTTTGCTCTCTCTTTCCCCTCGATATGATGCCGCGTTCAGACGACGGAGCCTAGGAGATGGAGTACGCCGGAGATGACTACTACACCACCACTGGAGCCTACTACTACGTGGAGAGTGCTGATGCTCAGGAGTAGTTAGGAGGTTCCCAGGCAGGAGGCCTCGCCTCTTTCGATCCGTTGTTATGTTTGTGCTAGCCTTCTTAAGGCAAAACTTGTTTAACTTATGTCTGTACTCAGATATTATTTGCTTCCGCTGACTCCTGCTTGTCGAGCTTTGTATTCGAGCCCTCGAGGCCCCTGGCTTGTAATATGAAGTTGTATGACTTTAATTTGTGTCTAGTGTTGTGTTGTGATATCAATCAGTGAGTCCCTAATCTTGGTCGTATGCATTGCGTGTATGTTTTGCGTACGGTTGAAATTGGGGGCGTCACAAGTTGGTATCAGAGCCAGGTTTCGATCCTGGGACCTGTGGGTTATGGGCCCACTTCTCAATCGGATGGTATTAGGATCTTTTATTCCTCATCTATACTCTGGGTTCTGATCTCTCTTCTCTTTCGGGTTAAAGATTTTGCTAACTCTAACTCTAGGTTCTCGTAACTTCTTCCTCCCGGAGAGCCCCTACTTCCAGATGATGGTTTGATTATATTGTTGTCTCCGACGTTGGTGTAGCATATCGCTATGCCTCGTTGTTGTATCCCCCCACCGCGTGCCTGCGTGCCGCCTAGTTGTCTAGGTTAATTTCATGCCGGACCTATTGTCTATTTCGTAACGAACTTATGGTTTGTAATAGACCTATGTATGGATCTGTATGTTGGAATTTCAACTACTATGTCGTATCTATTGCACTGCCTTCTTTGTGCAATTTACTTCATGAATGATTCATTGCTTTTGCAATTACCCGATGCTAAACTACCACTGTTAAAATTTGACAGAATGGTTAGGCCAGCTGGTCGTGGTCGTGGTGCTCCTGAACCACCACCACCACCGGAATACATGGCTGGTATGATGCAACAGTTTGAGCTGAATCGCCAGTTTATGCAAGGGCTTATGGACCAGTTCCCGAGACCGAATATGAATCAACAACCAGCCCCAATGACTCTGCAAGACTTCATGCGACTCAACCCTACAATCTACCGCAGCTCAACTCAGCCGCTTGATGCAGATGACTGGCTCCGTGACATCACTTATGAGCTGGAGTCTTCAGGCGCCCCAGAGGCTAGCTATGTCACCTTTGCCTCATACTTTCTGAAGGGCCCCACTGCTCAATGGTGGGACAGCCACAGGCGCTCTCAGCCTGTTGGAACAATCATCACCTGGCCAGAGTTTCAAGCTGCGTTCCGTGCTCTTCACATTCCTCAGGGAATGATGGATAAGAAGAAGCGTGAATTCCGCAACTTAGTGCAGGGCAACAAGACTGTGGATGCTTATCAGCGGGAATTTCTGGACTTGTCTTGCTATGCTGAAGAAGACGTTGCAACTGATGCTCGTAGGCAGGAGAAGTTCCGTGAAGGCCTCCACCCGGATATCAAGCTGGCACTCATTGCTCAAGACTTCGGTAACTTTGCCACCTTGGTGACCAAGTCTATTATAGTGGAAACGGGTCTGCAGGACTACAAGGACAGCAGCAAGCGCAACCGTGACATGGGCTCATCTTCGGGCTCAGGAACTCGGAAGCGCAAGATCTGGATCCCCCACAAGGTGTACCATGCACCGCCTCCTGCTCCGAGGCCATCCTATGCTGCACCTCGTGTGCCTCCACCCCCACCTAGGCAGCCGAGGCTCCCAGCGCCGCCACCACGAGCTCCTGTTCCCCCTTCTCGTCCTAAGGATGGGTTGTGCTTCAAGTGTGGTCGTCCAGGACACCGTGCTAGAGAATGCAGGCAGAATCAGAATCAACTTGCACTGCCTTCCAACCAGCCCCGCAACAACAATGCCGGGCCTGCTCAGGGACGTGTTCAAGCCAACAATATTGTTCTGAATGAAGTTCAAGACCAGCCTACTACTGTGATGGGTACTCTTCTCGTCAACTTAGTACCAGCTTCTGTATTGTTTGATACAGGAGCATCACATTCTTTTATGTCTGAAGATTTCGCATGCATGCATGACATTAAGTGTGAAGAGATGAACGTCCCAATAGTGGTAAACACTCCCGCGGGCCAATGTCGGACCTCCATTAATAGTCCCAATGTCACCATTGAAATTGAAGGGTTGGAATTCCATGCCTCCCCCATAATACTGAAGTCTTCCAATATTGATCTCATTCTCGGAATGGATTGGTTGAAAGCGCATACCGCTTCTATTGTTTGTGACACCAAAACTGTCCACCTCCTACATCCATCGAATGAGATTGTAAGCTATCATCCTCATCTTGTTCGGACTGCTGAAGCCCGACTATATGCCATGAATGCATTAAATGAGTTACCTCTTGAAGGGATTGAAAACATTCCAGTTGTTCGGGATTTCCAAGATGTCTTCCCGGAAGAACTTCCAGGGATTCCCC
The DNA here is from genome assembly GCA_039707655.1 of Elymus sibiricus. NCBI lineage: Eukaryota > Viridiplantae > Streptophyta > Magnoliopsida > Poales > Poaceae > Elymus > Elymus sibiricus. The sequence continues at coordinate 317,737,443 of CM077669.1, read as the reverse complement.
CTGCTAGAGCCGTCGAGTTTGTTATCAACTTGGTACCTGGTACCACTCCTATAGTCAAGCGTCCGTATAAGATGCCACCACATGAACTGCTTGAACTTAAGCAAGAAATTGACAATTCGCTTCGTCTGGGTTTCATTCGTCCAAGTTCCTCTGCTTGGGGAGCACCTTCTCTCTTTGTCAAGAAGAAAGATGGTACGAATCGATTGGTCCAAGATTATCGCCCCATCAACCAAGCAACGATTCAAAACAAATATTCGCTTCCACGGATCAACGATCTGTATGATCAACCTGCTGGTTCATTAATATTTTCTAAACTCGACTTGAGGTTGGGTTACCATCAAATCCGAGTTCGTGAAGAAGATATTCCCAAGACTGCATTTGTTACTTGCTATGGTTCATACGAGTAGACCGTCATGTCCTTCGGCTTAACCAATGCTCCAGCAACCTTCTCTCACTTGATGAATTATATTTTTATGGACTACCTCGATAAATTCGTCGTGGTTTATCTGGATGATATTCTAGTATTCTCCAAGAATAAAGAAGAGCATGCTGAACATCTTCGTCTTATACTGGAGAGGCTTCGAGAACATCAACTTTATGCAAAGTATTCAAAGTGTGAGTTCTGGATGGACGAAGTAACCTACCTTGGTCATGTGATCTCCAAGGATGGTATTGCGGTCAACCCTGAATGAGTTCAGGCTATTCTTGACTGGACTTCCCCAAAGAATGTCAAGCAAATCAGAAGTTTTCTCAGACTCGCCAGCTATTGCTGTCGATTTGTCGAGAACTTCTCCAAGATTGCAAAACCCTTAACCAATCTGCTTCACAAAGGTGTTAAATATGAGTGGACAGAAAAATGTCAGGAGAGCTTTCAGGCACTTAAGGACAAGCTGTCCTCTGCTCCAGTGCTTGCTGCTCCGGATACTCGTAAGGACTTTGTCATTTATTGTGATGCTTCTCGTCAGAGAATGGGTTGTGTCCTAATGCAAGAGCGCAGAGTGGTTGCTTATGCATCCCGTCAATTGCGTCCTCATAAAGAGAACTACCCAGTTCATGACCTTGAACTTGCTACAGTAATTCATGCACTGAAAGAGTGGCGACAATACCTGGTTGGAAATCGTTGCGAAATCTACACCGACCACCAAAGTCTGAAGTATCTGTTTACTCAGCCAGATCTGAACCTCTGTCAACAGAGATGGATGGAGTGCATAGCAGATTATAATGTGGGTATTTCTTATACCACAGGCAAGGCTAATGTGATGGCTGATGCCTTGAGCCGCAAGTCTTATTTCAATCACCTCCAGGTTCATAAGGTTCACCCCCTTCTTCAGGAAGAATTTCGCAAGCTGAACCTCCATATTGTTCCGCAGGGTTATCTCGCTCCCCCTCCTGAAGGGTCCTACAAAATGAACCTCCATGTTGTTTCCCAGGGTTCTCTTAATACCCTGGTTGCTAAACCAGATCTTGTGGACGTCATCAAGTGGATCCAGAAGTGTGACAATGAAGTCGAGAGTATTAAACTCGATCTTGCAGAAGGAAAGCCCTCACCCTTCACTATTGCTGAGGATGGCACTTTGTACTTCAAAGACCGCCTAGTGGTACCGAGTAGGGAGAAAGACCATGATATGACTCAGGAGGTCATGAAGGAAGCATATGACACTCCGCTGTCTATTCATCCTGGTAGTACCAAGATGTATCAAGACATTCGTCGAAGATTCTGGTGGTCTAACATGAAGCAAGACATTGCTCGCTATGTTGTTGAATGTGATGTTTGCCGTCGTATCAAAGCAGAACATCAACGGCCTGCCGGAACTCTGCAACCTATTACGGTTCCCGAATGGAAATGGGACCATGTTGAAATGGACTTCGTCACTGGTTTTCCCAGATCGCAGAAGGGTAATGATGCTATTCTTGTCGTCATTGACCGACTATCCAAAGTTGCACATTTTCTGGATGTCAAGGAAACTATTACTGCTAGTCAGCTGGCAACTCTTTACATGTCGAGAGTTGTTTCGCTTCACGGTATTCCATTGGTGATTAGTTCGGACCGTGGCAGTTTATTCACTTCAAGATTCTGGGCAAGTTTCCAGGAAGCTATGGGAACTCATTTGTCATTCAGCACCGCTTTTCACGCTCAATCCCAGGGTCAAGTTGAAAGAGTTAATCAGATTCTCGAAGACATGCTTCGAGCTTGTGTCATTTCTTTCGGTAAGAAATGGGAGGAATCTCTCCCGTATGCTGAGTTCTCCTACAACAATAGCTATCAAGCTAGTCTGAAGATGGCTCCCTTTGAAGTATTATATGGACGTAAGTGTCGAACTCCTCTGAATTGGTCAGAAACTGGGGAACGTACACTTATCGGTCCGGATATTATCCAACATGCCGAAGATCAAGTCCGCATTATTCATGCAAATCTGAAGGCTGCTCAGTCTCGTCAGAAGAGTCAGTATGACTGTCATCACAAAGATATGGTCTATCAACCTGGCGAGAAGGCTTATCTTCGAGTCACGCCAATGAGAGGTACACACCGTTTTGGGATCAAGGGCAAGCTGGCTCCTCGTTATATTCGTCCTTTCACTGTTCTCGAAAGGCGTGGTAAAGTGGCATATCAACTAGAACTACCACCAAACCTTTCTCAGGTTCACGATGTGTTCCATGTGTCACAGCTTCATCGCTGTTTCAAGGATCCTATCCGAGCAGTGGATCATGATATGCTTGAACTACAACAAGACCTTTCTTACAAAGAGCAACCAGTCCACATTCTCGATGAAACTGAATGTCGGACTCGTCAGAAGATTACCAAGTTCTTCAAAGAGCAGTGGGCAAATCATTCAGAAGATGAAGCCACTTGGGAACGCAAAGATCATCTTCATCCAGAATACCCCGGGCTTTTCCCTTCTACTTCTTAAATTCTCGGGATCAGAATTCTTTTAGTAGGGGAGAATTGTGACACCCTGGGTCTTGGCTACAGTGATCATTGTAATTAAGCTACAGTAATGACCTTGATCAGGCTTAATCATTTTTGCTAATCCAATTTGGATCACTGTTGGAATCAACCCTGATTCAAATTCCTTTGCAATTCAAAATCATTTGAAAAGTGATTTTAAAAGTTTTGCAAACTCTAAATTAAAAATCATGCTTAGGTTGCAAATATTCCCTAAGCTATTCCAAAATTGGAACCACCATTTTATCAATTGGTTTGGTGCCTCTAAAGCTTTTATAACAGAGGCCAAACCAATTATTTAATTGCCTTTTGAATTATAAATATTTCCAAACTTTTCAAAAGGGCCCCAAACTTTTTGTGGCAGTACCAGATATTGCATGGCAAATATTGGGCCCTATTCCATATTTTCAAAAGTCATTTAGTCCTAATACTATTTCAAAACAGAAAGATTTAAAATAAAAACAGAAACGAAATAAAAAAAAGAAACAAAAGCCCCCCCTGCCATGGGCCTTAGGCCACAGTGGCAGGCCCAGGCCGGCCCAGCGGCCCCCTCGGTCGTCTCCCACCTCGCTAAAGTGGGGCGACCGAGGCGCGCGCGCGCGACCGAGCGCGTCCCCGCCGGACCAGCTCACCGGCGATGTCCCGGTGGGTATAAGGCCGCCCCTGTGCCCCTGCCTGCCGCCTGTAGCCCTAGATCTCACCTGCCCCCTCCCTCTCTCGCTCTCTGCTTCCTCCCCCGCTCGAGCCCGCGCCGCCGTCGCCATGGCCGCCGGCTAGCCGCGACCACCGTACCTCCCTCGCGTCACAGTCGTGTCCCCCGGCTTCGCCATCGACCGGCGCATCCTCCCTGACCGCAAGCCCGAGCCGGGAGCCACCGCATCGCCTCCACGCTGCCTTCTTCCTCCTCGGATCCCCGCCGCCGTTCGTCGTCGTTTCCGGCCACACCGAGCCCTCCCCGAGCCCGCTAAGCACACCTGCAGGAGCCCCGTGAGCATGCGCTTCTTTCCCCTCTCCTCCCCGGTCCTTTCTGCCCCCGTAGCTCCTTTTCCCCGTCGTGCCCGAACGCCGCTCCACCCGAGCTCGTCACCGGCATGGCTCTGGCGACCAAATGTCTTCGGGCCCGTGCACATTTTACTCACCGCAACGCGTAGGCCCTCCCTAGCGTATTAGGTCCCTCGTTTGCACGCCGTAGCGTCATTTCCGTTGAGCCCCCGTACACGCCGCCGCCTCCGCTCGTCGCCGGCGCCGTGTCCGGCCAAGTCCGGCTGCGCCACCGCCACCATTCGACGCGGATTGTTCGACTCGTTCGAACGAGCCCCGCCGCACGCCGAACGGCCCTCCGTAGCGCTTTTCCGACGACCCCCGTGGCTCGCCGCCGCGTTTTAACGTCGCCGGCGTTGAGCCGCCGGTCGCCGCCGACGAGGCTGGCCGGGCCCCACCCCTAGGTCGCTGCCTGTGGACCCCGTGGTCCCCATATGACTGGGTTGACCCAGTCAACTGCTGACCGGGCAGCCCAGTGTCAATGACAGGTGGGGCCCGACCCCCCCCCCTGTATATGACAAGTGGGCCCAGTCCCATTTTAATTAATTAAATTAGCTTAATTAAATCTGATAATTAGTTTAGACTAATTAGTCACTAACATGTGGGGCCTACCTGTTAAATTAACTTAGTTTAGTTTAATTTAAACTCTGTTTAGCCCAGAGTCTATGACAGGTGGGGCGCACTGGTCAGGTTTGACCAGTCAGCCCCACTGTTGGCTGCTGACGTCGTCGTCGTCATTAGAGTCCACTTCAACGCCCGCCACCTCCCCGGGAAGTCGCCTTCCTTCTTCAGCTCGAGCGCACTTATCCGCCAAGGTGTAAAGCTCATTAACAGTCTTGGGGAGCTTGACATTCATCTTGGCTCGCATCCTCCTGTTGCGCACGTTCGAGTGGAACGCGACAATCACCGCTTCGGGATGGATCTCTGGGATGTTTTGGGCCACTCGGCTGAATCTCTGGATATACTTTCTCAAGGTTTATCCCTCCTTTTGCGGGAGGACTTAGAGATCGCTGGGCTGGCCTGGTTCTTGATGACCACCGGTGAAGGTGCCAACGAACTCGTTGCATAGATTAGCCCAAGACGAAATGGAATTCTCTGACAGGTGCATCAGCCCTGATCTCAAGTTTGGCTTGAGTGCCAAAGGGAAATAGTTGGCGAGCACCTTTTCATCTCTTCCTCCCATAGCTTGAATAACTATTGTGTATATGCCCAAGAACTCCGCAGGGTTCAGCTTCCCATAGTATTTCTCAGGTAGCTCAGGCTTGAAAGCTTGGGTCGACGGCCAGCAGACCCGTCGCAGCTCGCTAGTGAAGGCAGGGCAACCAACCTCGTAAGGAAGGTACCCGCCAGCACTGGGCGCGGGGTCGCCGACGTCTGGACCGTTGCGCTTGTCGGATTGACGGTGCACTTCCCGGCGTCGCTCGATGGTGATGCGCGCGTCTTATTTCCGCCGGTCTTCAAGGACACGTCGTTGATCCTGGCGGTCTCGCGGGCCAGACAAGACTATAGACGCCTCGTCATGCTCATCAGCATACGAAGCTTGCTGCGGCTGCCTCTGGGCCTGTTGTCGCGGAGGGGACTGCACCATTGGGGTGTCCCCTTCGACGCGCTCACCGCCCCGGGTCGCTGCTGCTGTTCGCGTACGTTGCGATGGCTCCACATGCTGGGTCTTGTTGGCTTCAACGAAAGAAATCAAACTCTGAATGGTGGCTCTCCATTCGTCCATCTTATCGGCCGCTGGCATGAAGTTGAGCAGCATCCGGACTCGTGCCAAGGCATCCTCTGCGGTGCTCGGCATGGCGAAGGAGGCAGACTGCGACGTCGCTCGACTCTTGGTAGGGCCAAGAGAAGCGTCACCACGTCCTTGATGTCGTGCGGAACTCGCCAGAGCTTTCCGGTGGGCAGTGGGCCGATCCAACGGGGCTGCGGCTCCGCTGGGCGCTCCATCTCGCTCCGCACGAGGTGCACGCCCAACAATCTTGCTGGCGACGGGTGCGGCCGGAGGGTCACGGCTCGCACCAGACCGGGCGCTGCTGAGGCGGCCTCGGCCATCCGCACGGCAGGGAGGTGACGAATGGTTGTTTCCCTCGCCCGCGGCGTTGGGGCCGAGCTCGCCATGTTGTTGTTGTAGTTGCTCCTCTCCTGCGTCGACCGCGTCGTCCACGATGCCTGCGTCGCCTGCAGCCGCCGCGGCGTCTACGGCGCCAGTTTCCGCGTGTGAGGGAGCCATCCAAGTGGAGGGATGTGTGGCCGCACTAGATTTCTTATTGGGAGCAATGGTTGAAGAAGATGACGATGGAGATCGATTCGCCGTTCATTAACTCGGGTCCGCGCAAATGATGCACGCCACCTACCTGGTGCGCCAAACATGTCGGGGCACGGATGCTCACGATCACCTATGGAACCAGAGGTCCCTTGTGGTTTGGCAAGGGGAGTCACGTTGCACGAAGAGCGGAGAGCATGAGACGGTGTGACGATCAGGACATAGGCATTTTACCCAGGTTCGGGCCGCTGCTATGCGTAAAACCCTACTCCTGTTTTTTGGTGGATTGATTGGAGGAACATGAAGAACGCTCAGCGCCTACCCCCGGCAAGGACTGTTGTCAGGGAAAGAGCTGCTATGCGAGTACAAGTGTTCGGGGGTCCGAATCGCTAACCTTGAGCTAGGTTGCCTTGGGCCTCCTTTTATAGTGCAAGGGGTTACCACAATGGCAAAACAGTCATTATCTATCGATTAGATAGCTAAGCAGAGCTATCATACCTAACTCTGGCATTTAGGACAAAATGCCATGATTACCTGCCTAGGTGGCGCTCGGGGGTGCCTCCCCGACAAGCTCTTGTCACCGCTTGGCCGGTCGTTGCTTATGGTCTTGACACGCTGCTGGGCGGGTGTCAACCGAGCGTAACTTGCATTCCGATGTGTCGCCACGTGCTTAGCGATAGCTAGTTAGCCGCCTGAGGGCTCGACACCGCATCGATAATTGACAGGCGTAGCGATGCGCTGGAGTGGTGGCTCGCTAGCTCGCGCCTGCCGGGGAGTGGCTTGCCGGGTCTTCTAGAAGGTGTGCATATCTTGGTCCCCGGCAAGTGTCGGGGACGTGCTTGGCGCATTGCAGTCCAGGCTTGGGCTGCCGCATTGAGCTTGTTGAAGTCTTGTCTTGATCATTCGCTGGGTTTTTGCTTCTACCACCTATGCATAAGTCAGGGGCACTAGGTACCCCTGTACTAGTGCACCGACACAAGCTTTCGACGAAGAACAACAAGAGCAATTGCGGCAAGACGATGCCACGCTCCTTGAGGAAGATCGTCTCCAGGCTCCGCTGCGTGCCGCCCGGTACTATCAAGCCTTGCGCCGCTATCATAGCCGCAAGGTGCTCGCTAGGAGCATTGACGAAGGTGAACTTGTTCTACATATGATTCAGTCCACGAAGGGATCAAACAAGTTGACACCGAAGTGGGAATGCCCATTACCAGGTGGTACCAGTCACCACGCCCGGCTTAGTCCACCTGGAGATCGAAGATGGCACACCAGTACAGAACTCATGGAATATTGAACATCTTCGCAAGTTCTAGCCGTGAGGCGCGGTTGCCGGGACCACTGTCGGTGTCAAAACTGGCGGATCTCGGGTAGGGGTTCCCGAGCTATGAGACTAGGATCAATGGTAACAAAGGGACGAAGGAGACGATGTTTACCCAGGTTCGGGCCCTCCTATGGAGGTAAAACCCTAAGTCCTGCTCGATTATATTGAAGGTATGAAGGTTAGAGAGTTGATCTACCTCGAGATCGACTAGCTAAAACCCTAGATGAGTTTCTCTGCCCTATAATCTAAAACCCTCCCGGTTTATATAGACACCGGGGGGTTCCTAGGGTTTACACATGACAGGTCACCTGTCGGGGATGGAGAATGCCGATCTCCTCATCTTGACTTGGAGTGCACGACGCGCCTTCGAGGCTTCCTTCTGGAACGTGGGGTCTTCAATACATTGGGCCCTTCCCATGATGACCAGAGAGCGGCAAATCGAGCCGGCCTAGTGGAAGGTAGGCCAGCGGCCCAAGGACCCCCTAGTCCAGGTCTCCCTCAGTAGCCCCCAAACTAGCCCCCAACGGCAAAAAGTCTCAGCTCTAGCAGCCCCTGTGACTGGAGTCTTCGGCTTGCGGGGTGAGTTCTTCTTCTCATAAATGATCGGCCGAGTCCAACCCGGCTCCCGATGACATGTCTTCCGTCCGATCATACGATCGTCCGAACACCATGAATGGCTTAGCCCCGAAGGCCAATCGTTAGAGTGCAAACAGTGTTTTCTGACGCCCTCTTCTGACGAAGGGTCGTGGCCTACCATGACCGCTAAACCAGTTACAACCACTCGATTCGTGGTTCGAGGCCACTTTTATATCGACACGACTCATCAATGTATAGATCGTGCTCCATTTTACACGGGATATAATCAACACCCGAGGTTTATTTTGCGCGTGCATAACGACACGCACGCCTTGGGAAGCGGAGAGACTCACGGCGCGGCAAGGGGAGGTTAATCGGCGTGATGCCTCATAAAAGGGGAAAAAACCCCAAGGATTAAGCACGCTTCCCATTCGCATCCTCTGCTTTCCCAATCCACCCAAGCTCCAAGAGCCCAGATCCAGTTCTTCCTCAGCTTCCCTTTCGAGTTTAGCCATGGCGAGCTCGGGTTCCATGGGCAAGTGGGAGGCCATCTGGGAGCTCGGGTTCCATGGGCAAGTGGGCGAGCTCGGGTTCCACGGTCACAGACCAGGACATCCGGGAGCTAAAGCTCGCCGGCTACCTCCCCGCCAACGTCTTCCACTGCGCCCCAGAGGCCAAATAGGTCATCCCCACCCCCAAGCCCGGCGAAAGGGTAGTATTTTTCCCCCATTTCATCTGGGGACTGAGCTTCCCGCTCCACCCCTTCGTCAGGGGCCTTATGTTCTTCTACGGGTTGGACTTCCATGATCTTCCTCCGAATTCTTTCATGCATATTTTGGCTTTCATCATCCTCTGCGAAGCCTTTCTGCGGGTCGAGCCGCACTTCGGCCTGTGGCTCAAGGTCTTCAACGTCAAGCTGAAGACCGTGGCAGGCGAGCACGCACCTTGTGGAGGGGTGGTAATCGGCAAGCTCCCTCACGTCGAGTGGCCAACCGGCACCTTCATCGACACAATCAAGATTAGGCAGAAATAGTGGTTCTACATCACCGAGCCAAGGGATGAGAGTTGGGCAGCGCCTGCCGAATTCAGATCCAGACCCCCTACGAGATTGACCTCGTGGCTCAGGAAGGGCCTCAAGTGGGGGTCGGATGCTGAGGTCAAGCTGCTGCAGAAGCGCATCACCTCGGTGATCGAGGCCAAGGTGGAGCTCGTTAACGTAGTCCAGGTTATGCTCCACCGCCGTGTTCTTCCCTGCCAGCGCCGGGCATCCCCCATGTGGGCTTACCGGCCTGATGAGGAGCCTACCATGCGCCAGTTCTTCCGCACCACCCCTGAGAAGCTGTGGAAGGCTTTGTTCAAGCCTTAGAAAAGCTGGCCAGCCACGGAAGAGGATTCGGGCCTAAGCACCGATAACCCCCCCTCCCCCACCAAGGTATGGCATAATTTTAATCCGCTGACTCTGTTTCTTCGACAAAAGGACTGAACGCCTTCTCCCTTATTTTTGCAGAAGTGGCTGAGCAAAGCCGCGAAAGTTAACTGCCCGGCTCAACAACCCGAAGACCCCAGGTCGGAGCTGTTGGCGGCGATGCTCGTTGTGGAGCCGTACTCGGCGCCCGAGAGGAAGGAGAAGAAAAAGAAGGCCAGAGAGGGTCTCTGCATAAAGGACCAGCCAGATGCCGCGTCCGAGGAGACCCATGCCTCCTCTAGTCATGAGGAGGAGCATGAAGATGGGGGGGAAGGCGTCTCCCCCTCACAAGAAAGAGGGCGGCGTCATAGGACGCCGCGGAGGATGCAGCTCCTCCTGCCCTGAAGGGGGTGCACCGGGCGAGGTTGATCCTGCCCAACGAGAGATCGGATTCTGACGCAGAATCCGAGGAATTAGAGAGGGTTCCCCGAAGGAACTTAAGGGTCAAGCCCCCCGCTCAAAGGTATGAATCTGAAGACTCGCGGGTTATCTATGCAAAGTTTTCGATGTTTTAAGTACAAGAACGTCCTTTGATCTGCAGCCCACCGCGCGTTCTCCCTACCGACCAAATATCAGATGGGGAGTCTCCACCTGCCGAGCTGGCGGAGAGTGGGACTGCATCGCACCCCACACCTCCAGGGGCTGTGAAGGATGTCGCGGAGGTGTCATCCATCCAGGCTCCGTAGGAGCCAAACACGGGCGGTGGGGGCGACCATGCCATGGCCGAGGTCGACGCCGCGGCCGCCGAAGGCCAGGGAGAAGAAACTACCGAGGCTGCTGAGGATCAGGGGGAGAATATTCCCCTGGCCACCGAAGAGGAAGGGCGAAGAGATGCCCAGTCCCCTTCGAGGACGTCTTCGGAGCACGTTGTGCCTCCGGAGCTACCGGCTCAGTCCCCGGTCAGAGATCGGACTGTCCGGTCACCACCGATGCCGCCGACGGCTGGGTGGCCGGTTATGGAGGAGGCGCTAGCAAGCGCTCCCATCTCCGAGGATCACCGCACTCTTATTGGTGCGGTTTTACAAGGAATTCAGTCCGTTGATAGCGGACTGAAAGAGGCCTTCAATGGTTTCTTGGCGGGCTTCAAGGTGAGTCATGTAATACCTTTTTCCCGAACAACTTTAATTTTAAGTTTGTGCTATCTTTATATATGTAGTAGCCCCCAAGCCCCAGATGGGTTTGCAAAAGCGCATCCGGGGGTCAAACAATAAGGAATGAACAATGATGCACAAGGCACCATGTAGTCCTGCCATGTTCTAAGAGCCCTTAAGAGGTTGGAGGTTGGAATGTACATAACTGGATGCATAACTTTTGTTCTTTGTAGGCCTCTTCATCGGAGGTGGCCATTAATGCCGCTGAGCTGACCGAGCTAAATCGAAAGCTCAAGATCTCCGAAGAGGAGCTTAATAGCCAGAACAAGAGGTTCGACAAGGCACAAGGTAAGCCGAATTCTAATATCTGAGCTATATATTGGTAATGATCCACACTGGTAACCCAGCGTGACTATTTATTTATTGCTTCCACAGCTTCAGCTGCGGAGGTTGAAAAACTCAAGGCCGAGCTCCAGAAAATAAAGCAGGAGGCTGCGGAGGAGAAGACGGCTGCCGAACAAGCAGCGGCCGTGCTTTCCGCTTTGAAGGCAGCCAGTGCCAAGCATGAGGCCCGGGTGGAGGAGGTGCAGCAAGAGCTCAAGGATGCCGGCGCAAAGTGTGTGCTGGGGTTTGTTTTTGTTGCATCGTGGTTTCCCGTTTCCATCCCGGACTTCGGAGGTGCCAGGGTCTTCGGGGTTGTGGCTTCATCTCGCTAACCAATTATCCTCGCCCGCGCAAAAGCGGGTCATGAGTGATGTAAGGGCAGACATAGTCCTAGGTTTATCCTGACCGAGCTGGTGAGCCAGCCATTCGTCCCGAATATTGTGCCTAAAGGATGCTATAGCCTTGGCATCTAGGCAATCGACGATCTGGTTTTTCTTGGTCAAGAACCGATTCCAGAATTGTCGAGCGGACTCTCTTGCCATTTGGATCACATTGCTTAGGTCAGAGGAGTCTGGAGGCCACACATAGGTTCCCTGGAAGTTAGATTGGAATGCGTCCTCGAGGTCCTCCCAGCTCCCGATAGAATTTTCGGGGAGGCTGTTTAACCAGTGCCGAGCTGGTCCCTTAAGTTTAAGGGGGGTACTTGATGGCGTGGAGATCATCTCCTCATGCCATGTGAATGTGGAGGAGGAAATCCTCGATCCACACTGCTGGGTCAGTTGTGCCGTCGTATTGCTCGATGTTCACTGGTTTGAGCCCTTCCGGGAACTGATGCTGCATCACCTCGTCGGTGAAGCATAGTGGGTGGGCAGCGCCTCTGACCCGGGCTATATCACGCTGGTAGTCGGCGTCTGTTCTAGCCTGGTTTTGGTCCCGAACTTTATTGTTTCGGTCGAGCCAGGGCCGGTATTCGTCCCGTCTATCGGGGGAGTACCCTCTAGATCCGTAGATGGATCTTGTGCGGCTTGTTCTATACTCCAGGTCACGTCGCAGGTCGTACCTATCCTCAGGCTCCGCTGGCTCCTTTCCCCTTCTGCGGGGTATCGCCGGTCTATAACCAGCATTGCCAGCCGTCCTATCTCGTCCTCGAGGAGGGCGGTCCGGCTGGTCGTATGGACTATGGTTGGGTGACGGCGTATTGGGGAGCTCGTCATCAAATTGTGGCAGCAGCCGTCGGCGTGGATAGCTCTTGGGTTGGTCCGATAGACCGGTGCCGTATCCTTCCTCGGCTGACAGGACCCTCGTCCACCTATCATTGAGGGTGTCTTGTTTGGCCTTAAGCTGCCGTTCTTTTGCTTTTAGCCTTCGGGCAGTAGCTATGAGCTGTTGCCTAAACTGTTCCTGATTCTCAGGGCCTTCGGGGACGAAAAAGTCCTCGGCTTCCGGGCTATCCTCCTCCTCTACAGGGGCGAGGTAGTTATCATCCTCAGAATCGTTTGGATCCTCGGGGTCGCGCTGGTCCTCCGGCCTTTCCTGGTCCTCTAGCGGCTGCTCGGGGATATCGGGATCGCCGAGGTCTTCCGGGGTACCATTTTCCCCTGTGCCAGCAATGGCCTCCCTTCCCTTTTTGGTCTTTGATCATTTGCGCGGTTTCCGGCATCTTGACGGCGCTTCTCCCGATTCATCACCATTATTTGCGGGTGTGCACTCGCTGTTATCGGCTAGAGTATCCACCATGTAGACGTCGTAGGTGGAGGTGGCAGTCCATCGCCCGGTGTTGATGGGGGTGGGAGCGCGATCCTCTTCTTCCATGTCTTCTGCCTCCTCGGAGGCATAGTACAACATATCGGTTAAGTCTTCGATAGTTGCTACTAAGTGGGTGGTGGGTGGGACGAAAAATTCTTCTTGACCCACCTCAAGGCCGATCCGAGTGTGGATCGGGGTTGGGTCATCAGTAATTTTCATCGATGAGATCCGATCTAGAGCTTCGTTGAGTGTCGAGAGCTCGATCGAGTCAATCTGCCCGGCGCGTTCGGAGTTGACCTCCGATGCGCCTGCACGAGATGTGTATTTGGCAGGAGTTGATGTCCGGCCATCTGGCGATATAACCGGATCCGGATTGAAATCCAGATTATCATCGGGGCGAGCCCCGTGGACGGGACCGGAAGTGAAACCCGAGGTTAAGGCCTCGGAGTCCTCGGGCGCGTCGGGTAAGACTGCGAGCCCGGTGAGCGAAAGGTCGCCCCGAGGGTCTATGAAGAACTCTAGGTTCCCGAACCTGACCGTTTGATCGGGGGCGAAGCTCCTGAACCGGCCCAGATGGCCGGTGGGGTCAGCGTGCAGCACAATGCTGCCGAAAGCGAAGATCTGTCCCGGGACAAAGGAGTCCGTGCTCCGGACTTCTTCGTTGATGACTACACGGGCCATCGATTCCTTTGGCGGTCACAGCGGAACTCTCAATGAAATCACCAATGTCGGTGTCAAAACCGGCGGATCTCGGGTAGCGGATCCCGAGCTATGAGACTAGGATCGATGGTAACAAAGGGACGAAGGAGACGATGTTTACCCAGGTTCGGGCCCTCCTATGGAGGTAAAACCCTACGTCTTGCTCGATTATATTGAAGGTATGAAGGTTACAGAGTTGATCTACCTTGAGATCGACTAGCTAAAACCCTAGATGAGTTTCTCTGCCCAATAATCTAAAACCCCCCCGGTTTATATAGACACCGGGGGGTTCCTAGGGTTTACACATGATAGGTCACCTGCCGGGGATGGAGAATGCAGATATCCTCATCTTGACTTGGAGTGCACGACGCGCCTTCGAGGCTTCCTTCTGGAACGTGGGGTCTTCAATACATTCGGCCCTTCCCATGATGACCAGAGAGCGGCCCATCGAGCCGGCCTAGTGGAAGGTAGGCCAGCAGCCCGAGGACCCCCCCTAGTCCAGGACTCCCACAACCACCGACAACCCCTTTTGTGTGACCTCGCCGGCAAGGCGTGTAATCCTTTGTACAAAGCCAAGCGAAGACCTGTGCGTAGTCAATAAAGCTAAGTTTCCGCAACCTTTTGTCAAAGTACATATTTATCTTATGTATATTGCATGAAATGTTGTGTTCATTTTTACATAAGAGAGATTGCTGAACATCAAAGGTTCCTAGCCTCCTCTTTTTCTCTTCTTTCTTTTTCTTAAGAGACAGAAGGGACCCTCACGTGCAAGTCTTTCCCGGAGGGGGGGGGAGTGATGGTATAAACACCAACGAGCGCGTTCAAGACTGATCACTACACGACAAGAAGTTTAGTAAAGAGAAGCTAAGTTACAGAAACTTCAAAAATTCTCTTTATAATAGCCGCTCTCCCTTGGACGATATCTACACTTGTATGAGAAATCCTGCACGCGAAGGACCCTTGTCAGAATTGCCTGCCCTCTTTGGATGATTCGAGTCCGCTCGACAACCAAAGTAGCCGCGGCAAGGACGGTGAGGTGATCTTGCCGGCAGCAGCATCGCCAGCAAGCTGCTAAGGACCTGCTCCTAAAAGCGCTCGCGAGAAAGATGTGTGCACTGGAAGATGTTTTCGATAAGCATAGGGCTAGAAACATGCAAGGGTGGAATTATACACAAGGAAAAGTGTTCATTCATCAAACATGATAAACGTAGTAGAGGACACCCAATCACTTTTTTCTTGCGTCCCCGCAAGGTTACATTGGATGCGACATAAATACAAAAGGACATCTGCCACTACGATGTGGTGATTGATTAAGAAACGAAACGAGGTCTCGCGGATGAAGCATCAGAACTGCGCCAACCGTTTCCTCGTGCAGTTGGAAGGTAGGGAGATAACCTAGCTACGTGCAACCCACCTTCAAAACTTGGCAAAGGCATCATGCACGCCTAGTCAGTCGTCTCCCTTGCTCTTGACAGCAGGGGAATCATCGTCATCGTCGCTGGAGGAGTCGAATTCGCTGCCACTTGAGCTTTCCGTGAAGCACTCTAGCCGGCTGCCAGATGTGCCAAAGAACTTCACGGAGAGCGTAGCAGCCCTGGCGAACCTGAACTTGAGAAGGTTCCCTAGGCCCAGACCGCGGAAACGGGCGAATGACTTCCACCCTTGCGTCAGGAACATAGCGCTGCCGGGGGAGAGGTCGACCGCCACCCAGGCGGGCCTGTTGCAACAACCGTCTGCGTGAAGCCATAAGCCCAAGGGCTTGTTGCCTTCCATGACCCTTGCAAAGGGATCAGGAATCTGCAACCAGCTACAGGGACGATGGCGCAACACAATGACAAACTCGTGTGCCACCTCCTCCGAGGCGCGAGGAGGTGGCCACCACCATGACCACCTTGGCTCGGGGTACCCAACCTTCCACGGCCCCTAGATGCGTCCCCTCCATGGGATCTCGAGCCGGCCCCCATGGCTCTTACCAGAATACGCGCCTGACTCCGGGGAGAAGCCCTCAAGATAGTGGCGACCCTCGGGCTTGGCCTCTACGTCTCGCCATTCCAAATGAGATCTTCTGGGAGAAGTGGTGGAGGGGGGAAGACGCAGGAAGAAGGTGATGGTCGCTAGCTGACTGGAGCAGAGAAGTTTTGATGAGCTATGCCCTTCGTGGTACCCTCTTTATAGGGAGGGCGCGGGGTCTGGCTCTCCACTGTTTTAAAAAGACTACATATCGGCGAGTGCACTACTCCAAGCGACCGCCCTTCTTCGCCAATGCCGCGCTTCACATGTAACACACGTCATAAAGGCTGCGATAAAAGAGGAGAAGATGAAAGGAAACAGTGGCAGAGGAAGACAGATGGTCGAAACATGTTGCACCCCTGCAAATCCCCCTATCAGGAGGGGGAATACGAAGCGGCCACCTCTCCTAGTCCAGCGTGGCTCACCTTTTTAGGTGCGCCCCAACGACACCATTTCAAAACACCTCTCCCACGTCTCAAATTTAATGCGTGTTGTGGGTGGGGTAGTAAAACTATCATTAATACTGCAATCAAGATCGGGCTACGTGCCTACGCACTGTTTTGGGCCTAGCCCAACAGCGTCGCGAACTCTGGTATGGCCCAGGCCCGGGGGCTCCTGTCGTGCCCTAAAGAACGGACCCTTTAGCGCCCTGACTTGTGCACAGGCAATAGCCTCCTCCGCCTCGGCAAGCCTTGCCGGGAGATGCTCCATCCAGCCGACGCTACACAACAAGACTGAGCCATCAACATGTTTCCTTGCCGGTAAGGAAGACTCGGCGCATGGCAAGGCTCCGCTACCATGCCCCCGCTCCACCTCAACGAGCCGGTCATCGCCATTAGTGAGGTGTCGAGCGGGCTGGCCGTTAGGTAGACCCTGTCGGGACACATGGCGGCTCCAGGAAATTACAATAGCTTTAATGACACCCGTACGGACTGTGTGTTAAGATAATAACAGGTAGCTGAGCGAACGACACAAAAGGAGACACTACAAGAAATATGCTAACTTGCGACCATCAATATTGGTCGCTGAATGGTCATTGTTTTTCATTTTTTACCTTTTTGTGACCAAAAATAGTTGGTCAAAAGCTGACCGTCTTTAATGAAACTTAACGACCTTCTTTGTGATATGTAAAAGGTCATTGGTTCAATGATCTATTATTTTGGTCACTCGCAGTCTGCCCAGGCCACGTCAGATCCAACGTGGCAAGCTGATGTGGCAAAATTGCGACCAATTGAATTGGTCGTTGATAAGAATTAGCCGAGTCCATTTCGGTGTCTATATGGGCCAAGCCCATTAATTCAGCCAATTTATTGTTTTTTCCTTATAATTTTGGTCGACTACATGAGCCAAGCCCAACAGCCTTTTATATTTTGGGCCACAACCTTTTACAGTCCATATTTTTTTGGGCCTCAACCTTTTTCCATCCCACTTGTCAGTTCTCCTTTGTTTCTTTTCCATTTTAAAGTAGGACCCACTAGTCAAATGGGAACCAATTACCAGGATTGTTGTTTGGGACCACACGTTAGTTCTATATTTGTGCAATTAGATAATTTGATTCAAAAAAAGCCAATAAAGCATAATATTTCATACAACAGCCAAGCAAAGTATATTACAATCATACATCGTACAAATCTGGTATTCAGCTATAAAATACAACTAAATATACACATAACTAGCTCCAATGAGCTAAAACGCATTGCTGGGTGTGGGTTTTCTTCGGGATTCTTCTTCTAGAGCTCCTGTACACCCAACTTTTGAAGAATGAGGCCAACATCTGTAAATAATAAATTATGAAAAGTTATAAACATAATGAAGTGAATCTGTGAATATAAAATTCTCATAACGATGAAAATTTGCTGCAAAACTTTAGATTTAACAGGAAACCATGCATATAACATTCTCATAGCAGCGAAAACTGAGATATATTTTGCAAATGATAAGTACCAGCACAGTAATCCCAGCAGAAGCTAATGCACAAAAATATTCAACATTCCTCATAAGCATGTTGAATTAATCATTTAATCCCAACATTTAGGTACCACAGTACATAACATCACACAATTAAAGAAGTATGTTCGACAGTTCAAGACATTCAGTAAAATAAATAAGAAAGGGATTGCACAGGCGAACTGGTACTAACCAGGCATCGTTGTTCCAGTATGTAGCTCTTGTAAAAGAGATGAGACTCCGGGAAACGATCGAGGCCAGTGGGACGGTACGTACCTGAGAGGCGCTCGCCGGGTCCAGTGAGCTAGAACGCTATGCTTCTTCACTTCTTTGTCCTGGACCTCACAATGGAACAACAACATATTCTAGCATCTGCATGTTATAAAACAAAATGGTTAGGGACAAATAAAAGCAATCAATGAAACAAACACAACTGCACCAGTAAAATCACAGGAAATACTATATGAGCTAGAATAGAGTCAAATCCAGTATGCACTGCTCGTACGTGGATACATGTGTACTACTATCAACGTACTGATCTTACACACAACAAAGGCAGCATGCATACCCTAAGCATATACATACAGATTGTAGATTGAACAAATACATGAAAAGAAAAATTAAGCAACTCTACATCGGTACATTGCTCTGTTCTGAGCAGTGATACAGTTGAGGCAGGTGAGGCCAGTGAGGTGTGTAGGCTGCAAGTCAAACATCTCACGGTGACTGCATTCATACAAACTAAACCAAACGGGGTGTTGTAGTTTTAATAAAAGTTGATACAAATGGAACCAAAAACAGTTGAGTCTCTGTGTGTGTCCATTGGTGCAAATCTAGTTGGGGCGAGACCTTACAAAGTGATGCTTGTTTCTCGATGGAAAGAATTGAAATCCAAAAGGGATTGATGGATGCTCAGTTTTAGTAAAAATTCAAGCATCCACATAGGTAGCTACAAAATGAACCAAAAAGGTACTATATGTACATACATAGATTGCTTGCTATTTTTTAGTAAGCAGGAAAAAAAACATGCTGATATTCAGTTAAGAAGAGCACTGCGTGCACACGCTTGTAACATGGCCTTTGGACTAAAACTAAGAAGAAGACTGATTGCACCACACCACACCATCTATGACTTGCATGTTCGTTTTTTATCGGAAACAGAAATCCAAGAGGGGTGGACCAAATAATGTGTGAATGCTCAGGTTTTAGTCAAAATTTAAGGATGCACATAAACGGACCAAAAAATGTGTGTCCGTACAATTGCAAGTGCCATCAAAAATTCAGATTTGGGTGTATATTGTATAGTACAACTCAGATCTGAAGATTAATATATTTCTGACACTAAATGAATCACTCGATGTTTAGTACTTATGGAAAACACAGAGCGAGCAGCCTCTGCATCGTGTTATGATATTTGTAATTCCTTTAGGCAAAGATAACGAAAGAGCATCATTTGCATCTGTTTATCTGCTTTAAAGTGAGGAATAATAAAAGTACAGTAGCACTTAGTTTTCCTGATGTGTGAAGCAGCAAGGACAAGCACATACACATCACAGTATCCTCGTTTCCAAATGAAATGAACTTCAACTTAGCATTTTTAAATTAGTTTCAAGATCTCCTCATTTCCAAATGAAATGAACTTCAACTTAGCATCACAGTATCCTCGTTTCCAAATGAAATGAACTTCAACTTAGCATTTTTTTAAATGATTATCATGCAAGATAATATCATATCTGGAATTTACACATTTTTCAGTGATTTTCATATATAACTTTCTAAATTTCAAGTTAGCATTTGAAAGATATGAATATTTTCGAAAATACTTGAATCTGCCAAAAAAGTTTAAGAAGAAAATGGTTGGGCCGAAATTCAAAAATTATGTAGCCCATCGGATAAGATGACACTTGGGCGAGGCTGTTCTAACATGCGCTCACATTAAATCAAGAGAAAAAGGAAGAAAAATGGCAGACGTGGGGATCGAACCCGGGTTCGCTGCGTTGGAGTGCAAGGCTCCGACCAGTAGGCTGTTGGTGTACTTGTGGTTGATGATGGGATAACTTTCTACATGACCTAAATGCGACGCTGGTGACTTTAGAAAAACATATCGTTTTTTTCACTTACGGGTGGCATAGGGGTGTAATTTCTGCGAACTCTAGGGGCAATTTTCACGACGGACGACCAGAAGTTATCCCTGCTTTATTATTAGGTAGAGAAGAGGGTTGTGGTGCGTCCCGCCTGGTAGTGGCCGATTAATTGGCGCTCAGAAAGTTTGGACTTTGGAGGGAAATTTTTGGAACCTTTTTGGGTTTGGAGGGAAAATTTGGGGTTTGGAAGAGATCTTATGGCCTTTTTTGGGTTTGGAGGGAAAATTTGAGGGAAAATATTGTACCAAAAACTCAGAAAACATGTGTATTCCAAGTTCGGGTTGGCTCGGTGACCGTCGTCGCTACGGGTTGAATCCTACAAAAATTGAGGGAAAATGATTTTTTTACTTTCATATGGTGTTTTCGAAATCTGGTCGATGTTGGCTCGGTGACCGTCGTGGCTACGGGTTGAATCCTACAAAACTCTTGGTGGATCTCTAATGAAATGCCTACTTGTGAAGCTAAAATTGATTTTTGGTAAAAATAATAGACACGTTATGCAGCACCCGCAGTTCAAACTTTAGTTAAATCCAACTAAATCGACATATAGGCCGAGAATATCTAGAAAGCTGAGAAATGCATTTTCCTATTCTTAAAATGATATCATAGTGTGCAAAAGTTTGCATATTGGAATGAAAAACAGTGTTCCCGAAGGGATTTTTCAATTTCTTTGTGCGAAAATATCATTTTCTATTTTCCGAGTGCGAAAAACGGGTTTTTTAGTGAAGGGCCTACCAAATTTTTGTTGCAAAATTGGACCAAATCAATTTTCTAAAATATTAGGTCATATTTAATGTACAATTGACCAAATAGTTGGGTGTCAAAAGATTTGATCCACCTCTCGTGAAAAAAAGAAATTTCCGTCGATTCAGTTGGAAGCGGGTCAAATTTGAACTGCAGCTACTTCATAGTTTGCTCATGATTTTTTCCAAAAATCATTTATAGGTACAAAAGTATCTATTTAATCAGAGAAGCACCAAAACTTTTCCAAGATTCTACCCCTAGCTAGGAAGAGTCATGCCCGCCGTTTTGACCGCATTTTGAAACGGGCATAACAAATTCAAAAAAAAAATCAAAAAAATGGAAAACCTTTGCATTGTGTCATTATATGTGACCAAGTTACCAACGAAATAAATAAACTTCTAATACGACAAATGTTTTTAAAAAGTGTTCTCATAAATGAGCTATCATGTGTGAAGATTCATGGCTTTGAAGCCAAATGATCAATCTTATGGCCACATTCATGACATAGTTTGTTAAATGATCAAATATTGTGCACAACGGTGAATCTTGGGATGGCAAGCAAGGTTGCCTAAGGAAGTTTTTCTTTTCTTTGC